>OZ012609.1:1566081-2166081 GCA_963942555.1 Aleiodes leptofemur
CCAATATGTTTACTTTGTAGATGAATTTTTTTCAAATTTTTCTGCAGAGATTTTCGCTCCAAAGAAAAAAATTGTAAATCATATCGATTTCCGGGTCCAATTTGCTCCGATTTCCCTTATGTGTAAAAAAATTCAAAAAACTAAATGCAAATTTTTTAAATACTTTTTTTTTCATAATAATTTACTTGTTTTACAAAAATCGAAAAAATTGTGTCAGATATCTCCTATAAAATGGACAATTTCATGTATTTTTTTTAATATAATAAAAAGATACTTACATGCTTCCATAGAGCTGTCGCGCGTCAATGGTGGCCAGTTACACGTTGTTTTTCCTGTATCAATGATAATATCTTCTTTTTCACTGTTTCTATCAACGATATTCACGTACACTTTGCTTCTCTCTTTTTTATTATTTGACCTATTACTTTTATTATTAACCGTATAATTTCTTCTCTTTTTGCTGATTATTAATGTATCATGGAAATTAATGGACGGGTCCCACGGACGTGTCCTTGCGCGACCAGTGGATCCCGGCTCTTCGGGATGCAATTGCGATGATGACATCGGCACGGTAACTATCGTTCAGTCAACACCACCTCTTCCACCATATAAAGCTTTTTTTTTTTCTTTTAATTTATCCACTCACGACTAAATAAATTTTTGCACTAGAGTAACAAACACTAAATTACACTAAAAAAAATTTTATAACTTGATATTATATCATATCACTTTTTTTTTTTTTAATTTTCGAAACTAGTGTTATTTGTACGAAGTTCTGTCATGTCATGAAAGCGAAGAGACACACGAAAGAGACCTAAAAACTACAAGCACATACCACCTCTTTTAACTGTTCTCTTCTCTCTGCCTCCAAATATTTGAAAAAAAAAAACACCAAATAAAAAATAAAAAAACCGCTACAATCTTCAAAAGGTCATTGATTTTTATCTCTTTATACGATGAAACTCACTGAGATAAGTATTAAGGATATTTTCATCTTCCTCATCATCTTCCTCTTCTTCTTCTTCTTCGTTATTCTGTGGTTGTCCCCGAAATTCAAGGACACGTATTATTCTCTTGATTGTATTCAATAATTTCGCCATTATAACAGTGTTAATTGTAATACAATTATATTATCATAGATGTTAACAGTTAATTTTTCAATAATCAACAATAATAATTCTTTCCTCATGTTGAATTTTGTCGAGTGGATAAATAACTTCTATAGGCACCTGTAATTAATAAAAAAAAATCAGAGACAGATATATATAGACAAAAAATTTGAAAAAAAATTAGTGAAAATTATAAAAATTTACAGATAAAAATGGGGAAAATTTCGGAGTACAACACACATACACGTAACATGAAAACCGTTTTCTCTCGTTTTAAAATTTGTTTACTACGGTGGGAACACGAGGGAAACGCGTAAATATAGCCAACAGGGAAACTGCAAAAGGCCTATTTTTACGAATACTCGTCAGACAAGCATAAAGAGAGAGAGAAAGACAGATATACATGAAGAGTTGTATGCATGTTTAACCGAGCCAAGTTCTCTTAGAAAAGCTAAGTGTGCAAGTCAAGATATTGTGCTAGTTTTAAATGTGAAAATATTATTATTCTTTCATCTCTTCTCAAATATATTACATCATATAAGAAATTTTCAAAAAAAAAAAAAAAAAAATATATAAGAAATTTTCACCAGCATCCAGATTTTTTGATGCATATTGTCTCAATTTTTAAGTTAATAGTAACACAATATCTTCTTTTGCTGCACACACACATACACACAATCGCAAATTAATGTTGTATGAAAAAAAAAAAAAAAGAGTTTAGGCATTATGAATTGAATTAAAATCCTTTATTCTGTTTTTTTCATCTAAATTCATGTCAACACACACACACAGCTGTTGTGTGTGTATGTGTATATGTGTGTGTGAAATGCTGCATTTTTTTTTAAATCCATTCTTTCTCCACCCAAATAGATTTCCTCTTTTTTTGTGTTTTCCCTTCATTTACAATAAAATCTTCGAATTTTTTCAAAATCCACGTGTTACGCGGGCTTTATATGATTGGCCGAAATTGCCTAATTCTTATTGGCTATTCAATTTGATTATCCAAAGAAATTCAAGGTCACGTGTCTGGTCATTGAAAAATTGGGATTAAATCTGAGAAAATAAAGAAAAAGGATAAAAATAAAAATTAATTTGCAAAAAAAATGTAATAACATTGAATTTTCATGAGAAATACCTGCGAATTCTCATTATTAGCCTTTTTTCATCCTGGTTGACTGAAAAAATACACTTTTCTCTGATTTCACTTGTTCGTACACAAAGAGAGTATACTTTACTACTGTACATATTGATGACAGTTGAATTATCTCGTTTTTCCAATTAAATGAAGTTATGAAAAATTATTTTCATTCAGATTTGTTTTTTTCTTTCCTTCTTCGAAATCACATCACAGTATGCACAAATGAATGTAATTAGTGATTTTTCCTTTTTAGGTGTCTTTTACATGATTTATCACACCCACACACACACATACACACACAATCACCACTTTTCACTGTACTGCACAATAAAAAACATTCAAAGCAGTACTTCAACTTTTACTTGATGAACAAAAAAAGAAAAAAAAAAAGGAAACTTTTTTTTTGTTGAGAAAAATTGGAAATAACCATGGGCGGGGAATGGAAATGACTATCGAGATGGAGCCACACACTGTATTAACCTGTTAATGACCAGCAGTATATCATATATATATTACTCTATTATTCTCTTATTTATTACCAATTTCTTATGTTCATGTATATGATATTATTTCATTAAAATCTATTTATTTAACGAAATTGTGATAAATCCTGCGTGATTTGTCGTTTGTTTTCATCGCCTTGCATGTTTGTGTGTGTGTGTGTGTGTTTCTGATTTTTTTTTCATTCCCCTCTTCGTTGTTCTGCTGTGTGTATCTTTACCTCGACATTCCCCTTATTTAATATCCAATTCGTCAACTGTCGCTCATCTCGAGGAGCCCAATGCATTGGCACATTTTATTTTAAACTTCACTCACATTTAAAAAAAAAAACACTTGGCACTGAATGGCAAATAGGTTTTCTTTTCAGAGGTGATGTATTGTGTCCTGATCATCATTGGCAAATCATCAGGGTACTCGCTTTTTTTTTTTTTAGAATCAAAGCAATACTTTTGGGGTATTATCTTGAATTAAAACACACACGATTTTAGAGAGAAAATCCCATGGAATACATCAGCAAATGGTTCTCTGCCCCTTGCTAATGGCACTACTGACATCAGCGCCACCAACAACAGTTATCAAATGTGTTATATATATATTTTTTTCTCTCTCTCCCCCTTTGGGCTGCGCTCAAAGGATAATTCGTAGACAGTCGGTAGACTTCGTGGCCTATTTTGAACGCTTTCCTATATATTTGTGGGAAAATATTAAGGTACGGCCGCATGCAGTCGCTTGTCGCTCGTTTTCAGCGATAAATTGAGTCACGTGACAGAATTTTAGATTTCCCGCCATTCAACGAAAATTTAGCGACAAGTCACGGTGGTAAATATTGCTATTTGCACTGATTTTTTGTGTGAATTCGGAGGCCTTTTGCGTATTTGATATTTCAGTTGTCCCAAATATTGGGGAATCATACACAGAGAAAAATGTTTTCTCAATTTAAGAATGTGCAGTCACTTAATTTGAGAATGTGCAGGTCACTTAAATTAAGCGACTTTTCTCACTTAAATCAAGTAACATTTCCTTTCTTAATTTAAGAAAGTAAAACTCACTTAAATTAAGTGACTTTTCTCACTTAAATTAAGCGACTTTCTTCACTTAAATCAAGTGACTTTCTCTTTCTTAATTTAAGAAAGTAAAACTCACTTAAATTAAGCGACTTTTCTCACTTGAATCAAGTGACTTTTTCTTTCTTAATTTAAGAAAGTAAAACTCACTTAAATTAAGTGACTTTTCTCACTTAAATTAAGTGACTTTCCTCACTTCAATCAAGGGACGTTTTCTTTCTTAATTTAAGAAAGTAAAACTCACTTAAATCAAGTGAGTTTTCTCACTTAAATCAAGTAACTTTTTCTTTCTTAATTTAAGTGACCTGCACATTCTTAAATTAAGTGACTGCACATTCTTAAATTAAGAAAACATTTTTCTCTGTGTATCGTCGCCTTAGAGTTAAAGGCGTAACTGCCAAAAATACGAAATTCTGGTGTGAAAGGGGCGTAAGTCCACTTATCACTTCAAAATGTTTTTTATTGCCTCTGGAACATTAGCGAATTTTTGTGACCTAATTCTGTCACGGTCACAACTACTCCGTGACGTGACATGACAGTCATATGACCGTTTTATGACGCGTCATGTGACGGGCGCTCATCTCTAGTCGTGTTCTTTGCACTGATCAGTTTGAGCAGTGATCAGTACGCATGCGCACAACACGTCAATTATTTGAATTTAAATTTCGAAACATAACCTGATGAAAATATGCAAAACTTCATTGATTTCGGAGTGACACCAAAATCGTGTAAAATTTTGGAGTGCTTTTAGGTCAAAGAAAGTCGCTTGTCGCTCGTTTTCTGCGATAAATCGGGTCACGTGATATGTAGCGACAAAGCTCAACAATTTGAGCTTTATCGCTGAGAAAGGAGCGAGACGAAGTGACAGTCTCCGGAAGTAAATCCAAGTCAATAAATGTCGGTATTACATAGATAATATATGATTCCCCAATATTTGGGACAACTGAGATATCAAATACGCGGAAAGCCTCCGAATTCACGCAATAAATCAGTGCAAATAGCCATGTTTGCCGCCACGAATTGTCGCTAAATTTTTATTAAATGGCGGGAAACGTAAAGTTGTATCACGTGACCCAATTTATCGCTGAAAACGAGCGACAAGCGATTGCATGAGGCCGTACCTTAATGATAATAATATAATATATAAACACCCACAGCGTTCCATAATTTCCTGAAAATAATTTTAATGAGGAATTTGAAAACTCATTTTTTTTCATGTTCAGGGATTGGAACACTGACGAAATCACTGCCCCTCTTATGCCGCACAACCCTCGCTTACGGTACCCGTAGAACATCCTTAACGAAACTGAGCAAACTTGACTTTTAGATCAAACCGAATGAAGGGGGCGTAAGTGCCAAGAACACGAACTTCTGGTGTGAAAGGGGCCTATGTCCACTTATCACTCCAACATGTTTTTTATGGCCTCTGGAACATTATTTGGATAATTGAAAATTAAAATACCAAAGTGGCGTAACTACCAATTTTAGAATGAAAGGGACGTATCTCCACACTTACGTCCTTTTGTTATTTCCTTTTTTAAGGGGGGGGTAGGGTATTTAATTTTTTTTTTCTCGATTTTTTGAAAAATTTTGAGGGGAAAGTACCATATTTCAGGAATATTCTGTGAAAATTTTAAGTCGATCCGAGAAAAATTGACGGTAATACAGCATCTTTAGTATGAGTGGTTTAGAATCGAGCTCAAATCAAAACTACGCTTCCAAGCAAAGAAGATCGCGTTAGCCATAGACAAGAGTGGAAACGTATTCTGGACACCTCTGATGATAGTTTCATATTGTGTGGACGCGGAATTGACGACTCTATGTAAGTAAAAAGTTTAAATTTCAAAATTTAAGTTCAAACTTCAAATCGATTTTCCCACAACTTGCTTTTTAAAAGTCGGTGGACACTCTCACTCAGAATCTACTGAACCGATCGATTTGATTTTTTGCACACTTTTTTAAAACATATTCAGCGAGGTAACGCTGTCGAGTTTTTTCATTTTTTTTTATTTTTAGTATTTTTTATAGGAGCTTGAATGTTGGTTTTTTAGTCGAAAATCGGGTTTTTGACTTTAAAGTGCAACCAAAAATCCAAAAATGTGAAAAAAAAAATTTTCTCGACAGGGTTACCTGGGTAATCTTATAAACGAACGGAATCGCTTCGCTTTTTTCGTTTTAGATGATCCAGTCTTGAGTTCCGCTGTCCACCGCAAAACGCTTTTTTTCCGAGGCGCCTGACAAGAGTTGCTCCCACTGGCTCAAATCTTTATATTTTTCCACGAAAATTTCACAGAGTCTTCTTGAAATGTGACTTAAGAATACCCCATGGGAACAACATCATTTATATTAACTGTTTCGTCAATAAAAATTCATGAAAATATGCCTTTTTTTGACCGAATTAACCCTACCCCCCCCTTAAACGCTATATAATTGTTAAAGTTAAAGTGAAAAGGACGTATCTCCGCACTTACGCCTCTTTGTTTTTATAATTTTCGTTATCTCATGAGAATATTTGGAGTTACGCCCTTTTGTTTTTATGATTTTTCATCCGAATTTTGGCACTTATGCCTTTTTGTTTTTAGCGATTTGTATCTAAACTATGGCACTTACGCCTCTTTGTTTTCAATTTTTTTCCGATGATTAGAGAAAATTCAATGAAAACACTAAAAACAAAGGAGCGTATCTCCGGCACTTACGCCCCTTTGTTATTAGTCAGTGGTACTTACGCCTATATGTTATTATTTTTTATTTTTTTACTAATATTGCGTAAAAAGCTTTGGAAAGCCTATTGGAGCAATAATAGTGGAGATACGCCTTTTTGTTATTTTGAAGAAAAAAAATCGGGGAAAATGGCACTTACGCCCCTTTCACTCTAAGGCGACGATGTAATTTCACTGGTATTTTCGGTAATTTGAGGCTCAACTATAGAAGAAAAAAATTGTTTTATTTAAATTAATTTCGGGTGAGATTCAAGGTTTCAGAGATAAATGAGATTTTCATTAGTCTCATTTCAATCACTTGAATCGATGCTGTTGGAAGAGGAAATATTGCTGGTGGCAAACTGGAGGAATTGAACATTTCGCGCAATTTTTTAGTTCTAGTGTGAGACGTGCGAAGATAGTGGCGTTACTTCATGGCTTTCACTTTTGAAATCGAAAATTCAAATGGGTTTTTGGTAATGAATCTGCACAAGTCCTTTTTTTTTACAATTACGATGAAACGATTCGAGATGGATTTTTTTTCGATGATTCCATTGGAAATCTGAGGAAATTTCAGGTGGAAAACATGTGTTAGAGCTGATTTTCCGGATTTTTTTTGTCGAAAATCAACTTCATTTTGGAGCAGAATTGAGAAAAATCTTTACGATCCAAGAATATAAAGTTTTTAGACAATTTCATTTATTTTACCACTAATTTCTTGAAAATAATTTATTATTTAAACGAGGATAGAGCCATTCTGTTAATGACATTGTTTGTGACTTTTCAAAATTTTCTGCAAAAAAAAGTCATTTTGAAATCGCTTCATTTCTCTTAGATTCCCAAGATTTTCTAAAAAAAAAAAAAACTAATGGAATGATCAAATCGATTAATCTGAAATCTTCGTGATTGTTTTCGATTTCAAAGGAAATTCAATCATTTGGGAATACCGCTGGTTCTAGTTATCATAATGCCTTGGGGAATCCCCCAAAAATATAATTTTTCGAGAATCAAAAGAAAAAAAAAGTGTCAGAGTTCATTTTCCTGTTTTTTTTTTTTTAATCGCGCATTTTGGAGCAGAATTGAGG
Organism: Aleiodes leptofemur; assembly: GCA_963942555.1. NCBI lineage: Eukaryota > Metazoa > Arthropoda > Insecta > Hymenoptera > Braconidae > Aleiodes > Aleiodes leptofemur. Next base: position 1,573,678 of record OZ012609.1, read on the forward strand.
AAAACCTTCTCGATTTCCAAAAAAAACAATTTATTTGGAATACCCCCGAAAAATTCAATTTTTTCCAAGACTCAAAAGAGGAAAAAATTTCGAATTCAACTCCAAAAATTTCAAAATTCTCAAAAAAAATCCAAAAACCCAATTTTACCTCATCAAAATCGAAACAATTCAAAAACATCCAGTCTCAAGTACATCAAAATACTCCCACGCACTTTTTCTTTATGCATCGCTCCAAATTCAAAATGGTATACAATAATCCTCTCGTGTTATTGTCCAATAATAAAAGCCAATGTAAAGTAAGATAACGTGTATTTTGATACCGAAGGTGATGCGTTCTGGTTTGCGTCCGTTTGTCTGAGGGTCGATGGAACCCCCCTGTGTGTAACCCCCTAACTAATAAAAAAAAATAAAAACACGTGGCATAAACAATTTTTTGCAATTTTTCCAAAAATCCCCAAAAATTCTGATAATCAATAAATTCTTCAAAAATTACCCAAAAAATCATAATTTCCTATTTTCCATTGAAATTTCACAATTTTCACAAACTAGTGTTGCAGAGTAATGGAGTTGGGGGGGGGGGGGGGGGGGGGGGGGGGGTATGCTTTGTCTGGGGGATGGAATAGGGAATGGGGGCTGTCTCAGGAGGAGTAAAGAGGGAGTTAGTCTAGACAGGGAGAGAGCAGCCCCCTGGTTTTGCCATTGCCGAAGTATAGGCTTCTCTCCCCCCCCTCCCCCCTCCCCCCCCCCCCCCCCCCCCCCCTACTTTTGGTTTGTCGCCGCCTGCGCCAACTGCCACATACATTGGACTAACAAGAACTTGTGTCCATGACTTATCCAGCCACCTCCCCCCCCCCCCCCCCCCACCTGCACATATCCTGAAGATCCTTAAAATTTACCACTAATTCAACAATTTGATAATTCAAATTGAGGTCCTGTGTCTTCCGCATTATCCCGACGAAAATTTAGACACCATGAAGAAAATATTCTATTGATTCCCGCAAATATTTGAAAATCCCGCAAATTTTATCTGTACGAAAATAACTAGAAAAAGAAGAAAATAATCGGTTAAAACAAAGCTGCACTGTTAATAATTTAACAATAATAATAAAAAAAAATAGAAAAAAAATGACAATACAAATTTTGAAATACTTGAGAAATCTTGATTTTTTTCTATGTGATATATATCGTATTATATGCATATTATCTCATATTTATCAAGAAACATCTTTAAATTATTATTAAAAAAATTTTTTTACCTTTCTCCAAATTTAAAAATTTTAATTTTCAATTTTTTTTTCACCTATTTTACAAATTCATCATCTCTAATCGGCATCAGGATCATTCTAATTCTAATGAACTAATCTATCATCAACATTATATAGCATTCTATGAATAATTATATTGAATTGGATAGATTAGCATTTCTGCATTAAGTATATATATATGATATTCTACATATTTTGTATATATACGTAGTATACAGTGAGAAATCTCGGTGGAGGGGGTGTCTAGACGCAACGTCATGGGTACATATCTCCTATTATCCCTTTCCTCTCTCTCTCTTTCTCTCTCTGCCCCACTCTATCTATCAATGTACGCCATTTCAAAAGCGCATTTCAATACAATTGTTTTTTTTTTATTTTTGTCTAATCGTACGTATTTTTTTGCACTCTTTCTGATACCGATGAGTCTACAAGTACAGCACGTAAACACATATCGTCGCCTTAGAGTTAAAGGGGCGTAAGTGCCACTTTTCCTGATTTTTTTTTCCTTCAAAATAACAAAAAGGCGTATCTCCACTATTATTGCTCCAATAGGCTTTCCAAGGCCTTTTACGCAATATTAGTAAAAAAAATAAAAAAAAATAACATATAGGCGTAAGTACCACTGACTAATAACAAAGGGGCGTAAGTACCGGAGATACGCCTCTTTGTTTTTAGTGTTTTCATTGAATTTTCTCTAATCATCGGAAAAAAATTGAAAACAAAGAGGCGTAAGTGCACATAGTTTAGATACAAATCGCTAAAAACAAAAAAGGCATAAGTGCCAAAATTCGGATGAAAAATCCTTAAAACAAAAGGGCGTAACTCCAAACATTTTCATGAGATAACGAAAATTATGAAAACAAAGAGGCGTAAGTGCGAAGATACGTCCTTTTCACTTTAACTTTAACAATTATATAGCGTTTAAAAAGAAAATAACAAAAGGGCGTAAGTGTGGAGATACGTCCCTTTCATTTTAAAATTGGTAATTACGCTACTTTGTTATTTTAATTTTCAACTATCCAAATAATGTTCCAGAGGCCATAAAAAACATTTTGGAGTGATAAGTGGACATACGCCCATTTCACACCAGGATTTCGTGTTTTTAGCACTTACGCCCCTTTGTTTCTAAGATGACGATATGTAATTATTGTTGAGTGCAATGAGTAAAATTAAATATAAACTATAAACATACACAGAGATACGAGTGTGCGCATATTGTCATCATGATATGGCGGTTCATTGAAAGAGCGCAAAAAAAAAATTATCAGCTGATAGAACATGAAACCTGTTAATTTTAATGACGCAGCATCTTTTTTTAAGCGATTTTACGAAATGTACAACAAATACTTAAGATAATTTTTAAACAATGCAGATTTTTTCTGTAATTTTAGAGTTTCACGATGAAACACGATTTTTATAGTTACAAGACAATTATTTTAAATATTTGTATGATCTAGGTGAAGTAAAAATGCGCAATGTATACGTATATATATATATATATGTATATGACATTAAAATAATTTTTTAAATTAAGATGCTTTTTTTTTGAATTTTAAAGTTTAAGACAATGAAACATGATTTTAATTGTGACATGACAATGATTTTAAATAGTTTTATGATCTAGGTGAAGTACAAATGTGCAATGTATATGTATATATACATGTATATGACATTAAATTGCTGCTGGTGAGAATTGCACCCTTGTGCGAGAGCCAATGGGGGTCAGAGGTGAGTGGGTAGACGAATGGATGAGTGGTTTGGTCGGTCGCGTCACGGCGAGCAGACAGGATAGAGGACTTTTGAAAAGAGGAGGGAGAAAAGGGGGGGGGGGAGGGGATAAGAGAAGGGGTGCTTTAGCATCGGCATCAATACGTGGTAGGGGGTATCGGCTAGACACCGCTCAGACAATCCACATAACAGGGTAATTTTTATGTATAGTCACACAGGCGGAAACTGTGCAGTAGTCACAGGTACACATGAGAAGAGAGATTAGGAGGATACTCCCTCGCGAGAGAAGAATTTGCAGGAGATAGAGAAGAGGGGGGGGGGGGGGGATGGACCTCATGGGTAAAATGATGTAGGATTTCTTTTCTTTTTATGAAGGACTTTTGCAGAAAAATGTGAAAAAATTTGAGAAAATACTGCAACATGTCTTCATTTTTTTGGGAATTTTTTCAAATTTTTTAACAAAGTATTTTTTTTTGAAGGGAAGGACTTTGCGGAAAAATTTGCGAAAATTTGAGAAGATTCTGTAACATATCAACATTACCGGGAAATTTTTTCGAATTTTTTTGTGGAATCCTTCTCTTGAAAAAAATTTTAAAAATAAGATAATTTTGTCTTGCAGGTCCATTTTGCCCCAGGATTTATCTGCATTGACTTTTGGATTGGAAAGTGTTGCACTTTTTTTTGATACTAGTTCTCCCCCTTTTTTTTGTCTTTCAGAGAATATTAATAATTTTATGCTCTATAGTATTGACTCAACAATTGAATTTATCCTTGACAACGGGGAAAATGTGTTCTTTTTAAAGGAACTCTTCGAAATGTCTCAGAGTAAACGACAGTATCCGAAGAAAGAGGTGCAGAAGAATCAAGGAGGCAACGATATTCCCGATAACATTAAAAAAAAGCCTGAAAAAACAGTGATACACAGTAAACAACAGGAAAGACTCAAAGTAAACTTCGTTTTGGACGATATCCGGTAATGTAGTTTGATTTCATTTTAGCAAATACGTTTCTACTGAAATGAACCTGTCTCATAATTCAATTTGTGTAGAAAACAACTTACATGTATCGAGAGAAAAGCTGAAAATGCCTGGGAAGAGCGATATGGTCACCTGGCAAAGGATAATTTCCAAAGAGTAAATATTTGATTTTAACTGTAAAAAAGAAAATTTGTTTACATACAATAAAAATTATTATTTTCTCATGAAAAATATTATTTACAGATATTAGCTGAGAAGTGTGCAAAAAGAAACGTTCCCGTTAATTTTCAGCGAGACAAAAATACGTCAATTCCACAATTTAAAAGTCCAATAATTTTGAAATCATCACCGAAAATTCCGAGAACTATGGCTGGTTTCGTTGGTTGGCGATCCTCTTTAACCGAGAATAACTTAGAAATAATGGGAAAATTGTATATTTCACCTCGCACTACCATGGAAGTGGAGAATCCACAACAAAAATTTATTTTTTTGGGATAATCGATTATTTGCACTTTAATGTAGATTTTTGATGGATCACGTTGAGGCAAAGGATTTTTGTTTTAGAGTCGGTGGTAATTTTTCGGCGAGAGACATTGGATTCACTTCGACAGCTACTAATTCTCCAGGTTTTAGCCATTCTAAATGCACGAGATGCTGCAAAAAAAAAATTATTTAAAAAAAGCACATAAATTAAAATAATAAAATATTCAATTTAAAAAAATTCATACCTTATATTTTTTAATTATGTGAAAAGCATTCTCTTCACTAATACTTCTAACAGAATTATCTCCATCCTCATTATCTCCAGTTTTCGCTATTTTACAAAGATCCTTAGTCATTTTATCCTTTCTCATGATATAAATCGTGGTATCGTCATGAAAAATAATGACATTGTCGTCATTAGGATCAAACATTATATTAACTACAGGAAATGATCGTATGAACCATTGAGAAGGTACTCGACTCTCCAAAATCGTCGAAAACTTCGTAAATTTCCTTTTTACCAAGTTATACTCAATGATCTGCAAAAAAAAGGATAAAATCAATTAAACATCATTTCTTTCAAAAAAAAATTGAAAAAATTGCAAAGTGGGAAAAATCAGTTCTATGTGAAAAAAAAAAAAAAATTGCCAAGAAATTTGCAAATTTCCAGATTTTTCGAGATTTTTGGTAAATTCAATATTTTTACAAATTTTTCTGAAACAAGTGCAATTAAAATTAAAATTACCTTATGATCCGAATAGATAACTATTAAATTCATAGTATTTTTCTGTACTGCCATAGCAATTGGAGAACAGCTATAATTCGGTAATGCCCAGTATTCCGGTACCCCAGACATGAAATTCTCATCACAAACATAAACAACAACTTGTCCACAATAATCGCTACAAATGAGATATTTACTGTCCGGAGAAAAGCAAAGTACCCTAACGCTCCTAACTTTCTGTTTAATCGTTTCAAACGAATTTACCATTTTCACCAGTTTATTCTCAACTCCAAAAACCATTAATCTATTAATTCCATTATCATTATTTTCAGCGACTAAAAATTTCCCATTTGGACTAAAAATCATTTTCTCCATCCTATTAGCACCGAAATTGACGTCACTTTTCGTTAACGAAGCATCGCCTTCAATAATATCGAAGTTAAAAGCCTTGACACAATTTTCCGTCGAATAAATTATCATTTTCGAGTCTTTAGTAATAGCGTAAGATAAAATGCTCTCATTTTTTTTTGTATGCAGTTCCAAAAGCTTCATCGGTTTGTCTTGCAATTGAAGAATCTTGTTGTTTCTATCGATATTCTCATTGTTGGATCCGTTTAAATAGCTCGAGGTACTTCCGAGTCTCCATAATTCCAAATGATTGACGTAACGAAGGAGAATACATCGGGATTTTCGACATATAGTTATAGATGGTGACAGAAGAAGCGGTGGAAACTTGACGAGAACTTTCGGAGGATAACTCGACTGTGCTAAATAACCGTCAACTCCTCCAGAATACAACTTTCCATCCGCTTCAACCAAACTCCTGACGTCATGCAAATGAAGTCTTCTTTCAACTCCCTTGACCCATTGAGCTCTTCCCGATGACTTAAGCACAACTTTAGTAAAACTCCTGATTACTGGATCAATTCCGGAAGTGTAGATGACGTTGGAATCCTGAGAAACAGCAAGTGCGAGAATATCTGCGGTATGACTCTCGTGAGACTCAATAAGAGTGCCGTTTAATTGATCCCAGACAGACAATATTCCACGAGAATCACCGGAAATTATGTTGTTCTCATTGGTGACGCCCAAGCACCAGACTATTGTCTCCTTTTTGATGTGCTTTCTTCCAGTCGTCATTTTGTATATTGCATGACCGGAATTTGCGTTCCAGACTCGAACAGTGTCTGAGGAACCGGTGAAAATCATGTCTCCTGTGTTGTCCCATTTCAGGCACAAAATCCTTCCTTTCTGCTTGTCGAAGATCTTTTCGTAGATTAAATTGTCGGATGTTATGGCGAAGGTGTTGATGTAACCGTCTTCGGTTCCTACTGCGATTCGCGATTTTTGGGGGTTCATGTCGCAGCACCAAGCTGCACCACCTGTTAATGCGGTTTCGTAGGAGGTTCTTGATGTTGAGAGGTTGTACTCGATTATAAGTCCACGAAGACCTGTGGAGATTAAACGATCTTGGCTGATCCAGAGCAATGATTCTATTGAATCTTTTGGATTTCCGGGGATTGTTTGCTCCAGGAATGGAGTGTTTTTTATGTTCCATATCTCGATCGAGTTGTCACTCCTGTAAATTAATGAAATTTAGTTAATTTTGGATTTTTATAATAAAAACTATATTCATAATTATATTTTTCTATGTGATAAAGGGGAAAACTTTGTAAAAAGGGGGATTAAACAAAGGTAAAAGGCTGAAAAGTCATACATGTGCTGAATAAATAATATCAATAATAATAATAGTTAATTTTGGTAGATTATCGTATTTTCTGGGGAAATTTGCTGGTGCACTGAGAAAAAAAAACAATTTTTCTAGCAAGAAAAGTTGCCTTTTAACAAAATTTTCCTTCATGATTTTTATATTTATATATATATTGAAATTTTTTGGAGTAAAGTAAATTTTATTGTGAGAAATTTTTTCTTTCTCAGTGTACAAAACATTGAAATTTGAAAAACAAGATATTGTCGTTTTAGAAATAAAGAGGCGTAAGTCTTGTGTATAAGCATAGCACTTATGCCGCTTTAATTCTAAAAATAAGGTGACGATATTTAAAATTTAAAATGATACTGAAAATAGCAGAAATCTGACAATTTTTGTTATTTTCATTTTTTTTTGACAAATAAATTATTTAAAAAGAAAATGAAGAATATGGACAAGTAGAAAATTGGAAAAATAAAAAGTGTGAACTGTTTAAAAAAATTTAAAAACTTGTCAGATGTATGATAATTTTATTATTATTTTTTGAAATATAAATACTAACCTCGATAAAGCCAATTTTTTACTGTTTTTCTCGTAACAAAAACACGTTATTGCTCTTGGTGATAAATCATAAAATCTCACATGATGCATATAGCATGTAGCCATGATCCCATCAACTTTTTATACAAAATATTTCTTTATTTTTCCAAATTATCATCGAAACTGCAGCACTCGTGTTGTATTTAACCTCCGAAATTCGGAGTTTTTTGATGATTTCAAAGAACACGTGGTGTGCACAAGAGCGCGGATTGGAAAGTTCCATTGTTGACCGTTTGGTGATGCTATTGTTGAGTGCAGCGGTTCATTTAAACGAAAAATTAACGAAAAACTGGAGGATCATTGCGGCACTTGCTCCTCACATGGAATATATAGCCAATCTGGAATAAGAAGAAGAAAAACTGGAGGATTATTATGATTATTAACGAATTAAGAAATTGAATTTTTTAAATTAGTTAATTTTCCCGCTTTTTCAATGGGATTGATAGAGCAAAGGTTTTTTGGAGAAAATTACTTAATTTCGTTGGAAAAACTAAGTCATGCACGTTTGAAATTATCTCGCTTAGTTTCCAAGATATTCTCGCAAAAAAAAATTCGCATTTTTAATTTTTTAATTTTTTTTATCTCTGTAATTTTCATCGAAAAAATTTTAATTACTTTCTTAATGAGAAATTTGAATTAAGTGACTTTTTCTTTCTCAATTTAAGAAAGTAAAACTCATCTAAATCAAGTGCGTTTTCTCACTTAAATCAAGTGACTTTTCTCACTTAAATCAAGTAACTTTTTCTTTCTTAACTTAAGAAAGTAAAAGTCACTTAAATTAAGTAACTTTTCTCACTTAAATCAAGCGACTTTTTCTTTCTTAATTTGAGAAAGTGAAAGTCACTTAAATTAAGTGACTCTTCTCACTTAAATCAAGTGACTTTTTCTTTCTTAACTTAAGAAAGTAAAAGTCACTTAAATTAAGTAACTTTTCTCACTTAAATCAAGTGACTTTCTCTTTCTTAATTTAAGAAAGTAAAAGTCGCTTAACTTAAGTAACTTTTCTCACTTAAATCAAGTGACTTTTTCTTTCTTAATTTGATAAAGTGAAAGTCACTTAAATTAAGTGACTTTCTCTTTCTTAATTTAAGAAAGTAAAAGTCACTTAAATTAAGTGACTTTTCTCACTTAAATCAAGTGACTTTTTCTTTCTTAACTTAAGAAAGTAAAAGTCACTTAACTTAAGTGACTTTCTCTTTCTTAATTTAAGAAAGTAAAAGTCACTTAAATTAAGTAACTTTTCTCACTTAAATCAAGTGACTTTTTCTTTCTTAATTTAAGTGACCTGCACATTCTTAAATTAAATGACTGCACATTCTTAAATTAAGAAAAAATTTTTCTCTGTGTATTTGATTTTTAGGCGATTCACTGTATATTTTTCTGTACATCATTCTTTTCTGCAACTTTGAAACGTGATTTGCCAATTTCATATGAATTAATAAAGTCTAATATTTCCTTAACCGTCCATCTATTGGTCATGTTACCCTATAAGAGGGCAAATAAATTTTCATATTCTTTCTTAATAATTTCGTCAAAAATTGAACGTTTTTTAAAAGTAGTTAGCGCAAGAAATTTTCGCGCGAAAAACATTCAAATTTGATATTTAAAGAATAATTAAGCTTCAAGTAACTAATTGTTACTGTTCAATTTAATTTTTTTTCTCGAACATTAAACAATTAATGAACTTTTGTAAAATTCTTTTGACTCATTGATAATCTATAAAATAAAGAATTAAATGAAATCATAGAACTTGGGTATTTTATCAACCAAAATGAAAAAAAAAATCTATTTGAAAACATTACATCATGTCGATTTTCATTGCAACGACATTTTAGTCGGATTTCCAATGTTTAAAGGCTTATTTTCAAATTTCGTGAACTCTAGCGATTGGACACTGCCTCAATCTGGTTCATTCCATATCCATCCACACATATATATATATATATAGTAACCTTGCGTTTCTCCAACAAGGTGAAAACGACAGTCATTCGTAACGGGTAAGAGTCACGTATACACAGCAATAATAATTTTCCTCCATAAAAATTTCTTACGCATTACACCAATACTTGTGTTTTTTTCAGTTCTCTCCAACAGTTCAGCAAATCAACGTTGCAACATATTCACATCAAAGTGAATTTAATAAATCCATCAAGATTTTACGAAAAAAGAAGTATGAATATTAGCTCTTGTCAAGAAATATTCGATTGGAACAGTAAAAACTTTGAGGAAGCCATGCCAAGTTTAATTTCCAGTAATTGGTGAGTATCGCCAGAATTTATCACTTGACCAGTTATTTAAAACGCCATTTTCTTTTTGTTTTTCTCGTCAGATTTTATTAAAAGAACGGCCATTTTGTGATGATTTCATTAACGAGCCTTTTTATTAAAAAATAATAATTCCTTCAAAAATTTCCAAATTCAACTGAAATTAATTATTTTTTATTTATATCGATTTATTTTCAATTGCAGCAAAATTTTTTAACATTTCTTTGTTTTATTTCAATGAAAAATGTTAAATTTTTGGAGTTGCGCATTTACGACTCAGCTGTGAATGTTTTTATTTTTTCATTTTTTTATCTCATTTTTAAAGTTAAAAAATATTATTTACGAATATTTTCATTTTTTTCACGTTATCAGATGAATTTATCTCTTCTAATACTGATAACAACGGATTTTTATTTTTACTGAAGCCTCTGACGCATTCTGATAACTGATAACTGATAACTGTAATCAGTAAAATACTTCAATGATGATTTTTATTTTTTTAATGAAATATTATTCTTTTTTAGTGAACCATCAAGTAAAAGCATGGAGGAAACACTCGATGAGATCAATGGGGCCCAGCAATACTACTCCATAACGCTGGGTGTGGGGCCTCTGTGGTGGTCCTGATGCGCCCCATGCCGCATTGTCTGTATCTGCAGTCAACACAGGGAGCCGCGGTGTGGGGATTAAACAAAGTCAGCTCTCTGTGAGCTCACATATTGTTTCAGTAAGTTTGAGTCCATGGATTTCTAGGAATTGCTACTGCAATTAAACAGTTGGAGATGGAATGTTCTGGATCATTCCATTGGAAAGCTGAGGAAATTTCCGATAGAAAACTGAAAAAAAAAAAAAAAAAACAGTTTTATTTTAATATTGGAGATTTTTTCCGTTTTTTTCAAATTTTTTCAAATTTTTCTGAATTTTTTCAATTTTTTTTTCAAATTTTTCTGAATTTTTTCAAATTTTTCTGAATTTTTTCAAATTTTTTTGAAATTTTGATTTTTTTTCTCGAAATTTTCTCAAATTAAACTCCGGCAACCTTCCTTTGCCAATATACATTACAAAAATCAGTTTTATTTTAATATTTGATCCAATAACACGGAGAACTTAAATGTCATTTTTAAAGATTTTTTTTTTGAAGATTTAATCATTTTGGAGCAAAATGAGCTTTTTTATTGATAATTATGAAATTTTTAGATAAATCCATTTTATTCTATCAGTTTATTAAAAATATTCCGGAAACTAAGCGAGATAGAGCGATTTTTTTTCTAATTCTGTTTCGTAGCTCTTGAAATCATCTACAAAAGAAGGATTCGAGCGAAATCGCCTTATCTCGCTTAAATTGCAAGATATTTCAAAAAAATGGAAATTAGTTTTCGACGATTTTTTGAAAAATTTAGAATTTTGGAGCGAAATGAACTTTTCTATTAGCGAATGTAAAATTTTCGGATAGAATCAGTTTTATTCCATCATTTTTGGAAAAATATCTCGGAAACTAAGCGAAATAGCACGATTTTGCCTCAATCCTTTTTAATAACCATTGAAATTGACTACAAAAAAAGAATTCGAGCGAAATCGTCCTATCTCGCTTAGATTCCGAGATATTTAAATAAAAAAACTGATGAAAAAATGTACAAAATTCCTGAAACTAAATTTTTTTCTATTCTTGACAATTTAAAAAAAATAATGAAAATCAATTGACACGTGTCATCATCCATTGGAAATTTCCACAGCTCTTCATTAATATCATATCATCGAAAATATTTTATCTCAAGTGCTTTCATTGATTCAATCAATATTTATTATTCTATTATTCAACTTAACACTCATCGTTTTTATAGGAGAATGAATTATTGAAAGCTATCAAGAGTCAGGAATCATTACGTTTGGCGTTTACTCTACAATTGACAGAAACAACATCAGTTGAATGGGAGACCATAGTATGGCGTGGAACTCTTTACATACGTGTACCAAGCTGTCTTCTACCGGAAGGCTCAAAAGAAGGATTTGTATCACTACTGGAGTATGCAGAAGAGACACTTCAATGTAGCAACATTGTCGTTTGTCTTCGCAAAGATCGTCCAGACAGAGGTAATGATGCAAATTGAATGATGATGAAATGAGCACACATTTCCCAACACTTTGCAATTTTTTAAACAAATAAATTATTGCAAAAAAAATATTTAAAAAATTTGCACTTGCAGTTTTTCGAATTTTTTACATTTGTGTATTTTTTATTTTTTTAAAAATAATTTATTAAAAAAAAAAATGAGCAGAATTGCCAAATGTCTGTTATTTTCAGTAATCATCAAATCAAATTAAATCATAAATTCTCACTAATCAAATCTTTAAACACGAAAATTCCTAAATTTATCCCAATTTTTTTTTTCAGCCATGCTGGTTCGTACATTCATGTTTTTGGGTTTCACGGTTCTGCCACCGAATCATGTGCTCGTACCACCAAACTGTGATTCGGGTAATTTGTACATGCTGTACACTGTGGAGTAAATGTTGCGGATGAAAATTATTTATTCCTTCAAGATTCGTTTTATCAACAAAAAAAAAAAGTATTTACATTTTTTCCGGATTTTAAAAAATTCCAATTTTCACTAAAGCAGAGTATTTCCATTTCCATTGAAAAAAAGAAACCTTATCCATTCATAATTAGTAGTAATTTAGCATCTATCCATTTCAAACATTAATGAACGAATCTTTGGGGCATAAATAATTAGCAATTCCCATTAAACATAATTATATACGAAACAGAACTTTGACAGAACATAGTCGCGATAATGTAGATATTATCGATATGCTTTCAATTTTAAAATTCTCTTGAATAAAATAAAAAAGAAGTCTTTTTTGTGAAAGAGCTCACAGATATGAGACTTTGTCTCCACACTTGCAGGAAGAGAATGGCTTTGGCAATTATTGGTGCAGAATTTTTCTAATAATCCGTTTAATCTATCACTATTTCTAATAGAATGTGCATTTTAATTAGCCTCAAGCCATTCTATATCACTTATTATTATTATTGTCAATTCTCATTGTTAATCATGTGGGTGAATTTCGGAAAATTTACCTTTATCTAATTTTTATCGTAAGATTGTACAAGTATTATCCTCAATTAATCGATAAGTATTTGAAAAAAAAAAAAAAAAACTTAATAATTGAATGATTTATAATACTTGCTGTTTATGATTCATTCAATTATATCTTCGATCTTTGAATTTAATGCATTTTTAAAATAATATTCACAAAAATTATTCGCTATTAGTCTCTTTCTTTCTATTTTTTTTTCTTTTTAGTTTTAAACAAAAATATCACGTGTAGTTTAAATTCATCATCAGTAATTCCCAATCGATTGACTTTGATGTATTGGCATTATACGTATGAAAATTTTCATTAATATCTATGTTTATTCATTAAATAAGTGCTAAATATTCACGTCAACTTGCTATTATATATAGATATTAAAAAAAAAATTTTCATACGTAATAATGAGTTTTGGGAGCTGTGTTGTAAAAGCAGATACAGACGAAAAATAATGAAAAATAAAAAAAAACTAAAAAAATACAATGAAAATAACGAAAAAAAAATGTAAAAATCATAATAAACAACAAAAAAAAGGAGAAGAATTGACAGTTAATGGTGTTTAATAATAATATAAATACATAATGAAAATAAGAAGGGACTTGGGAAGTATAATAACATTTGAATAGAAAAATAAAAAAAATGATTGTAAACTCAAAAATTATTACAGTTTTTTTCAACTAATTTCAGTAATATCTCTTTTTATTTTCAATGATTCTTCTCTCCATAATTACTAAAATGTTTATTATTATTATTATCATTATAATTATTATTATTAATATTATTATTATATTGAAGAGTTAATTTTATCCACAAACGTCAATAATATTGACGTCAGTATGTTCCTGGTGAGTTAATGAAAAAAAAAAATCAATTAGACATGAAAAGGAACGAAAAAAAAAAGATATCTTGGAAACTTAGTCTAAACACGTTCTTTTTTTTTCTTTTAAATCCCCTTAATGATTTATATTCTATAAAAAAGTAAGAATCAAGGAAGAAAAAGGGAAGGATTGTGTGTGTGGAAATGTCGGTGAATAAAAAGATTTACATGTTGTTTCAAGATATGAAAAAATGTCACTCATTTTCTTTTTTTTTTTTAACTTTTTATGAAGAATTTTTAGGCACTAGACCAAGACTGTCCAACATACCAGTAGATCCGCTATTTTCACTTGATCCCAATGTTTTTTTACACTCAACATAATGTTTAGCTAATAAATTACCATCCTTTGTTGAATAACCACATGTACAGCGCATTTTTTTTTCAAGTGGAATATTTAAAAGTGGCGATGGTACAATAAGACTAGTCATTGGACGTTCATTGTGTATTTGTTGTTGATGCTCTTTGAATGCACGCCAACAGCATGTTACATAGCGGCATTGATTGCAACGTTGTTCACCAGGATAATGTTCAATTTCATCGATGTCCTCTTCGCACTCTTGACATCTAAAATTGTGTGCAAGATTGTTTGGTACATTGATGACAAGTGGATTATTCCATTTTTTGAATTTTCCATCGTCTGGCAGCTCTGGCTGAGGATTGTCAATTTCGATTCTCTTGAGCTGATGACGCCCCTTTGAAATTATTATGCACTTGTCGGCTGATACGTGAGGTGTATTTTTAGTACCATGCCATGGTATATGAAGCTCTGCTTGATGCAGTTTTAGTGCGCTTTTCTGATTAAACCAAAGACAACAGCGACTGCACTTGTTGCCTCTTCCTTGCTCTCTGCGTACAACATGACGCTGCATGTGTATCAGATACGCATGAATATTCGCTGCTATTGCAACACCATCAATGCAATAATGCATGACTTTCAAGCAGTATGGACACTGCAAGTACTCCCCTTTTTCATGGAACTTGTAGAAATGATCGATAGCATCTTTGTGACTTGAAGTCCTGTATCCGCAAGTTTCGCAGCGATACGGCATCTCCGAGGGCAAATGCGTCGTCGACATGTGGGACACAAGCAGAAGTGAATTCGAGAATTTTTGCTCGCAAATTCCACAAACCACCATGTGTCCGTCACTATTGCCAAAAGTACTGTGCGCCTCAGCCACGTGCGTAACCATCTGATGCTTCGATGAAAATGCAGCACAACAATACCTGCAAACATGATAACTAGCTTGTCCTGGTACACGAGGTGGTACATGCTTCACCATATGCTCCATAACTTCTGTGTTTGATTTAACTGCAGCTGAACACAAGAAGCACGTGAAATGAATTGCTCGTCTTTCCTCGCGGATTATCGCGGATTTATCAGCTTCAACTGTTCCATAATAGAACTCGTGAAGTTGAGTTTCATCGTTTTTATCGTATTCTTTGAGCTCAACTGCACCTCTCATTCGTTTGCCAGTTTCTGGAGTCGTTATTCCCGAAGCTGGAACTACCATTGATCTCTTTCTTGACTTTCTCGTGGAGCCACCGGTGGATTTTATCGGCAGTAAGGATGTGTCAGGCTTGGCCGAGTCCTTTGATGAGTTGATAATGTCCTTTGGAGCTGCCATTGCCATCGAATTATTCGAGTTATTAAGATTGTGAGAGTACGACCAGTCATTGAATGGATTAGCTGCGATCTTGGCCAGACGATCTAGAAGATTGTCGGTTGTGGAAGCTCGTGTTTGCTCGGCAATGTGGTTGATTATACTGTAAAATGCACGTGAAGCAGTAGTACCGAACATCTCTCGCCAAACAAGCTCATCAAGAAACTGCTGTATCATCTGTCTGCTCAGTAGACTCAAAGTATTCTGGAACATTCTCGGCACAATTTTACGCAAATAGTCCATGATTTGGTAGTTGCTACCACTGTTTCGGGAGTTCTGATTGCTGTAGGCCACTTGAACAACCTGATTAAACCCAAAGTTATTAAGTGTATACTTGTCTACCGTGAAATCTGTTATTATCCTCG
This sequence comes from Aleiodes leptofemur, assembly GCA_963942555.1. Taxonomy (NCBI): domain Eukaryota; kingdom Metazoa; phylum Arthropoda; class Insecta; order Hymenoptera; family Braconidae; genus Aleiodes; species Aleiodes leptofemur. The sequence continues at coordinate 1,589,423 of OZ012609.1, forward strand.
AATCCTTATGAACCCAGTCCTTGAGGGGTAAAAGGATATTGTTGAATCGACGTTTGAACGTTCGATCATTATCCTGCACTGGCTCGCAAGCACGTAGTCTCAATTCCCCGGTTTCCGGATTGAGAATACCTAATACCTCTACCTTAACTTGTCTCGAATTACCGTCTTGGGAAGTAGTGCCAAGGCTTATAACTCCAACCTGGATGTTCCAGCCTTTTCCCCCGATTAACTGGCTCTTGTCCCAAACAGCAGCAGTACAAATGCTCCTCAGATTAGTGTAAAAATTCTTGACATAAACGTTCGATACTTTGACCCAGGAGACAACGTTCTGCACATTAGTCTGGCACGACCAATGATAAATCAGCTTCAACAGGACAGAAGGTGTATGAGGAGCACCCTGGAAAATCGATCCCGAAAATACTGAAACAAATCGATCTGGACAGCAGCTCGATATCCAAACGTATCCACCGGAATACGGAAATGTTCCACTGTCGCTGTACATTCCAAGCTTCAATTTCGGCTTTGGATTGACGTTGTTGTGCTGATCGCAGTATTGCTCGGATTTTACGAGACCCTGTTGTATCAACCACTCAGCAAATCTTGTTGCTGAATACATTAACACGCTCTTCACTTTAGCGTCCAACTCATTGCGTTCCTTAGTCGCTATTTGCGCTGGAACATCCTTCGCTCTTATATAAGGCCTTGCAATAACCACTAACGAGGGGAACGTCCTGCCACCATTGATCTTGTTAAATGCGATTTCTTTCCCATCCGGCAGGTTCTTCTTCGACTCCTCAATCATATCCGCACTATGCTTATTCCCAATTGCAATTCCACCAATGCTCGTTTGCTCTGTTGGCCTGCTTAAAACAGTAGGATGCTGTCCGCCCTGTCTCCCCGATTTTGCCTTCAAATTTGCCGCGCTTGAGTGCAAATTTGAGTGAGCTTGTACTGTTTGCGCTGCACTTATTGTCGAAATGGAAGATGATTTTGATGGTACTAGGGATGTTGATACTTCTGGTGCTGGTGATATATCCTCGATTATTTCTGGTTGCTGGATCTGCAGGACTTTAGCACGTATTGTGTTCTGTCGTGTAGCTCTAGTGAACTGATTGTTCTCGTTTCCAGGATGACTAGATATTATCCCGGGTTTTGGACAATGGGAATTCAATGTTGGCGCTGTATTCTGATTCTGCGGGACAGTGTTCAGAATTAGGCCCATTCGTGGATCCATAACCAGTTGTATGTTACCCTGTGTTGGACTCGAATTGTTGAGAACATTGAGCTTTATTGATTGCGGCTGTTTAGCGAGGTTCTGGTTGATACTCAGTTGACTGGGCTTTGAGCAGATCGATGGAACTCCACAGTTTGTTACGGACAACTGATATCCACTCACTGAATTCGATTGGGTCAATAACTGACCACCGTCTTTTTTCATCATTTCATCGAGAGTTGCCAGGACTCGTTGGTAGTCTTCTTGTAATTTTGATTTTAGAGTCAATTGGGCTTCGGTCAGGGGATCCTCGGTGCAGTCGAGATTTAGGATCATGTCGATTGGTCTTGTACTGTGTAATTGACGGGTCATTATACGACCCTTGGCTGTCGTCATCTTGAATCACTGCAATAGAAAAGAATTTATCATTTAAAGTAAAAAAAGAGGACTTCGAGGTATCGAATTTTTTAATTTATTCAGTAGTGAAGAGGTAAAACAGGATAAATCGACTTATCTTTGTGATCATTTTGAAGAAATTATCTTAGAAACTAAGTGAGATAAGGCGATATTATCCATCTTTTTTAGTGGAAAAATTCAAGATTTACATCAGAAATCCAGGGTGTAACTGTTCAATCTCAATTATTTTCTAAGGTATTTATGAAAAACTGAATGAGAAAAGAATAGACTTATCTTGTTTTACCTCTTCGCTACTTAATTGTTTAAAGATATTTATTAATATAGGGGAAAGTGGGGCAAAATGGACATCAGGGGTAAAATGGACACATCTAAATTTTTAGGCAAATATTATGGAAAACTCTTGACATTAATAGAAATATTGGCGGTGGATTGTTTTTGATGATTCCATTGGAAAGCTGAGGAAATTTTAGGCGGGAAACAAGTGCTGGAATTAATTTTTTTGAATTTTTGGCGATTTTGACTTTTTTGAGCATTTTAAAGGGGTAAAACCTTCCTTTATTAAAAAATTTTCAGTTTTTTGAAGATATCTTCGGTTCTATTCGTCGTAGCGTAAAAATCCTGACGGGAGGTGAAAGTTGAGATCATTTTCCATCGATTCATGAGGTTTTCAATTTAAAAATATCGATTTTTAAGGTATTTATGGGCATTTTTGTGAAACGCTTTAGTGAAACAGTTTTTGGCCTATAATTATCCCAAAAATTGATATTTTTTAATTCAAAACCCCATAAATCGATGGGAAATGAGCTCACCTTTCATTTGAGACCAACCCCGAATTGCTAAAACCAGTAGAACCAGAGATATTTGCAAAAAACTGAAAATTTTCAAAAAAGCAAAGGCTTTTACCCCTCAAAAATACAAAAAAATATAGAATTTTCAAAAAAATCCAAAAAAATACATCTGACACTCGTTTTCCGGCGAAAATTTCCTCAGCTTTTCGATAGAATCATCAAAAAAAATCCATCTCTAACCGTTTCATTACAGTGTCCATTTTGCCCCACTCTCCCCTATTATTATGTTGGGATCATGGAACGTTGGAAAAAATTAATTAAAAAATATTAAATGATTATCAAATAAATAAATAAATGAATAAATTAAAGAATAAATAAATAATAAAATATATATATTCCAGTTATATATTTATCATAATAATAATAATAATAAATAAATAATACTCAATAATTGTCAAATGAACATGTTCATTTGACAATTATTTAGTATTAATAAACTAATTTCTTCCAACGTCCCATGATCCCAATATAATAATTACTAAACATGGAAATGAGAAACACAATTGATTAATATATTACTCATAAAAAAGTGGCAACAATTGACAAAGCAAATGAGAAAATCGATGCTCCTGTTATTTCATTTAAATTAAAAAAATCATAATTATTGCTGAACGATACTTTTAAAAATTTGTAATTTACTGGGTCTTTCCTTACCTATCAAGACTAAAAATTCAACAATTTACGAAAAAAAAATTAACAATTTAGTATTTTTTTTTACCAATTTTTTTTTATTTTTTAATGAGAAACACTAATTCAGAAATGAATGATCAATATTTATGTGTTTTTTTTCCGTCAATTTTGAGGTTAGGAATTATTTGCGGCTCATACTGACACAAATTATCTGAGATAATTCAATTATCAGGGAAATTACAAGTAATTCTACGATAATTATTAATTAATAAAGAAGATCTGAGGATCTGCACTTTGCAGATCTTTTAATTAATTAATGCATAATGTTATAAAATAACGATACAAATCCCCAACATTGTCAATTTTTTGTGCTTCTATTCCGTCCTTTTTTTTGGACTTGTAATGCAAGTATTGCAGGTAAATATTGATAACTTTACCTTTTTATTAACAAAATTCTCTAGTTATTGACTCTTATTATTCAGTCATTATCACTTTACTATTTCCTCTTTTTTTTAAATAGGTCTTTTCTCTCTCGCCTGAACTCTAGGAGGACGCTAGGCCAGCACGGTCACCACATATATATATATACACAAGGGATTTCTCGAAATGAGCTTGTGTGGCATGTGTAAAGTCGTTGGAATGATCTTCTCCCCTCAAAACATGTGAAGTTGATTGACAATCATTTTGCTACAGAAAATGTCACATTTTCTATAGCAAAATCGATTGTTTACTAACTTCAGACCATTCGAAGAGGGGTAAATCGTGGAATTTAATGGAAATAGAGCTAAAGGCGGTTGCTGCGCCGTTAAATCCGAGGATTTGAATTTAATTTGGAGTGCTCGTGATGAAAATCAATATTAATAATAATTAATCTCAGCTCATCCAGGAAAAAAAGAAGACTTTAAGGGAAATTGAGGTAATGAAAATTAAAAAAAGATTTTGTGTACTGATGTATGTTTTTTTTTGTTTTTTTTTTAGGACAGAAATTCGAAAATTACTTGCAGCAACTGTTGATGTCCTTCGTTTGCAATTTATTGTAAATATAATGTGAAATTCTGATTCACTGATTTTTCTGATGATATCACGATATTCTTCGTGTTCCTCGTAATCTCTGTTAATTAATTATTATCGTTCCATCATTTCATTGAAACACTAATTTTTGAATTTGCTCTTTCTCAATAACTTTTTTTGTTGTTTTTTTCTTTCTTTATTAATTATGGAATCAATAATCAGTGAAGAATTAATTGATACTATTTCGACAGTAGATTCACTGCCAACAGAAATTTTACAACAGATTCTTGGTTATCTTCCAGTTAGAGAAAGAATTCACGCAAAAAGAGGTATTTTAATTATAAAAATAAATATCGTCGCCTTAGAGTGAAAGGGGCGTAAGTGCCAAAAACACGAAATTCTGGTGTAAAAGGGGCGTATGTCTACTTATCACTCAAAAATGTTTTTTATGGCCTCTGGAACATTATTTGGATAATTGAAAATTAAAATAACAAAGTGGCGTAACTACCAATTTTAAAATGAAAGGGACGTATCTCCACACTTACGTCCTTTTGTTATTTTCTTTTTAAACGCTATATAATTGTTAAAGTTAAAGTGAAAAGGACGTATCTCCGCACTTACGCCTCTTTCTTTTTATAATTTTCGTTATCTCATGAGAATATTTGGAGTTACGCCCTTTTGTTTTTAGGATTTTTCATCCGAATTTTGGCACTTACGCCTTTTTTGTTTTTAGCGATTTGTATCTAAACTATGGCACTTACGCCTCTTTGTTTTCAATTTTTTTCCCGATGATTAGAGAAAATTCAATGAAAACACTAAAAACAAAGAGGCGTATCTCCGGCACTTACGCCCCTTTGTTATTAGTCAGTGGTACTTACGCCTAAATGTTATTATTTTTTATTTTTTTACTAATATTGCGTAAAAAGCATTGGAAAGCCTATTGGAGCAATGATAGTGGAGATACGCCTTTTTGTTATTTTGAAGAAAAAAAATCGGGAAAAATGGCACTTACGCCCCTTTCACTCTAAGGCGACGATATGATTTACTGAAAATAACAGACATCTGACAATTTTTAGTCTTTTCTTGTTTTTTTTAACAAATAACTTAGTTTCTTGAAAAATAAAAAATATGCACATGTAGAAAATTGAAAGAATGTTTGGGAGGTACAATCAGAAAAAAAAAGTTAATTTTTTTGTGTAAAATTGTTAATAACAAATTATACAAGACAAAATCATGAAATCTGATTCAGTTAATTTGCAAAGAATGTAATGAGTAAAATAAGTCCTAGAAACACAAAATTAGTTGAAAATGGAGAAATTTGTGTTATTTTTTACATTTCTTTAAATTTTCCAAGTTTTAAAGAAATGTAAAAAATGGTAACAATATTTCATTTTTCAATTAATTTTTTATTTCTAGGGCTTATTTTGTTCCTGTGTTTGTTGTTTTATGGGTAATGATTGTACAGAAGATGGAATACTCAAAATGATAATGAATTCAGAATGTCTGGAAAAATTATATTGTTCTATGAGAATTACAGTTGAGTTCTTGAAGAAACTCGTTGAAAATACCAGAGATCGTCGTAAAATTCTTAAATTTGTCAGTTCTGGGATTACTGATGAAATGTATGAAGTATGTAAAAATTCGAGAATTCATTTAGTTCAATTTGTATTTTTGGGTAAATGAAATAATGCAATTTTTTGAGAAAGTGCCATAAAAATTGGAATATTAATGATCAATTTAATCTTTTATTAAATTGTTAATACTAATGGTAAAAAAAAAATGAGCATGAATCTCTCAATTTTATTCTTTCTTTCATGACAAAAAAAATGTGAATAAATTACACAATTGAAGTTTTCAGACGAATTCATTTCATTTAGGGGTGTGCGAATAATTCGAATTTTCGAATAATTCGATTTTTTCTGAATAATTCAAATTTTCGAATTATTCCAAAAATTTCTAAAAATTCTAATATTTTCGAATAATTCAAATAATTTCGAATAATTCGAATAATTTCGAATAATTCAAATAATTTCGAATGATTTCGAATAATTCGAATTATTCGATTCGAAATTCGAATCGAATAGTAATATTCGATTCGATTCGATCCGAACACTATTCGCACACCCCTAATTTTATTTCATCAGTTTTTTTTCGAGAATATCTCGGAATCTAAGCGAGATAAAGCAGTTTTTTTGCCTAGACCATTTTTTTTCAGCTCTTGGAATCCTCTGAAAAAAAGCAATTCAAGCAAAATCGTTCTATCTCGCTTAAATTCCAAGAGATCTCGAAAAAAAACTGGTGAAATTAAATAAAAATGTCTGAAAATTTCAAATTTATTAAACTATTAACGTTAAATTTTTGTACAAAATCGTTAATAACAATTTATACGAGACAAAATTCTCAAATTCGATGAAGTTAATCTGTAAAAAATGTAATGAGCAATAAAATAAGTCTTAGAAACAAAAAAATCAATTGAAAATTGGAAAATTTTCTGTGCTTTTCACATTTCTTCATTTTTTTCAAGTTTTGAAGGAATTTTCAAAATCACAGAAAATTTTATAGTTTTCAACCAATTTCTTGTTTTAAGGACTTATTTTAATTTTCATTACATTCTTTACGGATTTACTTCATCAAATTTGAGAATTTTATCCCTTATAAATTGTTATTAACGATTTTATACAAAAATTTAACTTTTTTTTTGACTATAAGAACAGAAACACCGATTGAGGAATCGCGTAATTCATTTCCACGAGAAGTGCCTGATTTTTTCAAAATCAACGATAAATTACTGTCATCATGATTGTTATTTTTTTTTTATCTCCATTGAAAATAATTATATGCTAACATTTATTAATACCCAAATTGGCTTGATCTATATATAATTACAAATTTGTTTTTTTTTTTTTTTTATAGATTTATAACATCGTTTATATTCACTAAAATAATATACAATGGTTGAAAAAATACATTCAGCTTTGATATAGATGAGTCAGAACAGAGAAATCAAATAAAATCAAGAGAATATAAAATTTTTAGACAAATTTATTATCAATAGCATCAGTTTTTTTCTTCAAAACAATGGAAATTAAGTGAGATAAGGTGATTTTGCCTTTTTTTGTAGAGAATTTCAAGGACTACAAAGAAGAATTCAGGCAAAATCGCTCTATCTCGCTTAATTTCCAAGATATTTTCAAAAAATTGATCCAATATAATAGATTTTTGTCTAAAAATTTCATCATTTTATAGAATCATATCAATTTAAGACTGAAAAATCACTGACACCAGACACAGTCATCATTGTGTTTTTTTTTTTTTTTTCTAGTCGAAATTATTTTTCAGTCATGAGAGCTCAGTGTTTCATGCTTTCGTACATAATTTTTAATACCACTTTTTTTTTGCGGTCATACATCATTCAAGCACTTGGAATGATTAATTTATTCTATCTTTCATCTCATTCGAATGTATTGAACACATCGCAAACAGGAATTATCATTAAAATTACTCATTAGCGTTGTTTTTACTCTTTTTCTCTCATTTCTAATTGGTATATAATTACCCAAACTGATTGATTCACTTTCATACGCACTTGGGATAGAAATAAATGTTCATATTTGTACAAATTTCAATGATTCTCAATTTATGATAAATCAATTTCATTTGAATTTCGCTTTAAAATTAATTATCTTCGCTTTTTTCAAGTATTTTTTGATTTTCAAATAATTAACGATATTCTCCTCAATCAAATAAATGGAAGAACGAAGTGAAAAAAAGGAGAAAATCGATGAAATTATTAATGAAATTAGCATGCATCTAACAATTTTTTAGATTTTTTTTAACAAATCAAATATTAAAAAAAAAATATTTAAAAAATTCGCGCTCGTAGTTTTTTGAACTTTCTGCACGTGCATATTTTTAATTTTTTCCATAATTTATATTTATTAAATATATATGTTATCATTATATTTTATATATATTTTCATATTCTTAATAATTTATTTTTCGAAAGCCAAAAAAAATCTAAAAATTTTCAGATGTTTGCTATTTTCACTGTCATAAAAATCGTATTTCCCGGTGAAAAGAAATACATCTTAGACTAGTTCATTTGTTTTTTTATCCTAAAGCCAATGTTACATGATTAATTCTTACATAATTACCTGATGCAAATGAAATTACTTAAAAATATTTCCATTGCCTTTTTTTTCCATTAAAAATTCTAATACTATCCAGTTACGATGATAACTATATGCAAATGAATTGTGATGGAATAGTGTGAAGTAATATATATATGTATATATATTTTACTTTAATTTTTTCAAACATCACTATTGTTTATATTTTCATGTTTACACTTTTTTTTCATAGTAATTATAGAATTTTTCCTTTCGCATTATATGTGAAATCCAATATAAGTACGTGATAGCACCGCACAGTTTAATATCTTGGATACAAGAAAAATTCATAATTTCGCTATTAAAGTGTTTCTGTCCATAAAGTCAAAAAAAAAGTTAAATTTTTGTATAAAATCGTTAATAACAATTTAAACGAGATAAAATTCTCAAATTTGATGAAGTGAATCTGTAAAAAATGTAATGAAAAACAAAATAAGTCCTAAAAACAAGAAATTGGTTGAAAACTGTAAAATTTTCTGTGATTTTGAAAATTCCTTCAAAACTTGAAAAAATGAAGAAATGTAAAAAGCACAGAAAATTTTGCTATTTTCAATTAATTTTTTGTTTCTAAGACTTATTTTATTGCTCATTACATTATTTACAGATTAACTCCATCAAATTTGAGAATTTCGTCTCGTATAAATTGTTATGAGCGATTTTATACAAAAATTTAACTTTTTTTTGACTGTAGAGACAGAAACACGTTAATCAAGTAATTAATTTATCATAAGAAAAACAACTTTTTTTTTCTTTTTTCTCTATTATCATTAACATAGCTACATATACATTTTCTAAAGTAATAGAAAAGAATGGCCCAGTTTTGAAAATTCTAGTTTTTTTTTTCTTCAAAAATTCATTGTAATTCCTATACCTCCGGTATCAGTCTCTTTTCATAAATAAATAATAAAAATTAAGAGAAAAAACCAATTGCTTGACCCTGCAATGCTTCTGAAGCTGTGATTCAGAAGCAAAAAAAGGGGTAAATAATATAAATATTTCTTATTAGCTCATAGCCATTGAATTTTGGAAAAGGCCAATATTTTTCGCAGGTATTTTTCATCAAATATTACACATGATACTGAGTTATTAATCAGGCAGTGTATTTTAAATGGAATCGATGCATTCGACTGACTTCTCGAATTAACATTATATAAATATATAGAAGAATGTGGGGTAAAATGGGCATAAGAGGTAAAAAGGACACATTCGACGTTTTGATATCTATATTATGAAAAAGACGTGCAATTAATGGAAATATTGGAGATAGGTTTTTTTTCATGATTTCAATAAAAAACTGAGGAATTTTGCAGTAAAAATCATTTTTCACAAATAATTTTTTGCTATTTTTAAAAAAATTCTAATTTCGCGCTCGAAATTTGAAGGGGAAAAGTTTGATTTTGGGGAAAATTCAGTTTTTTGGGAAATATCTCTAGTTCTAGTGGTTTTAGCGTAAAAACTGCGATTGGAGGTGAAAGGTGAGATCATTTGCCATCGATTTATGGTGTTTTTAATTAAAAAATATGGATTTTAAAGATAGTTATGGAAAAAGAACTGATTTCCACGAAAGTTCCTATAAAAACGTTATAAATCAATATTTTTTAATTAAAAAACCCATAATCGAATGGCAAATGATGAGAGGTGTGCGAATATTCTAAGTTTCGAATTATTCGAATTTTTCGAATTCTTCAAATTATTTTAATTTTTTGAATTATTCGAATTATTCGAATTTTTCGAGTTTTTCGAATTGTTTGAATTGTTCAAATTTTTCAAATTATTTGAATTTGTTGAATGTTTTGAATTATTCGAATTTTTCGAATTATTCGAATCTTTAGAATTATTCGCAATTTTCAAATCATTCGAATTTTTCGAATTTTTCGAATGATTCGAATTTTTCAAATTATTCAAATTATTTTAATTTTTCGAATTATTCGAATTTCTTGAATTATTATAATCATTCGAATTTTTCGAATTATTCGAATTTTTCTAATTATTCCAATATTTCGAATGATTTGAATTCTACGAGTATTTCGAATTGATCGAATAATTCATCTTTCGAGTATTAAAATCGAATTTCAAATGGAATGATATTATTCAATTCAATTCGATTCATTTACAATTTGCACACTCCTAAAAATGATCTCACTTTTCACCTCCAATTCAAATTTTCAAACTATGCCCAATAAAACCGAAGATATTCCAAAAGAAGTGAATTTTTTTTTCTAAAAAACGAAAGAAGTAAAAATTCCACTTCTCAAAAAAATTCAAGAAAAAAAACATTCTACCACTCATTTTCCCCCCAAAATTTCCTCAAAATTCACTTTTCCACCAGAATCATCAAAAAAAAATCTCCAACAATTTCATTCAAATGTCCCATTTTACCCCACATTCCCCTACTATAACTACATACATAAATTAAAATGAATACAGGGAACGTAGAAGAAGAAGTATTTAAATAAGCCAATGCTATGATAAAAAATCTCTGTCCAGATCAGAGATACTGGGCATACGATTTCTTGAAATACGACGACTAGTTTGAAGTGGTGATGTTATTTGATCCTGTACAGGTGTATGACTTGTTATATCATACTGATCACGTACAATGCTCTCGTGGTCAGTTGTAACTGGTGAAAAACGTACTCTACCACCAGACAATTGACCATCCTTAGCAGAAACATAACTCGAGTCTTCTGATGTTAATGAGTCTGGTGGAGTATGATTTGTTGGTGTACCAGCACCAGAATTATTTTTACTTGTACTTTTGCATGGTAAATTATACGTGTAATTTGCTTTTTTAAGACTCGAACGTAATCTTGTGACTGCCTCGAAGGTACTCTGTCTTTCTCCTATTGCTGCATTTAAATCATGAGAATCCTGACGAATTAGGTACTCGTGATTCGGAGAAATGTACTCGTGATTTCCGTAATTACCAGAATTTGAAGGTGGTACACTCGCCAATCGCTGGTAATAGTTGTTCAGAAAATAGGAGGAGGGGTACTCTAACTCGTCGTCGAGGTGAAATGATGGGTTGATGTTGCTTGAAGTACTCGTGTTTGAGACGTTTGAAGAGGTACGATGATGGGCGTATGTTGGGAGATGGAGATTTCCACGTACCACGCTGTTTACACTGCCTGGATTGTCGTATGCGTGAGGAAAATCAGGACATTCTATTGTCCTGTCACTGGAACAGTTCAAATTTTGATTTAAAAAAAAAAAAAAATTTTTTTAACAATTCAAATTAATGAAGAAAATTGGGGAAATTAAGAGGAATTTATGAAAAAAAAATGGAAATTTAACAGAATATAAAGTTTTTAGATAACTTAATTTGATTTTGGCGCCATTTTTTTTTGAAATATCTCGGAATCTAAGCGAGATAGAGCAATTTTAAGAGAGAATTTGGAAATTGTAAAAAACGCGATATAATATTATAATGAATTAGCACAGATTTGACAATTTTTTGAATTTTTTTTTTCAAATTATAAATAAAAATTTTAAAAAATCGTCCTTATAGTTCTCTAAATTTTTCAAATGCGCATATTCTTTACTTGATCTTCTACAATTCAGTAGTGAAGAGGTAAAACAAGATAAGTCTATTTTTTTCTCATTTAGTTGTTTGAAAATACCTTAGAAAATAAGCGAAATAGAGCAATTTTGCCCGAAAAATCTTTTGTAACTCTTGAAATTCTCTACAAAAAAAGAGATAAATAATATCACCTTATTTCGCTTAGTTTCCGAGATATTTCCTTCCAAATGATAAGCAAAGATAAGTCGACTTATCCTGTTTTACCTCTTTACTACTGAATTTATTTGAAAAAAGGAAAAAAACTCTAAAAATTGTCAGATTTCTGCTATTTTTAGTATCATTTGCTCTATCTCGTTTAGTTTCCCAGATATTCTCATAAAACTGGCAAAATAAAGTGGATTCATCTGAAAACTTCATAATTCAGTAGTGAAGAGGTAAAACGAGATAAGTCTCTTTTTTTTTTCATTGAGTTTTTTGAAAATACCTTAAAAAATAACGAATAAAAGGCAATTTTGCCCTGAAACTTTTTTGTAACTCTTGAAATTCTCTACAAAAAAAGATCAGAAATATCACCTTATCTCGCTTAGTCTCCGATATATTTCTTTCGAAATGACCTCAAAGATAAGTCGATTTATCCTGTTTTATCTCTTCACTACTGAATTGTTAAATTGTTAAATTAGATTTAATTGTTATTAAAATCCAATAATTCTGAAACTCACTGATAATCAGGTGTCAAAAAATACGAAGTATCTGGTGCTTTTTTGTTCCATTCTGGAGGCACAATGGTATAAACTGGGGGTCCTCCATACTCAGTGTAAGGAGGTACATTGCCCATGTGAATTGCGGGTACTCTTTCTATTCTATCAAATCCTGTCTGAATGTTATCAGGCGTAAAGACCTCATCATTATTTGCACTCAAGCTTTTTCTCCTCGGACTTGACGAGAATTTCTTGGAAACCGTTGTATTATTACATGCGTAATGTTGCGGTGAGTCTGTGAATCGGAGCGGTTTCTCGACGACATTCAGAGGAAGCCCAGGGCCGATTCCGCCCATATTGCTCAAAAAAGGTCTGGAAGAAGAAAAAAAAGAGGGATGAGTGGATGAAAAGGGAACAATTGAAGCGAAAAATAGTACATGACGTAAAAAATGCGGTAAAGTACTTTTCTGAGGAGTGCAAGAGTACAAAACGAGCTGAATGCGAGTTTTGTGATGAAAAGAGTCTGAAAATCTTTACCGCACGTGTAAGGGTTTATGTACAATGTACAAAATGTGTCTACTTTACGCACGGTGTGCTAAAAGTGGGTACTTTACGCATGGCGTGCAAAAAGTGGCCACTTTCCGCACGCCGTGCTAAAAGTGGCTACTTTACGCACGCCGTGCTAAAAGTGGCTACTTTACGCACGCCGTGCTAAAAGTGGCTACTTTATGTACAACGTGCAAAAAGTGGCTACTTTACGCACGCATAACGTGTGAAAAGTGCCTATTTTTCGAACGGTGTGTTAAAAGTGGCTACTTTCTGCACGGCGTGTTGAAAGTGCCTACTTTACGCATGGCGTGACAACAGTGGCTATATTACGGATAGCGTGTCAAAAGTGGCTACTTTACGCACGGCGTGCCAAAAGTGCCTCCTTTTTGCACGGCGTGCTAAAAATGGCTACTTTACGCACGGCATGCCAAAAGTGGCTACTTTACGCGCGGCTTCCTAAAAGTGGCTAGTTTACGCATGGTGTGCTAAAAGTGGCTACTTTCCACACGGCGTGCCAAAAGTGCCTCCTTTTTGCACGGCGTGCTAAAAATGGCTACTTTACGCACGGCATGCCAAAAGTGGCTACTTTACGCGCGGCTTCCTAAAAGTGGCTAGTTTACGCATGGTGTGCTAAAAGTGGCTACTTTCCACACAGCGTGCCAAAAGTGCCTACTTTTCGCACGACGTGCTAAAAATGGTTACTTTACGCACGGCATGCCAAAAGTGGCTACTTTACGCACGGCTTCCTAAAAGTGACTACTTTACGCACGCCGTGCTAAAAGTGGCTACTTTACGCACGCCGTGCTAAAAGTGCCTACTTTACGCACGGCGTGCTGAAAAATCAATAGACACGTTTTAATCACCTATAATGTCGTGCTGGTCCGTGATAAGTATTGTGTGGATATCCACTGCTAGAACTAAACTCGTAATCTTGTCCCAAGTAGGCAGAATTACGACGCGATCCATCATCGACGTTGAACCACCATTTGGCGGATTCCTCCTCGTCATTGGCACCTATCGGCTGCAGTTTTGGGTGAATGGGAGAGACATTAGTTATCCGAACGTCAAATCCTGTCGCAACACCCGCTAACATCGCTGCTATGTTGTATAATAGCAGTTCAATAGCTCCCAATTTCGGTTTTTTCACTTCTCCATTGTACAGTGTTGGCATTGGAACTGGCATTGGCATTATATATGGACCTGATAGACCTGGTTTCAACGAGTAATCTCCTATGATCCACTCTGACGACAGTTCTCTGGGCAATGTTGAATAATCTACAAAAGGATAATTTCTTTTTTTTTTCTTCTCCTTTTTTTTTCAGAGATTTTGATGGTGAATAAGGGAAAATAAAATGGAATGAACTGCCTAAGTCATTTGAAATTGACTTCATCCTTTTTTTTTAATGATTTCTCACGAAAGTTCGAAGAAATCTTTGAAATTTTTGATTTTTCCGTTTTCCCGCGAAATACCTCACATTTTTAAATGTACTTCATTTCATTCCACTTTACCTTATTATGAAAATTTAGGAGAAAGTGGGGCAAAATGGACTTCCGAGACAACATGATCCAGGAATTTTTTTCGGAGTGAAGGATTTTGTTAAAAAATCTGAAAAAATTTGAGAAAATGCTACAAAATGTGGAGATTGTTGGTGAATTTTTTCAATTTTTTTTGTGTACTCCTTCACTCTTAAAAAAAATCTTGAATTATTTTGACTCACAGGTCCATTTTGCCCCCTTCTTTCAATAATAAAACACAAGCATAACTTCTTTGTCATAACTTTTTAAATATGCAACAATAACATAAACATAAGCATAAAATTCCTTGATTTTAATATTCTATTTCTTACCTTTTCTATTATTTCTACCCAATTGTTATAATTCCAATTTTTATTTTTTTAAAATTCGTGTAGCATCTGAATTATCAAGTTTCATTCTTCAAAAATTACTTCAACAATTGGAAAACACACATGCATATTTTTTTTTCTTAATTCAAAATATATCAAGTAATTATGGAGTAGAGAAATTTAAAAAATTGAAAGTTTTTGTAAAAAATAACAAAAACAAAAAAATACTCAAATTATTATTATTCAAGTTTAATTAGATGTGTTAAGAGTCAGTAAAAATAACTACTTGTTCTAAATTCTGCTCCAATTTAAAATCACACATTGAGAAAAAAAAATTCCTAACAAAAATTTTTTTTCCAACAAAATTTGAAGTTAAAAAAAAAATTATATAAATTTCTTTTTCACAATTTTTGTTAATTTTCTTGCAACAAACACTTTTTTTTCTCAGTGACGATTATTTGAATTTTTTAATTTATTAAATATCTAATTAAATATTACTATATTTAATTAACCATTAGCATTATGAGTTATCTGATAAGAATTTGGAAGGTATCATGCAGGATTTTCTTTTTTTTTTACGCTCGGCGTTGAATTGCACACAATTTCGAAAAAAATTTCATATCTTTCACTAAAATTGAAAGAATAAAAAAAAAAATAGGAATACTACTAATTTACCGAGCGTAAAATTTGAGAGAAAAAAAAAGAGAAAAAAAAATAAATAATACCAAGAAAAGAAGAAAAAAAAAAACATAGAAACTAAAATAAAAAAATTCAACTTTTTCAGCTGAAAAGCTTTTATTCAAAAATAATTTTTGTCTCAATACAGGTGTGTGCATATTTGGTCTTCTATTTGATTGAAAATGTGCATGAAATTTCACTTTTTCCCATTTTTTTGCAAATTTTATTGACTCTACTTATTTTTCTCATTATTAAGGATATTTTCCACGCGTACCAATGAGCTATTCCAATTTTATCCAAAAAGTCTTATTTTGAGGAAGATTAAACGAAAAAAAAAAAAATATATATGGAAAGAAAATTAATAAAAAATATATAAACGAAGAGAATAAATCATGAAGAAGCTACTTATTTTAACGTAATAATTGTATAATTAGATGGTTATTGATATAATATGTTAAACAATTTGTGTAAAAAAAAATTTTAAAAGAGGAAACGAGATTCAATGGAAGGAAGGAAGACCAACACCAAATAATATATTAACTGCATAAACCTATTTTGCCCCCTTTCCATTATTTTTTTAAATCGAAATAAATTCTATCACTTTATATAAATGGATTTATTTCCAATTAATTGAATCATTTCAACGAGTCTAAATATAACTACGTTAATTATTACTTTTACTTTTTATTTGATGAAGAAAAAACGAAAAAATCGTTTTAAAAAGGAATCTTTACCATTTATTAATTTTTTTTTTTAAATTTATGCTTTAATTCGTTTTTTTATCTGTCTGAAGTATCAATGTTGAAGTAATTTTATTTTAAATTACGAAAAAAACACAAAAACACACAAAAAAATGTGTATTATTCACGATATAAATAAAATTTTCTCTTTTTTTCGCAATTTTAATTTATATATACAAAATATTATGTGAAAAATAAAAACTATATATGATGGCCGTGATTCTATTAAAAAAAATTTGAAATAAAAACGAAAAAACGGGAGAAAAAGAAAAGGTAAGGAGTCTGAACACAAATGTACGTAATTGCTTCAGTACATAAATAATTCATGTAAAATTAATTAATCGAAAAAAAAAAAAATACTCTATGACACCATAAAAAGGAGAAAAGAAATACAGATATAACAATTTTGTGGAAATTAAAAAAAGTTCAACGAAAAAAAGAAATTGGAAATTAGAAGTGAATAATATAATAAAGTAAACTAATATATATATAACTATAGATGGATTATAACTGAATTTAATTTATTATTTAATTCATAAATGCAATGAGAATATGTTGAACTTACGAGCAGAATGGATATTTTCCTCAGAAAGGCCTGCGATTGAGAGAGAATATTGTTTTTTTTGTGTTTTTCATTTTTTTTTAATTTTTTGGAAAGAGTTTTAAAAAAAAGGGTGTTATTACTATTCATTTTTATTACGAATTTCCTTGATGGCAAGAGTATTGCTAGTAAATGAACTCATTGAATCAGTACTTTCCGAATTACGACGAGAAAAATTATCTATTCTCATTGACTTAACTAATAAATCATCAGAATGTGTATCATTTTGTAATCTCTCTTCTTCAATTGAATCACCCAAGCATTCACTGCTTTTTGATTTTTTATTTCCTATTAATTGTTGTTGTCTATTATCCAAAACACGTGTCTCATAATTTACGTTATTACTTTTCCTTAATTTTGAAATATCCGTATCAACTTCATCAAAGTATTTCAATGAATTTTGAGATTCACCATCACTAAACAACAAATTACTCGATTCAATTGGATACAATTGTACAGAAATATTTTCAAAATCTATACCCTCACGTGAATTAGCACTTAAATAACTAGGTATACTAGTATCTGTACAACTAGCATCAAACTTTGGTATACTAATTGTATTATCAAGTACACGATATTCAATTTTAACTTGTTGTATTTTTTTATCAAGTCCATCACGACTGCTCCAAGCTCTAATTTTATTTAAAACACGTAAAGGTGATTTTCCACTTCTTGATTTGTGTCTAACTTGTTTGGCTATTGAATTTTCCGGACTAGATTCTAAACCATCATTGTCATTGATTTTGGCTGTTGTTTGATTTTTAGATTCTGATGATGCTAATGAACCTTTACGTGAGCCTGATGGTGACCGAAAAAAATCAGCTAATGTTGTTAAACGTGATTCTGAACTATCACGACGTTTAAATTCTTTGGATTTACTTCTGCATCGTTTATTATTTTTAATTGATTTTGAAGAAGACGCGACAAGTGATGAAAAAGAAGCATTACTATGTACAGAATCATGTGTACTATCATTAATAATTGATTCAAATTTTTGACTGTTATCTACATACTCCAAAGTATGAAATGATGAATTAAACGTTATAATCTTTGTTGTATTTGATTTCATACTTAATTCACTATTTTTATCCATCAAATAAAACGTACCTGTACTATCATTATTATCATTATCATTGAATTCAATGGACAAATTATTGTCTCTATTAATTTTTACTACATCACGTTCGTCAATAAGATTATTCGCTGATGAGTACAATTTTCTGCTTGTTGAGTTACCTATTTCTTGGAGAAGTGGTGAACGTTGTGCACTAGCCAATAATGCTGTACGTAATGGTGTTTTTTCAAGATCTGGAGCTGAACGTGACCAGCGTTTTGCCACTGATGATGATGGATTTGGTGGCTGTGTTATTATTGCACCACGTTCACGTTGATGCAGTGTTGATGGACCCCATGTCTTACCCTTAACTCCATCAGCTGGTACTAAATCGGAGCAGAAATAAAAACACAAAAGAAAAAAAAACGGAAAAACGAAAAATAAAAAAAAGGAGAGAAAAAGAAGATAGGAAGAGATTTTTATGGAAAATAATAGCAGAGATTAATAGAGTTAGATTAACGAGAGATAAGAAAGAGGGAAGAGGGTAAAAAGGGGGGAGGAAGGAGCATTTACTAGATACTGGACACTGGCACTGGACTACTTCCACAAAATTTGTCTTTTTTTTGTTTTTTTTTTGTAGTTATTTATCTCTGGGTTTACTCAAACACAACAATAACGACTGTGTTCTAACAATTATTCAGCAAACTAATTGGAAAATTGAATTTAAAGGATTTTTCTTTTTTTTTCGTGTCTTTTACTGTGTCTAGTCTAGTTTAAAATGCATAAGCAAAAATTCCGGATTTTATTTTATAATCTATAAATTAGGAAAAATTCACTCAAAGGGTAATTTTTTGTTTTTGATTTTTAATCAATATTTGCTGGCTTACAGGCAATTGCACGTAACCGAGGAATGCTTGGTGAACCAGGTGGACTATTTGATCTCGATGGATTACGATTTTTTCCACGATCCAATGCAGTATGCTGAACTGTTATTGTATGACGAAAATCTATTAACAATATAGATCATGCATAACATTATTTCCCATGATTTTAGGCATTCTTTCAATTTTTTTTTCATTTTTTTTGCTACTAAAAACGACAAGTACAGATATATGAGAATAAAAGGGTAATTTTTTAGCAAAAAACGTACCAGAGGGTGCACTTATGTTGCTTCCTGGCTCCTTTTTGTTGAGCTTTAATCGGGATTTTTTGAATTTCCCGCGCCGCTTATTCGGTGTTGGTGTACTTTGCTGTTGGATCATCATCACTGTTATTTCACGCTCGAGAAGATCAATTTCACGAGCAGCAAGTTCCTCCTCGCGTTGTCTCAAATTCTCTTCGTGTTGACGTTGCTGGACCTGTGCTTTTGTTAGTTCCTCTTCTCTGCAGCGCAATTCCTGGATTAAAGAAAAAAATGATATTTTAAAAGAATGGGAAAATGAATGACTTGCGATAGGAATTATGAGGATTTTTTTGGGGTATGTGGAGATCATTTGAATTGTCTCCCTTACCTCTTCAAAAGAACGACAAGCCTTTTTTTGTACAGCGTGTAAAAAAAAAACATTTATGAATGACCTATATAGAAAGAAGTCAAGCAAAAAGGGGAATCGCTCGAAAATAGTGGGAATATTAGAGATAAGTTCTTTCAGATAATTCCATTAAAAATGTAAGAAATTTTTGTTTAGAAAATATAATTAAAATTGATTTTTGAGAATTTTTTGAAAAATTCAACTTTTTCGGGTGAAAATGAGGACCTGATCCTTCACAAATTTGGAGGATTTCACTTGTTTGGGATATTTCCAGTTTTATTGGCCATAAAAAACTTGGAATTGGTCTTAAATGAGAGGTGAGATCATTCGCCATCGATTTATTGGGTTTTAAAGAAAGAAATGATTGATTTTCTAGGTACTTAAAGGGCTAAATATGATTTTTATAAAGGTTCCTATGAATATTTTGAAAATCTATTGTTTTTTCCTTTAAAAAAACCCCCTGAATCGATGGCAAATGATCTCACCCTTCATTTAAGCTCAACCCCAAGACGCTATGATGAATAGAACCGGAGATATTCTAGAAAAAGTGCGAAAAAATTGAAAATGGAAAGGATTTGACATTCTATTCATCCCCAAAAAAGTGAAATTTTCAAAAAATTGTAAAACATTTTGATGGAATTTTCTTTAAAAAAACTAAAAATAAAAAATCCACCTCATCCCATTTCATCAGAATCTTCATTTTACCCTATAAAACATTTAATTCTACCCTTTCCCAAATGAATTTTGTACCTGACCCAAGTTTAATCACGATAAAACGCTGTTTTCACCTTTTCCTTCATGCGCAATCCATGAAGAACCTCTTCAATTTCCAATCTCCAATCTTCCTGCATCGTATGAAAAGATTCATGAGGAGTAGATGCAAATGCACATCTAACATCATCCAATGCATCCAAAATTTCCGTAAAATCCGGTCGACCATGGCTATCAGAAGACCAGCATGCTTGCATCAAGTATTTCCAGGGCTGCGGACACGTTGATGGAACGGGCAAAGTCAATTTATTAACAGCGACACCATAAGCCACAGCAAGTGCATCGATTCCCTTGTAGGGTGTTTCACCAGTTAACAACTCCCAAAGTAGAACTCCATAACTGCAAAACAATTGCCAAGTAATTATAGATAAAAGCTTAGGAGAGAATTAAGTGGAGAAATCACTTGGAAATAAGTGAAATTTTTTTTTTTTTATTAGAAGTAAGTGGAATTACTCGTGTATTTACCTCCAAACATCACTAGCTGTACTGAAAGTACTTTGTTTAATGACTTCTGGTGCCATCCAAGCATAAGTACCAGCAGCTGACATACGCGTTGTCTTATCAACTTCTCTGGCAAGACCAAAATCTGTTATTTTCAGTGTTTTGCATTGTAGATCATCATTTTCTATTGGTTCACTCAATAAAACTAGAAACAAATGAAGATTCCATACATTAGTACACATTTAGGGAAAAATGGGGCAAAAAGCACTACAGTAACATCATTCATGAATTTTTTTCGAAGTGAAGGACTTTGCGGAAAAATCTGAAAAAAATTGGGAAAATACTACGAAATGTGGACATTATCAGTGAATTTTTTCAAATTTTTCTGATAAGTCCTTCACTCCACAAAAAAAAATTCTGTATCATTTTTTGACCTGTAGGTCCATTTTAGAAAAGACCCTTAAAGACATTTTATAATACCATTTGAACTCTTCAGATCTCTGTGGATAAGCCGAATTGGTCCTTGATTATGAAGATAATTCATTCCTCTCGCGATTTGTATAGCCCAATCAACCAACACATCGGGAGGAATTTTTCGACCGCTTAGTACTCGATTGAGGCTTCCACCTCTTGCATACTCCATAACAAGACACATATTTGGCATTTTGAGGCATACACCCTCTAATTGTACAATATTTTCATGCTTCAATAACCAAAAGAGCTTTGCTTCTTGTAGTACATTTTCGAGGGTAACACTTGGCTCCTCATCGGGATCCTGACGTGCTGCTTTTACAGCTACCTCCTTTTTCTGCCAGTATCCCCTGAAAAATAAAAAAACACAATAATGAGATCATAACATCAATGAAACAAACATGCGAATTATTACAAAATCTTTAAAAAATTATGAATTTACCTATAAACCTTCCCAAAACCACCAACCCCAATGACTTCCCCAAGCTGAAGCTCTTGAAAGTCAATTTCCGTTGGTTGTACATGATCAAATATCGATATTCGATCAGTTTCAACAACAAAATTAGCTGGAAATATACCAACTTTACCATCAATTTTACCAGTCCACCATCCTTCATCACCCGATATTTTTGAATCCTTTGATAATACTTCAACTTGTTCACCAGGTTCAAGTGTCAATTCATCCTCACTTTGTGCAATATATTTCCACATTACTGTAACAATCACCGGGCATTTTTCAAGCCTAGAGTGGGAGGATGAGTGGGTTGCATGTGAAGGACTGGTCTGTTGAGACACAGTCCTAGCAGTACCACCGCTATGAGTATCTGACACAGAGCTGTCCGATCTATTGTTGGATGGTGTACGATCATTTGAATATCCATAACTAAAATCATGAAATTCATCATTAAAATGTGATAATTAAGAGAGTCGATGTGGAGAGCCAAAATTTTGGTGTACGGTTTGACCTAGGCTCAAGCTGTCTTTTTAGATCGAAGACATTCTGGATGGTTATTAGTGTTGAACTGACATTTATAAACGTCAAAATGACTTTATGGACGTTGAAAACTTTTAGGAGAACTTTCAGAGGAACTTTTAGGGGAACTTCCAGAGCAAAGTATCATTCGATAAAAGAGGACAGTGCAATGTTAATTAAAAGAATTTTGCATATGTTTAGTTTCCGATTGGATCATATTAAGTTTATGGTATTCATACTAATGTTGTCAAGAATCTGAAGAAGCCTGAATTAAACGGGCAAAACGACGTTCAATTGACAATTACCTAGTATTGTTATATTTAATTATTCTAATGTTCATGATTCCTACCACTGAATTTTAGAGGAACTTTTAGGGGAATTCTTAGGACTTCTAGAGGAACTTTTAGGAGAACTTTTAGAGGAACTTCTAAGGAAACTTCCAACGAGACTTTTAGGGGAACTTTCAGAGGAACTTCTAGAGCAAACAAAGTATCATTCGATAAAAGAGGACAGTGCAACATTAATTAATAGAATTTTGCATATGTTTAGTTTCCGATTGGATGATATCAACTTTATGGTGACTACATACTAATGATATCAAGAATCGAGGAAGCCTGAATTAAACGGGCAAAACGTCGTTCAATTGACAATTATCTAGTATTGTTATATTTAATTATTCTAATGTTCATGATTCCTATAACTGAATTTTAGAGGAACTTTTAGAGGAACTTTTAGGGGAACTTGCAATGGAACGTTAAGGGGTTGAATTTCCAGCGTAACTTTTAGGGGAACTTCCAGTGAAACTCTCCGAACAACTCTTAATGGGGTTCGTACAGTTATTCTCTGGGGAACTTTTGAAGGAGCTCGTAGGGGAACTCATCACGATTACAACTCAAGATGAATAATAATATCCAAATATTGACCAATTCTTCAAATTATTGAGAAACATGAATTCTTTAACGTTTATAACGTCAGTTTAACGTTTATAATAGTACATTACCTAACAAGTGCGGTAAAGTACTTTTCTGACGAGTGTGAGGTTGCGAAACGAGCTGGATGCGAGTTTTGTAATCACCCTAGTCTGAAAATCTTTACCGCACGCGTAAAGTACTGTTTTTTTACGCACAACGTGTGGAAAGTGCCATTGACCGCATAGCGTGCGGAAAAGGGCTACTTTTCGCACGGCGTGCGAAAAATGTTATTTTGGCATTAATAACCATTTAAAATGTGTTTTATCTATAAGCAACTTCAGTCTAGATCAAACCGTACACCAACATCTCAGCTCTAGTTGAGAGACATATCAAGAGGCAATCAACATGAAACTGCAATTGCGCATTTGATTGCCATCATAGCCATCATTAGCATCATTTAATTGATGATACCTTGACAGAGAAACAGCAGCTCCAGATAAATTAGCCTGTTGCGTATCATTATCAGGATGAATTAGAAAAAGCTCGCTCCGATGACGAGCATCGGGTTGTCCGTGGTCCATGAAGGTAGACAAGCCTCTTGCCGATAGCCCGGCTGGCGGCATATGGCTCAACACTTTTATTACAGCCGTAATTTATTTGCCGTATACACCTCTTTCTTTTCGCAACAAATTTACCTTATCCAATGATGATAATATACACTCCAATTTATAAAAATTGTCTCTCTCCCACTGTCTCTCTCACTCGGCAAGTGCAATGAAATCATTGCATTTTCATCATTTATATTAAAAAATAAAGCATTAAAAAATTGAAAAAAAAAAAGGGCGGAAATTCAAAATTCAAATTGAGATGCTCTTCTTTTAAAATATGAAAAGTGCAAGGAAATTCGAATATTCAGGTCTCATTGCACTATTCCTCCCCCTTTTTCCACCTCCATAAATTGACGTTTTATCCTGGATTCTTCGAAATTTTCTAAATTTCCTAAAATACGAAGAATCAATCCTATGACAGCTGCAATTAGTCGTCCTGCAATGAGAAAAAAAAACATTATAGATAAACCGGTGAGAATTATCATTCTTTTAAAAATGTGCACAACTACCTTACAACTTGATATATTTTTTTTTCATATAAAATCCATAATCACGCCTCAATAAAATGCAATGCATCCAAGGTACTTGCACATTATTACTAGCATAAGCCAAATCCACATAATCAGGATGGCATATTATTTTTTTTTTTTTTATTGAAAGAGAGGAGTGAAAAAAAATGTAGGTGGAGAACACAGAGAGAGGAAAAAGAGACACAAACGGACAAGACCACTGTTTACGATACCGTTTGCACGAGGATCAAACGGGTAGTTTTTTTTTTTTTTTTTCACAGCTTCAATGATCACTGCCTATTGTTATTGTTCCATTCTATGTCCACATTTTGGTGGAAAGCAATGATCCACATCAGTCTCCCCAACCAGAGAGTGAGGTAGATAATTTGCATGAACTATCGCGACCACTATTAGCTTATTCAACACTTTACCAGTGATAACCTAGCAGACGCCATGTTAGATTTCACCAGATTTAACACACACGAGCCCCACCACAGCCCCAATCGTTCTCTCTCTCTCTTCTCTTTGCCTCTTTTTTTTCTCTGCCCGCCCCCCCCCCCCTCCCCCCCCCCCCGGGTACCTTCGAAATGTGCCAGTTATTAAAATAATTAAAAATAATTAAAAATATTAAGAATTGCTTTCTGGGAATTTTTGGTAATTAATATAAATTTTTTATTAATTCGCAAAGATAATTAGAATTGTTTTTTTTTATTACAAAAAATGACAGCTTATCATTGGCTCAGTAGGTGATGAAGAGGGGGGGGGGAAATATGAGGGAAATTGGAATTAATTTATTTTACAAACATCCCTCAAAAGGATTAGAGCTAGATATACAAACGATATTGAAAATAGCAAATATCTGACAATTTTTAATTGCTTTGAAAAAAAAAAAAAAAAAAAATATGCACAAGTAGAAAATTTAAAAAATCTGAGTGTACATTTTTTAATTTTTTTTTTATAATAATTTTGTTGTTTCAGAAATAAAGGGGGGCTACTTTTATACATAGCACTTACGCCACTTTGTTTCTAAAAAAAACTAAAAAATATGCAGATGTAGAAAATTTGAAAAACCAAAAGTGCAAATTTTTTGAATATTTTTTTTTTAATTAATTTTACCGCCTTAGGAATAAAGGGGCGTAAGTGCCATGCTTATGCACAGGACTTACGCCACTTTGTTTCTAACGTGACAATTAATTTTGGCATAAAAAAATGTGAAAATTGTCAGATTTATGCTAATTTCAACTATCATTTAAACAATCATCTCGAGTTCTCTCGCATAATCAATAGCAAGGGTAACAAGATCTGCTGATGGAATAGGTTCCTCTGCTTTTTTCTCGTGTGTTGGACCAAAATTGAAGTTTCCATCCTTCGCTAATTTCCACTGTTTTTTGTTGGCAAAAGCCATTGTGTCCTTTTCCGTTGCCAAATTCAGCATTCTCGAGGCATCTTTCATTGATACTTTGTCATAGGCACTCTCCATGCAGGCTCCTATTTCATCGCGTACAGTGTCGAGGAGAATGTCAATGAAAAACGTGTAACTCGCAGCTGGAACATTTCCTTTGGCTAGAAATATTTTGTTGTAGGAGCCTTCCATGAGACACTGTTCTAGACTCAGTGGATGGCGAATGTAGACATTTGACTGAATCTGATCGGAAGGAAGGACCTCTAATTCCGTGTGAAACTCGGCTACTCGGTTTTGGGATAATAGGAAGAGGAGATTGAGTCCTAGGAGCTGATACTTGTAGGCTGATTCAGGAAGGGCTGATTTGTAGTCGAAGTAGTAACACTTGAGCTGAGCCATGTATCGCTCGAACGAGGGAATATCCTCGGCTGCTATACTCCATTGAGCTCCAATTTCCAGTATATCACCTGATAACATAAATTTTTCAACATTTTAAAAGTTTTGTTAACGGTTTCACGTTAATAGATCCTGGGAAAAAAATATCCTGTCTTCTTTTTATCAAAACTATTGATTTTGCGGGGATTCTTTTGAAGATGTTTTTTAGTAGCTGATGAAATTCTCTACAAAAAAGATTATCTTGACATTTAACTTCACCAGGATTTTTTTTATGAGGATCATTTGATCGATTGCCTTTATTAATATAAGGGAAAGTGGGGCAAAATGGACCTGTTTGTTAAAATGATTTGGGATTTCTTAGAGAATAGGCAGCTCAATGAAAAAATTTGAAAAAATTATACAATAATGAAGATATATTGGAGCATCTTCTCAAATTTTTTCAGATTTTTGCATCAAGTTCTTAACTTCAAAAAAAAATCCTGAGTTATGTTGTTGCAGAGGTCCATTTTACCCCATTCTCCCCTATATACAGCATCTATGTACATTTATTTGCAAAGTGATATCAGAAAGTTGATCGATGACAACAGCCCGGAGGCTTTAACGCATAATTATCGTAATTTCAAGCTGTTTGTGTTTACATAATCGTAGAAAAAGTAACAAAATTATGATAGGGACAATTACTAGTTAAAAATACCCTATATAGATTGAGAAGTACAAGATCTGATGACATAAATGATAGAATTAAAGAATTTCTTGGAAACAAAGGGGCGTAAGTGCTATGGATAAGCATAGCACTTATGTTTTTAAGGTGACAATATGAAGTTTTTAGACAGAAATTGAATTATACAAGATTTCTTGTGAATATTATTAAACAGTAAATAGTAGAAAAATTATTAAATCGTAGAAAAATGACAATCTTTAGCGTTTTTTTAATCAAATAAATTATGAAAAAAAGAACAAAAAAACGCAAATACGTAGAAAATACAAGAAAAACGATTGACGCAAATTTTTGGAATATTTGTAAGAAACATAATTATTTTGATTGAAAAAATCAAAGAAATTGTCAGATTTGTGATAATTTCATTAACATCAAATCGAGTCACTTTTGTCGCCAGTTTTTTTTTTATATCTCGGAAACTAAGCGAGATAGGGCGATTTTGCTCTAATCCTTTTCGTAAAGAACGTCAACAGCTCCAAAAAAGGATTGAGACCAAACTGCTCTATCTCGCTTAGTTTCCAAGACATCAAAAAAAAAGAACTGACATTAAAATGAAGTTGATTCGTGTCTAAAAACTTTAGTAATAAAAAAATACGACATGGGCTAGAGGTGCAGAAGTGCCTTTAATAAATGCATTGAATTCTATATAGAGGAGAGTGGGGCAAAATGGATCTAGAAGATGTGATGACTCGAGATTTTTTTAAAAAGCAGCGGTTGCTTCAAAGAATCTGAAAAAATTTACAAACAATATAGACATGTTGGAGGATTTTCTCAAATTTTTTCAGATTTTTTCGTCAAGTCCTTCATTCCGAAAAAAATTCCTCAATCATGTTATAACGAGGGTCCATTTCGCCCCACTCTCCCCTATAATGTTAGTGTCTTCAAGTGCCATTTAAGTGTACGTAAAGTGCAAGTAAACATATACTCAAAGGGCACGTTAAATACACGCAAAAGCCACTTCTGTACCTCTAGCCTTATCCAAAAAAATAAGTTCTTCATATTAAGCTAATGAAGATAACTTACGTGCAATCAGTAATTCCTTTTGAGATGCAGAACTGTGAGACGTTGGCAGGAACATTAAACGAGTCAGGCACACCTGCATAAAAATTAAAATCAAAAATTAAACAAATTTTTTTGGTAAATTACAAGAAATACAAGAAATAATGTGAAATCTTCAAATGACACAATGACATTACCTTCAATTGATTGAGCAAATCTCCACATTCTTTTAAATTACAAGGTGTTCTCACCCACTCCTGCTTCAAATTTTGATACAATGTTATAATTTCCTTGAGTCCTGACATTTCTACCGGCTTTTTCCTTCCTTTTATTTAGTGTAATTGTGTTGAATTATGCTTATGCTGGATGATAAGCAGTAATGAAGACACAGGCTAGAGGCTACTAAAGCCGTATTTTCAAAGGTTAAACACTTATTACTCGTCTTCAGGCTGTTTCCAATAACGAAGAACGTCATTGGTCAAGAGTCTCAGCTTTCGACCAATGGGAGCACCGGATTTTCAAAACACAGGGGAAATGCACGCATATGTATAGTCAATTCCCCCTTTCGGCTTGATTCCATTGGCTGAAAAAAGGATCCAACAGAAACAAAATTAATTCGACCAATCACAAGTCGAGTAGAACAATAGACAAAATAGAAATGTGCTCAAAACTATATATATATATATACTATTCCCTTCCCATTCCATCAATCAATTTTACTTGCAAAAAGGAAAAAATGTCATTTACCTATGATTATTGAGAAAAAAAAATGCCAATGAATGAAAAGAAAAATTAAAGGGCAATTTTTCACTTCGTTAATTTTAAATTTCACAGTCTTGTGTGTGTGTGTGTGTTCTGCAATTTTTGAATCGTCATTATTTTCTCTCTTCACTCTATAGTCTTCCATCAGGTTGTCATCTTTGCCGGCCTACAACTTCCTCTTTCCGTGATAAGACACAATGGCGTCTGGAGTAAGTTTTCACATGCACAACTTTCACCCATAAACATCGCCCTCAATAAACAATATATGTTGTAATTAAATGAATTATATTATTACTTGATGTTTTTATTAGTTGTATAAATGAATAATTTTTTATTTCAGACACTGTACACTTACCCAGAAAATTTTCGGGCTTACAAGGCCCTGATTGCGGCTCAATATTCTGGTGCTCAGCTTAAAATTGCTGAGGATTTTGTCTTTGGTGAAACAAATAAATCCGAGGGATTTATCAAGAAGTTTCCATTGGGAAAGGTTTGTTTTTTAATTTAGGAGCTTTAATTTAGGCTTTTTTTGGGATTTGATGGGTCTTTTCAGTCAGGATCATTCGTCATAACGTTTATTTGACAGCTGATTCGATCCAACTGTTTATTTCATTCATTTTTGAACTTGGATAATCATTTTTTAATTTTTTAAAATGATTTTAATCGTTTTTTAACAAATTTTATGAGCTTTTTATTGACATTTCATGATTAATTAATATTGTGCACTTATTTTGTTAATTGTTAATTGTTGAAAATGACTTTTTTAATGTGATTATTGTTATTTTTAGATCCCAGCATTTGAAAGTAAAGATGGAAAGTGCCTAACTGAGAGTAACGCAATTGCCTATTATGGTGAGCACTTTTTTTAAAACCTTTTTTGTGTCTACAAAATGTGTTAAAAATAGAGCATAATGTAAATCTTCTTGTTTTTTAGTGGCAAATGAACAGTTGAGAGGTAAAACAGAGGCAGAACGTGCTGAGATCATTCAATGGCTCAGTTTTGCAGATTCCGAGATCCTTCCAGCCAGTTGTGCATGGGTATTTCCATTACTTGGAATAATGCCCTACAACAAACAGGTACAAAAAAAACATTCATGAAGACGACCGGGGCAAAATGGTCTTCCCGTTCAAATTGATCCAGGATGTTTTTTTTTTTTTTTTGAGTAAAGGAGTTTGTTAAAAAATCTAAAAAAAATTGAGAAGATGCCTTAACATGTTGACGATGTTGTTGAATTTTTTCAAATTTTTTCGTGAAGTTCTTCACTCTTAAAAAAATATTTTTGAATCAGTTTGGCTGATACGGTCTATTTTGCCCCTACTTTGATAGACACTTTATAGTGGAGTCATTTATGGAATGATAAATTAATGTAAAATAATTAATGATTCTAGACAATTGATGCAGGATTTTTTTTTGTGTAAAGGAGTTTGTTAAAAAATCTGAAAAAATTGAGAAGATGCCTTTACATGTTGACGATGTTATTGAATTTTTTCAAATTTTTTCGTGAAGGTCTTCACTCTTAAAAAAATATTTTTCGATCAGTTTGGCTAATACGGTCCATTTTGCCCCTACTTTGATAGATTTATAGTGGAGTCATTTATGGAATGATAAAATAATGTAAAATAATTAATGATTCTAGACAATTGGTCCAGGATTTTTATTTTTTGTGTAAAGGCCTCTGTAAAAAATTCTAAAAAAAATTGAGAAGATGCTTTAACATGTTGACGATGTTGTTGAATTTTTTCAAATTTTTTCGTGAAGGTCTTCACTTTTAAAAAAGTATTTTTCGATCAGTTTGGCTAATACGGTCGATTTTGCCCCTACTTTGATAGATTTATAGTGGAGTCATTTATGGAATGATAAAATAATGTATAATAATTAATGATTCCAGACAATTGAACACGCTAAAGAGGATGTTGCAAAGGCTTTGACTGCTCTCAATTCCCATCTACTTTCAAAAACATATTTAGTTGGAGAACGCATTACTCTTGCTGATATAAGTGTTGCAATGACACTACTTCATCTTTATCAATATGTTTTGGAGCCAAAGCTACGTCAACCCTATCAGAATGTCAACAGATGGTTCCAGACTATTGTCAATCAGCCAGAAGCTGTTGCTGTTATTGGTGACTTTAAATTGGCTGATAAAACACTAGAGTATGATGCTAAAAAAAGTGCACAGTCTCAAGGAAAGGTAATTATTGAATTTGTAGTGTAAATTATTCAAATTAATTAAAGAAATTTGAGTAATTATTAAATTTTTTGAGGAAATTAGACATTTTATTTGAATAATTTGACATGAAATTCTTCTAATAAACTGAATTTTTTGCAAATTTTCCAGTCGAAAAAGGAGAAAGAGGGTAAGGAGAAGAAGGAGCAACCCAAGAAGGAACCTAAAGAGAAGAAGGAAGAGCCTGCTGAAGAGCTTGATGCTGCTGATGCTGCACTAGCTGCAGAACCCAAGTCCAAGGATCCATTTGATGCACTACCAAAAGGCACTTTCAACATGGATGATTTCAAACGGTGTTACTCAAATGAAGAGGAGTCCGTATCCATCCCATACTTCTGGGAGAAATTCGATCCTGAGAATTACAGTATCTGGTTTGGTGAATACAAGTACAATGAGGAGCTTACTAAAACCTTCATGTCATGTAATCTCATTGGTGGCATGTTTCAACGTTTGGACAAGATGCGAAAAGCTGCCTTTGCTAGTGCCTGCTTATTTGGAGGCGACAATGACAGCACAATCAGTGGAGTTTGGGTCTGGCGTGGTCAGGATCTTGCATTCAAAGTGAGAATCGATGAAATTATTAGTACATTAATTAGGCAAATATACTGAAAATAGCCCACATCTTATATTTTTATTTTTTAACAAAAAAAATATGCACTTGTAAAAATTTTCGAAAATTATAAGTGCAATTTTTTAAAATATCCCATTTATGGTAATTTTTTTTATCAAAAAAATTGTCAGATATCTGCTAATTTCATTAATTTATCAAAATTTTTATATATTTTATTTTTAAATACTTTATTCTTCTTTTTTCTTGATATTTTAGATGAGTCCTGACTGGCAGGTTGACTACGACTCTTACACTTGGCAGAAACTCGATCCAAATGATCCAAAAACTAAAGAACTCGTCAATCAATATTTCAGTTGGACTGGTACTGATAAAAAAGGACGTAAATTCACTGAGGGCAAGATCTTCAAATAGAAAATCCGTCGTGCGTTTTAAAATAAAAAAAACAAGGATAAGTCTTTATTTACTCTGAATAAAAAATAAAGGAACAATAATATCATAAAAAAGCGAATAAAGTCTTGTGTGTAAATTGAATTTTTCCTTTTACATCCTCATTCACCTTGTTAATTTTTGAAAAATAAATGAAAAAACAGTTAAACTTTATCAAAGTACTTTATTATAATACAATTTTCACAACAATAATAGAATTAGAATCCTTTCTCTATTAGCCACTTTTTTGCAAGTGATACACAATCACCACGAAATCTTATTATGGCACTCGGCTCTAATAATTGGACTCCAACAGATCGACCAGTTGTTTTCTCCAAATATTCCCTCAGTTCTGCTTCTAATGCTGTGATATCTCCTTGAATCTTCTTGATCTCGGTCACTCTTCTTATTCCTCTCTCCTGTCGATTCAAGTACACTGGAAGCTGATGATTCCTGCTACGTTCCACGAAATAGGGATAATTTTTCACCTCCACTGCGAAAAAAAAATAATTGACACTTAATTAGAGAAGACCAAAGGCGGAAAGGAGGATGTAAAACATAAAAAATGTAAAATCAACGAAAGACCGGAGCAAAATGGACCTGTGGGGCAAAATAGTTCAGAATTTTTTGTTTGAAGTGGAGGCCTTTACAAAAAATATTAGAAAAATTCGCGAATGATGTTGATTATTTAAGAAGCTACTTTATGAATGAATAATTTTAATGTTTTTAGAAATTTTTTAAAAATTAAAAAAAATCATTTTCTAGTGAAGATTCATTTTTTATTGATGCACTCGGAAACTAAGCGAGATGGAGAAATTTTCGTAGAGACCTTTTTTGTAGAGAATTCAAAGAGCTACAAAAAAGGTCTCTGTAAAAAACGCTCTATCTCGCTTAGTTTCCGAGATCCCTTTTAGAACTGAAACGCTAAAAAAATGAGTTGTTCACTTGAATTTTTTTATGAATGAGATTTTCTTAGGGGAAGGTGGGGTAAAATGGACCTAATATGTTCTATGAAATTTCCTCAGCTTTTCAATAGAGTCATCAGAAAAAATCCATCTCTAACCGTTTCATTACAGTGTCCATTTTGCCCCACTCTCCCCCATCTATGAATTATCTATAGATAATTCGAATTTTCTTGACATTATTCAATTTAATTAATAGAAAAAGAGAAGAATTTTCCGTTTACCCTTCTGCGGTTTCCATCCTGAAGGAAGATTGAAATTGTCTCTCGGTGGGAGAGGGATCCACTCTGGTTTAAAACACCTTTCAACATACATCCACTCTTTCGGATCATTGCTCATCTCAAAATCCGTGTACTTTGTATTTTCATCGTAAACCGGTGATATTTTGAAACTACCCCATCGTCTCTGCACCTGCAAATATTATAGTAAGAGTGTAAGAGGAGAAAACACTGTATGTTGGAATGAGTGTGTATATTATAAGTTAATACTTATGTAAATAATTTGTTGCAAAATGGTCAACCTAATTTTAAATAACTAAAAATGTCTAAGATTCTTGTATTATGATTATAAGGGGAGAGTGGGGCAAAATGGACACTGTAATGAAACGGTTGGAGTTGGATTTTTTTCGATGATTCTATTGAAAAGCTGAGGAAATTTTAGCTGGAAAACCAGTGTCAGATATATTTTTTTCGATTTTTTTCGAAAATTCGATATTTTTCGGCATTTTTGCGGGGTAAAAGGCTTTCCTTTTTTGAAAATTTTCAGTTTTTTGCAAATATCTCTGGTTCTATAGGACGTAGCTATTCGGGGTTGGTCTCAAATGGAAGGTGAGCTCATTTCCCATCGATTGATGGGATTTTGAATTCAAAAATATCAATTTTTGGGATAGTTATAGGCCAAAAACTGTTTCACAAAACTGTTTCACAAAAATGCCCATAAATACCTTAAAAATCGATATTTTTGAATTAAAAACCCTATGAATCGATGGCAAATGATCTCACCTTTCACCTCCCATCGGAATTTTGACGCTACGACAAATAGAACCGAAGATATTCTCAAAAAACTAAAAAATTTCAAAAAAAGAAGGATTTTACCCCTCTAAAATGCTCAAAAAAGTCAAAATCGCTAAAAATTCAAAAAAATTAATTCCGGCACTTGTTTCCCGCCTAAAATTTCCTCAGCTTTCCAACGAAATTATCAAAAACAATCTACCGCCAATATTTCTATCAATTTCAAGAGTTTTCCATAATATTTGCCTAAAAATTTAGATGTGTCCATTTTACCCCTGATGTCCATTTTGCCCCACCTTCCCCTACTTTGATCCTATTATTGGCTCTGGCTGTTGGTCCTTGAAATGAATAAATAAATAAATAAATAAATAGAGTAAATAAATAAGCTCATGAACATAATTAAAGGTTAATCCATAAAATTCCCTAAAAATTCACCTATTTAACGTGCAAAGACACTATTCAGCATGTTCGTGACCAGAAAAATGAGAAAGGAGCTTTAAAAATTCCTCGAGAGAGAGAGAAAAAAAGAAGAGAAAGAAGAAGAAGAGGAAAAAGGTCACAAAATTGCAAAAAAAAATTCGTAAGCCCAAAAAATGAATGGAAACCCACAAATTAAATCATTAATATCAAAAAAATACATACATGATCCTCCGACAAATTAATACAATTAAATCCATTTATTACAGCTGTATTTATTTTGCAGGACTTTGTAAATAGGGTACGTGCAAAAACATGAAGGGCCGCCATTTTATAAATTTTCTCTTCTAGTAAATTTAAGGGTCGATGCTTGTGTCGGCCATTGAATGTGTGTGTAAACGGGCGCGTCTTCCTTTTCGTGTTCTCTCTCGTGCATTCACACTATTACAGCCAAATTGTTAAACAGCAGGGTGGTGAGGTGGTAAAATCAGAAATCACTGAAATATGCCAAATGTGCATTAAACAATAAATCCATCGTAATTTAAAAAAAAATTAATTAATAATAATTTTGAAAAAAAAAGGATTTTGCGGTTTTGCAAGAAAGAAAAAAAGGGGAGGCGGTTTTTAAAAATCAACATATATATATATATACATACATACATATATATAATATATAACATATATATATATGTAGTCAGTGGTAATGGAAAGGATCTTTCTTCAATTCTTATGCGAATGAAAAAAAAAAGTATAGCCGAGCACAAAATTCAGACGTAAGTTATCACAAACGTAGTCGTCTGTATGTGTATGTGTGTGTGTGTGTCTGTGTGAGTGCGACTGGGCTGTGGAATTTTTCTACTCGTCACTCGCAAACCCCTTAGATTCAAAAAAATGATAGTCTCCCTATGATCTTCGTGTAACTGCTATTATTATTATTATTATTATATTCTCTTTGCATATGTATATGTAATAGGCATTGCATATATATGTACGTGCATTTACACGAGACGAGATTAGGGAAGAGGCTGACACACACACACACACACACACACACACACATGCAAAATAAATGCAGAATGCCGCTCGTCCTTTAATTTTCAAAATAAACAATAAATTATCCCTCATTCTACATTTTTTCCCTTTCTTTTTACTCGAAATAGAAAATAATTTAGCCTTCAACTGAATTTCGTGTATTTTCCTCAGTGGCGCGAAATTTCAAATTCTGCGGGTGTTGGAGAAGAAGTGATTTTGGGGGAAATACGAACGAGGACGAAAATGCCGCATTAATTGTTGCATGTACACGCAATTTATATATATATACATATATATATATACACACTTGTGTGTTCTACACTCGAAGGGGTGGATTTCTACGAAATAATCAAGAAAAGACACACATTTCGTGGATTGGAGGAAAAAAAGGAGCTAAATTCACAAATACACTGATATCATCACAACATCAGTGTGTATATGTGTCCTGTGTATGTGTGTATGTGTTGTGTTATGTGTTAGCATGAATTTAGTATAGAATAATGTGAGAAGAAACACCAACAAGTACATGAATACTTGTTAGATGGCGGTAGAGTGGAAAAGCAGCAAGTAGGACCAGGCCTATAGAACACCCTGCAACGGGACTGGTGTATGCTTTTCACGGATATTTTATAACATAGGCAAAAGAAAAAAAAAAAGAAGAAGTTTTTAATTCCCGTTGTTATTTCATCGTAATATAAGTCATTTTGGATTGAATTTTACGTCTCATTGGTAAGTTTATAGGAATTATTAACTATTGGTTATTTAATTTTTCATAATTTTTTGATGTTTGAGGTGGAAATAATTGAGTGAAAAGTACGAAGACTCCCGACTTTTCCTCGACCTTTTGTTTATTCGTGGCGGATCTCTTTATCGTTTCCATTTTTTTTTTTTTTTTCTTCTTTTTCTTTATTACGCTGCTTTTTAATTTTATTGCAATTTATTTCAGGGGAAAATTGGAGGTTTTTGGGAATTTTCGACAAGGGCTTCGCGAGGAAATGGGTGGATTTAATGTACATGGGTTTTACATGTATATATGTGTATGTACATTGCATATATATATGGGTAATAATAGTATATATGTATAGTATATATATATATATATGTATGTGCATATATGTAGGACTGCTCCAATATCATTACTATTACTATTGTTCCTCGTGATTTTATTTTTCTCGGGCATTTTTTTTTTTTCATTTTTTTATTATTGTCGAGCAATTATTCTTCGTTGACTCTATCGCGATTATTGTTATTATTATTTTCGAGCTTTTTTATTCGTTGTTTTTTGTGGGGTGAGAAACGCGTCTTAATCTTTATTTAAAAAAAAAAACATTTTATATTGGAAAATTTCGAGTTTCGGCAGAAAAAAAGCGATTTTATTTCCGAAATCATTTTTTTTTTAATATTTTGGAATGTAAGCGAGATAAGGCGATTTTGTAAAAAAAACTTTTTTTGTAGAGAATTTCGAGAGGATTTTGTAAGAAAAGAAGATTAGGGCAAAATCGCCCTATCTCGCTTAGTTTCCGAGCTATTATTGAAGAAATGATGCAATAAAACCAATTTTCGTGAAAAGTTTCGTCATTTTTGATGCAAAAAGTTGAGTGCATCATGCATAGGTTCATGGAAATTCCTAGGAAGTAGACATCTTCAACAGAATTTTGAAATAATGATGTTTCTTGATGAATATGAGATAATATGCAAACAATATGATATATTGCATAGAAAAAAATCAAGATTTCCCAAGAATTTCCAAAATTTGAGATTAAATTGTCATTTTTAACGAATAGGGTAACATGACCAAGAGATGGACGGTTGAAGAAATATTAGACTTTATTGATTCATATGAAATAGGAAAATCACGTTAAAAAGTTGCAGAAAAGAATGATGTCTAGAAAAATATACAGTGAATCGACTGAAAATCAATTAAACTTGAATAATGTAGAAATAATTAAAGGAAATCAAGGAAAAACTGGAAAATAACTTAAACCCCCCCAATAGATGGACGGTTGCATATTTGCAGTGGTATGATTTTAAATTTCGATCAATCGATATGTAATAAATAGTTTATAAATCTATACGAATGTAATAATCAGGGATCGGCAAAAAAAAATTCACATTTTTAATTTTTTAATTTTTTTTATTTCTGTAATTTCCATCGAAAAAATTTTTATTACTTTCTCAATGAAAAATTTGGATTATTAAATTTTTCATTAGTTTGAAAATTAATTTTATTTTTTAACAATTTTGATTACTATTGTAATTGAAAATTTGACTGATGAAATTTTATAATTCTTTTTCTTATTCGAAATTTTGATTCTTTCTTACTTATTAATTGATTGGAATAATTAATTTTATAATAAAATCAACGCTACTATGCTTAATCTTCCCAAATATAACCGTCTTTCAGACAAAAATTTTGAGTTGAGAGTGTTAACTAAATGTAACACAAATAAGAACTTATAATTTAATCCAATCTAAATAACGCTTATATGACATTTTTAATTCAATTTAACTAATAAAAATGTTAATAAGTTTAATAAAGAAAATAATTATGAAATTCCATCAGTCGAATTTTAAATTACAATAGTAATCAAAATTGTTAAAAAAAAAAAATTAATTTTCAAACTAATGAAAAATTTAAAAATCCAAATTTTTCATTAAGAAAGTAATTAAAATTTTTTCGATGGAAATTACAGAAATAAAAAAAAAAAATTAAAAATGCGAATTTTTTTTTTGATGATCTCTGGTAATAATCAGGAATTGACGTGAAAAGTATAAGAATCATT
Organism: Aleiodes leptofemur; assembly: GCA_963942555.1. Lineage (NCBI taxonomy): Eukaryota > Metazoa > Arthropoda > Insecta > Hymenoptera > Braconidae > Aleiodes > Aleiodes leptofemur. Next base: position 1,627,314 of record OZ012609.1, read on the forward strand.
AATTTATTTATGAAAATCCTCGATAAGAGCAACCGTTCATTTTTTGTTCAGTGTCCATCTATTGGTCGTGTGACCCTATACGATTTTGCTATTCATTTGCAGAAGACCAGCATCCATAGTTTTTAAAAGATCAGCACGTATATTCACTTTCAGACTAAATGCAAAACTTCGTCGTACTTTTTTTTCCTCTCTACTTCACTCTCTCTTTTTTTTTGCGTTCTCCTCGTTTTTTTCTCCTCTATCCCCTCTTTTTCGCTTTTTTTTTTATCGAGTTTCAAGTTGAAGCGGTAATGCATCGTATAAATCCTAATACTCGCTTGAATTTCTAGAGGTTTATTTCAGTAGATATATGTTTCGGCCTGACTTAAGGCTTGTTTCTTCACTCTTATTGCCAATTGTTTGAGATTATTTGATATTGATAGGATAAATTGGGATGGAGAAAGGATTATCACGTGTTAGAATTGAATAGCAAAGGGATGGAGATGGTAAAATGAGAATTCTGATGATTTCATTGGAAATTTGAGGGAATTTCGAGTGGAAAACACGTGTCCGCATCAATTTTTCTTGATTTCTTCGAAGATTTTATCCTTTTAAGCACAAATTAGTAGTCAACCCCTTTTTATTTCGATTTTTTCCCTTTTTTCGAGGATATCTTCGGTTTTATTGGCTTTAGAGGCTTGGGGTTGATCTCAAATGGAAGGGGAGATGATTTACCATCGATTTATGGGGTTTTCAAAATAAAATAAGCGATTTTTGAGGTTTTTATGGGGAATTTTTGAACGAAATCGGTTTTTTCCCTATAAATGCCTCAAAAATCGATTATTTTATTTTGGAAACCCCATAAATTGATGGAAAATCATCTCATCTTTCATTTAAGACCAACCCCATATCCCCATGACCAATAAAACCGAAGATATTATTTAAAAAATTGAATTTTTCAATTTTATAAATTTTTCCCTAAATTCGAAATTTTTAAGAAATTCTCCAAAAAGAATTTCGATACATGTTTTCTATCGTAAATTCCCTCAGCTTTTCAATGAAACCATCAGAAACCCCCTATCTCAATTATTTTCACCAATTTCGATAGATTTTCATCCAAAAAAACATCAAAATTCGAAAAATAAAAATTTTTCCCAATTTATCGACAAAAAATTTTAATTTAATTAAAATTAAAAATGTAAAAGTAGTATGAATTTTGAAAAAAATAGTCTGAAAGGAACATGGGATTTTAATGTGACAGATAGTGGTAACATGTCGGTTTCAGGAGCCCAATGTGGGTTGAAGTGAGATGGCATCCAGGGAAAAGAGATCCTTAGCGCCTTCATCAACAAAAGCAAAACAGAGGGCAAACAATGATACTATTTTACTATCATCACCAAGTAAAAGTCAAAAAGGAAAGGCATTATCACCATATATACTAGAGACTGTAGCAGCAACAAGTAGCAAATTATCAGACAATACAGAATCTGTTTTGCCCCGTAAAAAAGTCCTAACAGGTCTTAAATGCAAGAAAAAATTGCGAAACGTTAAAAATCCTTTAATCAAGGTAAAAACAGGTAAAAACGTACCTGTAAAAAATTTAAAAAGAATAACTGGACAAACAACAACTGGTAAAACAACCAAAAATAATCTAACTAGGACCAAAAAACCAAAATTAACTGATATCATTGATAATACAGTAATTGTGCCTTCTGATAATAACAAAAAAATTGACATAACAACAACAACTGTTGTTAATACTAAAAATAGTCCAAAAACACCGAGAAAATTTAAATTAACTGATTTACCAGAATCACAAAATAAAAGTGCCAAAATACATAAATTAACTGGTAATAGTAAAAAAAATTTAAATAACAAAGAAGAAATTGATACAGATAATTTTAAGTACCTGAAAAATCGTAAAAATACAACATTGATTGATATTAATAAAACAACAGGTAAAAATAAAATTGATATATTACAAAATAAAAATACAGTTGATACAACTATTGACGAGGTATTGGCAATGGTTAGTGATACAGAAGCACCAGATGATCCAGTTGGTAATTCGAGTGATGAAAAATTGCCTGAATCAAAATTATCAAGGAAAAAACGAAAATACAATAAAATACGTTTTTTGGGGCCTGATGATTTGGAAAAATACTTTTCACAAGCATCAAAAAATTCGTGGATTCAGATATTTTCTGCGGATCTTTTGACACCACAGGAGAGAAAAAGATTTGCTTCAGAAGAAAAATTGAGTCAAAGAAGCCTGAGAAATGGTAAACTAAGGCAGGATTCATCAAAAATTGGAGATGCAAGTGGAGAAGAAGGGAGAAAGGGCAAACGTTCAAATGCTGAAGAGACAATAACAAGTGATGCTAATATGGAGAATTTATCGGAATGTATGGATTCTATTATTGGTGAAAATGAGAACAATAATGAGAGTGGTATGTCGAAGAGTGAGACTGATGATGGACCAAATTTACGATCAAGAACAAAGGCTAGGAGTCAGGGAGCTCAGGCTGATGATGATAATGCTGATGAGGCTGGTGATGTTGAAGAAAATGAGAGTGAACATGAGGATAATGAAAATAATGATGATATAGATGATAATGAGTATGAAGAAGAGGTTGAGGAGGGAGAAGATGTTAATGATGTTGAGGAAGACAACGAGAACAATGACGATGATCCTGGTGATGATGAAAAGGATGATGATGATGAGGAGGGAGAAGAAGAGGAAGAAGAAGAGGACGAAGAGGACCACAATGATGAAGAAGGTGAAGACATCGAAGAAGAAAACGAAAACGATGATGACCATGAAAATCCCCATAATGAGGATCGAATTCACGTTTCAGAGCCCAAAATCGAAGCAATTGAACCAGTGGAAGAAGTGAAAAAGACCGAGACATATCAGCCAATCAGTAAAATCGAACTCGACAAGCAGGCACTAAAACGCAGAAGTTCCCTAAATATAGACGTTAAAAAAACCATGGGTTCAATGTATGGAAATGAAAAGGCTGATGGTGCAGCACCCAAATCACAAATTGATCAAATGATTGAAAATATAAAATTAACTATAGCTAAATCAATTGAGAGTAAAATATTTGGTCCAGAAAAGGCACTGGGTCTTGGTAAGAATTTTCAGGCTCCAAAGGTCGAGGAAATAATTCTACCATTGAGCACAGAGACACAAAAAAACAATGTAAACACTGATAGTAATGTTGACAATCTTGTTATTGATGATGATAAAATACATGAATTAAATACAAAAAATACACTGGATAATACTGATAAAATTATGAATAATGATAATAACAGTAATAGTAACTGTACTAGTGATAATACTGGCAATAGTGAAGTTATAACTGTGCCCAAAGTGGCTGATACTGCCAAAGAAATTGAAAAACTAGTCATGGGTGAGGAAATTGTTGAACAAATTAATTCAATTAAGAATATTGATACAAACGATAAGAATGAAGCATCGTCAAGTAGAACAGAGGATATTCAACAAAAAGAATTGCATAATTGTGAGAGTAGTTTTGATAAAACAACAAGTACTATAGAAGTGCTAAGTGAAGTTAAAGAAGCCCATGATGAGTCAAATTCACTGGAAAAATCGAAAATTGAGAAGAAATCGTCGATTCGAGATGTTGCAGAAAACTCGGAAGAACCCTCAAAATCAGAGACAATTCTGCAAGAAAACGTTGCAGAAGAAGTGGAGGATATTATCGCTCCAATTCCTCCATCAATTGAAGTTGAAGGGAATAAGCTGAGTGAGACTCCAATGAACTCCAATGAAGAAGCTGATGAGAGCAAGATCATCCCCTCAAATTCTGAAGTATCTGATCAATCATCAATAATCAATGATCCTTCACCGATTCCTGCAGAAAAGACCTGCATTGAAGCTCCTTTAGAGCCTGTAAAGGTGATTCCTGCTCCAAAAACTGTTGAATCAAGCGAATCCATCGTAAATCCTGAAGAATTGAGTGGATCCAAGGAACTCGATGAAACTGCTGGAAAAAGTGCTGAAAAACCATCAAAAATAACAGCAGACAAGGTTGAAGATGGACGAAGAGTGTTGCGGGCTCGTGATAAGCTGAAAAAACCAGAGAAGACTAAAAATTCAGAGGTAGTTGAAGTACCTTTGAAAGTTAAGAGTGAACCAGAAAGTGAGACACTAGATCAAACGAATCCAGATGATAGCAATCATGTACAAAATTGTAGACAAACGCCTGAAATAGTTAATGTTATTAAAACTGAAGAAACTGAGGGACAAGGAAGAATAAGAAGAAGTCGTGATGCTAAAAGACGTAGGGAAGAAATTATTAATATTCAGAATACGTTTAAGGCCAAGAGAAATCGTCGAGAGGCAAAGAAGAGCGATCAAAATAAAGAAGAAGCACTACTTGACAATGAAGTAGCTAAAATAAATGAAAATACAAGTGATTATTCTGCGGATAAGTTTAATAAGCGTTTGGAAGGGACAAATAGTCTACGAATATTCTCAGAAGGTGAACGAAGTATCAGGGGAAAGGAGAATGATCGAAGTAAATCAGAAAATGACATAGATTCGGTGCAAGATAAAGGCGAGTGTCCTCAGAGATTGAATGATAAACTTTGTGACAATACTAGTCTCAAAGGATCATCATCGGAGGATCAATTTGCAGCTACGAAAATTCCGGCTGAAACGCTTATTAAAGACTCGGATGATGCTTCCACTTCTGGGGAATCAACGGCCAGTGTTTCGATGATGAAAATCCTGGAAACTCCGGAGGACAAAGCACGAAAGGAAACGATCCTGCGTTTGTTGGGTTTAGAGTCAGCGGAAAAAGCAGCTGAACGCAAGAAAGCCAAGAGCGAACAATGCACTGGAACACTGAAAACTGTTATTCGTGTACCCAAGGACTCGGGCAAGGAGAAGAAACGATCACGTTCGCCTCTCAAAATGGTGCTCAAACAAGGACGTGTAGATGGCGAAGGAGATTCGCCCGAATTTTACACTATTCAGAAGGAGGTAATGTATTTGATTTTTTTTATTACTCTTATTTTTACTTGTAATATCGTGGTTCTAGAATGAAAAAGGCGTAAATGGTACATGTTTCCTATCTTATTGCGCTTTTTTTACTCTAGAAGCAGGATATTATTTTTTTGGATGAAATGGACGGTAATAAGCAATAACGTCTTAATCAACATTTAAAAAAAAAATATGCTATCTACAAAATTTTGAAAAAAATGTTGGTTGAGACGTTATTGCTTATTACGATCCAAATATAATGGCTTAATCGGTTGAACATAAAGTCATCCTGCTCGACTGAAAAATCCATAATTTCATCAAAAAAAAAAATTAGAAAACAATCATAAACTTTTTGAAAACTAGGATTATTTTCATTATTAATTTGATTTTTTCATTTTTGCAGCTTGGAACGAGTGGTTTGGGTGATAGCAGCTCTGGTGCGAATCGAAAGTTCTCTACTAACCACAGACAATCTTGCGGTAATCCTGGTTGCGGGCATAACTACATAATTAATACAACCAAAATCATCCCCAATCCATCCCCCCATGTCCTCCCCCTGATTTTTCTAAAGTTAATTAAACTCACAAATTTTATTTGAATTTCACTTATTTTTGGTAATATCGATTTTATTTATTAATTTATTGGATTGAAAGTACTAATAATTCGATTCGAACTTTGGACCTTGCATGAAGAAAGACAATTAATATTTATAATTTTTTTAGCAATTTTTTTTCATGGATATTTATGTAAATGATGAAATTACAGAGGAAGATCCGGAGGAAACTTCATCGAAGGATCGGCAGTCACTAATAATTCCTGAAAAATCATCGTCATTTTCGATTCATCCTGGACGTCTTTGTGCAGATGTATGTTGCTATTGTTTTGGGAAATTTGGTTCACTGGATACACCAATGCATTTAGCACAAATGAAGTCGGATGAGAGAAGAAGGAAAATTTTGAGTGTGGAACGACATTTGACCAAAGACTCGTGTTTGTGCGATGCGTGCTATCGTCATGTCGATAGAAAAGTATGTTTTTTTAATTCTTCTTAGTATTAACAGGAAATTAGGAATTTTAATACTGGGGAAAGTGGGGCAAAATGGACCTGCTTGTTGAAATGATTTGGGATTTTTTGGAGAATAGGCAGCTTTATAAAAAAATTCGAAAAAATTATACAAAAACGAAGACATATTGGAGCATCTTCTCAATTTTTTTCAGATTTTTTCATCGAGTCCTTAACTTTGAAAATAAATCCTGAATTATTTTGTTGCAGAGGTCCTTTTTATACCATTTTCCCCTACATTAGATTTAAAGAATCATGGGAAATTGGAAGGTTTTTTTAAATACAATACTAAAACATTGTCACTGAATATTGTATTGTATTTGTGTATGTATTATTTTGAAAAAATGGTAATTTGTAATTTTTGGTTTACAGAGCCTGATGAAGCTTGAATTATAAGCGAAACTTCGTGAATTGACAATATTTTAGTATTTAAAAAAAAAAAAACCTTCCAATTTCCCATGATTTCTCAAATCAATTATTATCAACATGGAAATGAGACCGATTATCAAATTAATATATTTATTATTCTTTTTCTTTTAAAGGCAAATACAAGCCCAACAAATTTAGCGAAACCTCAGAGACAACATCGTCAGCTAATGGTATCGAAATGTGCTGCGAGAGATTGTCGAGATCCTGCGAGACATATAGTGAAACGTCGTTGGCTATTGAAGATAAAATCGTGCCTCCAAAATCAGGTAAATTGCAGTAATAATGATAACTTCATTTGAATAGTGAAGAGGTAAAAAACAAGACTAATCAACTTATTTTTGTTAAATATCCTGGAAACTAAGCGAGATATCAAAATTATTATTGAAGTGTTTTTTTTAGAGAGATTTTTAAAATTTACAAAGATTTACAAAGGATTTGGACAAAATAGCCTTATCTTGTTTAGTTTCCGGAATATTCTTAAGAAAGTGAATAGCGATGAGTTATTTTAAATCGATCTTTGTAATATCGATTCTTTTTCCCTAAAAATCTATCTTTTTGGACGATTTTACGAAATACAAATAATAGATTTTTCGATTCTTATTTTAAAAAATCATATCGATCAAAAAAAAAAATTGGATTTATTTCGTGTTAATTAGTCTAGAATTCTTAAAAAATCCTATTTTTCAATGATCGATTTATCGAGAATCGGTTATTCTTCTCTACCTCTTCGCAATTGATTAAAAAAAAAACCTTTTTTTTTATTTCCCCTGATAATTTTACTTCAATTTCCTGATTGCACAGGTGAATATCGACTGGGAAACGAGCCAGCACACCTCCATGTCCTTCTGCGTAGAGCATTACTCGAAAATCGAACGATTTTTGACATGTGCCCTTTGTAAACGTCGTTTGGCAAGGAATCACACTCACTTACTGCCAGCAACTGAAACTGAAGAACTGAATCGCCTATTGCCACACCAAGGAGTGCCTGTTCCTGTAGTCGCTGGGACATTTGTCTGCAAGCTCTGTCGTTATTACACTCAGCTCCAGTTAAAATACAAGGACGTGGAAAACATGAACACCAATCATCGTTCATTCGCAAAGAGTTATCGCAAACGTATATTACACTACAACAATATCGACATAGACGACGAGGAAGAAGATAATTCTTGCCGAAACGCCCTGATCAAGGAAAAGGACCGCGAGAAAGAAAAAGAGAAAGAAAAAGAGAAGGAAAAGGATAAAGACAAAGAAAAAGACAAGGAAAAGGACAAAAAGAACTCAAAAAAATCAAAATACAATCAACTCCCTAAAACCAGTAGTTCCACTTCAAAATCACCAAATACAAATTCTACACCTGAAAAATCAACTCAAGAGTCCCTCAAAATTGACAATGACATTGTCAATTATGAAATGGACGAACCAGGAGAACAGAGACAAGTAACTGAAGAAATTCCTCCAAATGAGCAACTTTTAGACTTAGAGAGTACTATTGAAAAATTGAAAAAACGTAAAGCCCTAGACGAGCATCTTTACTCAACAGTAAATTCATCAGTTTTTACTGACAATGGAAATGTCGATGTTGTAGAGATTTTAGCAATGGACAAGGACGAGGTAACCCTAACGAGATTACCAAAAAAGCCAAAAGTTAATAATGACATAACTCCAGTAGTACAGAGACTCGGTGCTAATCCATCAATAAGTGTACGTACACTGTTTCCAGGTGAAGAGGAAATGGGTCTTCATGCGAATGTAGAATTTTCAAATATACGCGAAATAACACCGCAAGGATGGGAAAAGTGCGCTACGATAATTCAATACGACAGGGATACAAAATTACTTTGGCAAGAATTGCAAAGACCCTATGGTAATCAAAGCTCATTTCTTCGTCATCTTATACTACTGGAGAAGTACTACAGATCGGGTGATCTCGTTTTAGCGCCAAATGCCTCGAGAAACGCTATTAATTACTCGACATCTGTACAAAATCGTTTGATATCGTATGAAGGACCAGAAAAAATGGATGAACCAATTACAGAGACAATACCAACGGATTTTAATAATTCTAAACGTTTGAGTGGTGGATATGTAATGGAACGTGAAAGACAAGTAACTCCAATGTCTAGCCAAAGTAGTAGCAGTAATAGTAATATACCATTGACACCAATAACACCGGTGACAACAGTTGTATCATTACCAACAACATCAACACCATCAAAATTAATTACATGTACAAATACACCAGTAAGACATCAGCAGCAGCAGCAAGCAGCAAAATCAAGTCCGACTAGAATACTGAAGATGAATCCAGGTGTTTCGATAATTAAAAAGCCTCCACCAAATTTACAACGTCTCAATCTGTCTGGTTGCAGTATTAGTGGAGGTAGTGGTGGTGTTGCTGCTGCAACAGCTAATGGAAGTGGTAAACGCAAAGATACACTATTAAATAAAATACAACCAACTGGTACATCTGGTGGTAAAGTATTTCAATTGAGTGAACCTGATTTTAAACGTTTACAAACACTAAAAAAGCAAAAAATCATCAATGAAAAGCTCACTAATACAAATAATATTAAATTAAATTCAATACAATATCAAAAAGCTCAAATTGCTGCACAAACACAATTTCAAAAACATCTTAGAATGCAGCAAGAAATGTTAAATAGACAGAGCCGCGGTGATTTTGAACCTTTAATATGTGATGTTAGATCTCTAGCCAATGAGAATACAGCACAGAATTTATTAAATAATCTGACATTACCAAAATCAATTCAGGTTACCACAAAATCATCGAATAATCCAATTCCAATATTACCAAAAATTCCAAAATCATTGACTGTTATACCACAGACTGTATCACGTCCAGTTGATAAGTGACAGTCTACTAAAAATCATTATTTCATCATTAAAAAATATGAATTTGCGAGAAAAAAAAATTTTTCATCATGCTCACATGTTTTTCATCGTTTTGAGAAGAAAAAAAAAACATCAATTCAAGTATTGGTGATACGTTCTGGTAATGTTGATTGTATATTTAATTATCTTGCTAACTGCGCGTCTATATGTACATATATATATGTATATATATATGTCAGAGAACAAAACACAGAAGCACTGCATGAAAATCCTACTGATATATGTTTGGACTCGAATTTTTCATCTTTTTTCTTTTCCTATTTGCATATATTTACTATTGTCATTGTTATTCACTAAAAAAAAACAGTTCATTTTAGTACATAATTATGACAGTTTATGAATGAAATTATTATGAACAAGATAAATATATTGTTAGAATTTTATGGAAAGAAAAAAAAACAAAAATTACATGGCATGATTATGTGAAGAAATGGCTGAGTTGGAGACTATAATGAGTGCCTAAAATAATTTAACAAAAATTTAACAAGTCGTTAAATTTTTGGAATGACGCGGAGAATAACGCAGAGCGTAACTAGATTTTTTTTTCATTTGTAATCTTGATATAATTATTTAAAATGATAACTTTTACGAATCATATCCATTAATTGAAGAACAATATTTGAATTCTGGAGTGGAGGAAGCATATGGAGTTGCCTTATTTGTTTATTATTATTATTAATATTATTATTATTATTATGATTATTTGGTTTCTTACTGTATTATTTTATGCTAGTAATGTAGCTTCTCCTATATTTCCTTTTTTTTTTTTTTCGTTTCATTTTGGGGATTTTAAATGTAAAAATGATTAATTTTGAATTGATTTTGTTTTCTGATATCGTGAGATGATTTTTTTGAAAACTAAATTATTGGCGGGAAAAATTGGGCAAAATAATATTCGTGAATTCTTGATTTTTTTTCTGTTTTTTTTTTTTTAATTGACCAAAAAAAAAACAAAATTTGAGGAGAAAAATACATTTAAAGCTTATTTATTCTATTACTCATCATTTTTTTTTTTTTTTTTTTTTTTTTTTTCTGTAAATATATGAAATGATATTTTCAATTTGAGGCGGGAAAGAAAAAAAAACGAGAAAAAGAAAAATTCTGCTTTCAAAGTGATAGTCATGGATTTAACGTGTCGCAAAAAAAAAATCCTGTTTACTCGTTATTAATATTAATTATTAATTGTAATCAGCACCGTTAAAGCGCGTTTTTTTTCTTTTTGGTGATTAAACGAGCGTTTTATTTGTTGATTGATATGGAATAATTTGAGGGGTAGAGCTCAGACGTTTAAGCGCCTCTGATAATCATGAATTTTTTTGAAATAATGGCGGGAAAAGAAAACGAAAAATGAATGGAACTATCCACGAATATTGGATAGTTATTTGGAAAAAAGTGATAGTGTGTATGTAAATAGTTGAATAAATTGGGAGGAATTTTTTTTTTTTGAAAATATAGAACTGTGGATTTTCAGTTTAGAGAAGAGATAGACCAAGTAACTAGACTCGTTCACTTGATGAAAAAAAAAAGAAAAAAAAACTGGGAATTGCTGTGATGGTCTTATAGCCTTTTTTTTCTATTAATAAATTACATGAAATTTATTGAATGGTTTAATTTTCTCATTTTTTCTTTTTTCTTTGGATTTCTGAGGATCACAATGCCAATCGAAAATTCTGGATTACGAAAAAAAAAAAAATAGTGTATCAATGAAGCGAGCGTGTGTTTGTGAATTAAAATGCACTCCCCCCCCCCCCCCCCCCACAATCGTTAATTCTCCTATGGAGAAAATAAGAGAAATGAAAAGAAAAAATTATTTATTCGAAATTTATAAGAATTATTGTAGCTGAATTGCATAACACACTCAGACTCGGTATACAATATATATATATATATAAGGATATTTTTGATATAACTATATGAAACCTATATATATATTATATATATATAAAAATGAAAAAACTATTTAAAAATGAGGGGAGAGATGAATATTTGCGTTCACTTGTTGATGGAACTGCGGTTGTGTCTCGAAAAAAAAATAGGATGGAGTGAAAAAAAGAGGAAAAAAAGCGTTTTTTTTCTTTTCAAGAAACGCGGGAATATTTAAATGCAACACTCATGCGAATATTCTCCTAATTATTTGCAGAATGTTCATCTCTGCGAAAATTACTGTGAAAAATATTGTTTATAGGATGATTTGAATAATTGCGCGTGTAAATGCGTCTGTGTGTGTATGTGTGATTATGAATGTGAATGTGTATATGTGCACAAGGTAATAAAAATTGAGATAAATTTGAGATGAAAAAGAAAAAAAAAGGGAATAGAGAGTCAGGATTTCGCGAAGAAATAAGTTCAAGTTTCAAGAATTCTATTTTTCTGCCAACTGAGTTATATATATGACTAAATGACAAAATTAATGAAAAAAAAAAAAAAAAAAAAAAATTGTGATGGAGAAATATAAAATTTAAAGGCGCAAGGATTTTCTTTCTTTCTTCATGTAACGAATAAATAATCTATCTTTATTATTTTTTTTTTTTAATTCCAAATGACTGAAAAATAATGATTTTCGTGAAATTTGCATTATTTATGAGCAATTTACATTTTTTTTTCATTTTTTTTTTTTCACGAATTGTTCCAGAGTTTTTTTTTCTAACATGAAGCACAAAAACTCTTCATTCTCACTCACGCGATTATATTAAATGGTATAAAACCACGTGGTAATGTCATTTTTGTGAGAGCTTTGAGAATTATGACTCAGAGAAAATTTGAACTGATTCATTATAAACATTAATAACAAGTACAGGTCATTTGATTATATTTTTCAAGTGGGATTGTTTTTTTTTCTTTTTTTTTTTTCTTTAGCAGTAATCATTCTGATAATCTATGTTATTTTTTAATTAATAAAATTTAATCAATCATCGTTAATAGTTATTTATAATTGGAAAGAAAGTAACGTTTTTTTTTTTTTTTTTTTTTTTTTTTTAATGCAATACTGAAGAAATGAACGAAGATTGTATGAAAAAAAAAAAAGAACAATTGTACAATCTAAATTGATATGCATAGCAGCGCCTTGCAAGTAATAATTACGATGTTATTCGATTTAATACAAATATTTTATTGCCACTATGATGCCTTTACGTTATTTCGATTAATCACTATAATAGCTGTTTCTAGGTTTCTTCATATTTTTGTATATATCCGCAAACATTCAATAATAAAAATTGAAAAATACCCATAATTCACCATTCATCCCCCCCCCCCCCCCCTCAAAAATAATTATTTGTATATAATAAAATTAATTTTCTCATTCTATAAAATGTTTTTTTCAAAAAAAAAAAAGTTCAAGGAAAGGTAGTTCAAGGGAAAAATAGTTAAGACTTATTGACAAGTACATTGTGCAATTTTTTTTTTATTTTTTCATTTCTCAATTAATTGGTAACTGATTCCGAATATCTTAGTTTCTAAAAAAAAATGAGAGACCTAAGCAATGTACAAAAGTTTATGCATAGTCAACTTTTTTTTACTGATTTTTTCTTTTTTTTTATATATAATTAGTGTATTCTACAAAAATTTTTGAAGATTTTACTTCAAAGTTCATAATTGTGTTCTCTTCACGATTTTTTTTCTTTTTTTTTTTGGATATTTTGTATAATTCTCCAATCGATTTTTCTTAATTTTTCACTATCAAATATTCCTTGCTTTGAAAAAATTTAACAAAAAAACATTCTTAAATATCTATATTGTTATCTAAAAAATATTGTTGCAATTTAATGTCTATCAGCCGAAGTTCATTCAAATATTTTCTACATAATTTGTTCCATTTTATTCGGATTAATTATTTGTTATAGTGAAAAAAAAGGAAGAAAAAAAAAAAAAAAACTGATTGAGAGTGGAAATTCATAGATGTGCATGGAACAACTTTAAATACATTTATCCTGTATTACATAATCGTAATATATTATTGCTATAATTTTTTTTTTTCTTTAGTTATTCTTTATACTCTTATTCATTATAATTATTAATTATTCAGTTTAATTGAATATCGCATCGACTCATTAAAGTCACGAGCGACACAACTCGAAGACTATTTATTTTTTTTTCTTTTTCTTCTTTAATTCTTGTGAAATAAACTCCTTAATTCTACCTGTTCATCACTCGAAATCAGGAGCCTTTCGTGTGGAAATCGAATTTTGTTAATTAACTACGCCAGGTAGATTAGATTATTCGATAAATCTTCTTCTTCTTCTACATTTTCACAGAAAAAAAAAAAAAAAAAAAACCATAATGGAACAGTATGAGAAATTGTCACGAGAATATAAAGATAATGTCTCTGAGTTTAAAAATAAAATAAAAATAAAAATAAACACAAAAGGACATTTTTTTTCGTGACATGATGGATGATTAATCAATCTTAAATCTCCAGTTCCATATATATATATACAACAGTATTATTAATATACACAGATCGTGATGAAGAAATATTGATAAGGAAAATATAAAAGAAAAATATATTAATAGCAAGAGACACAAAACTAACAGGTAAGTGTCCAAATAATTGGCCAAATAATCAAGTTTCCCTCGATAAATTTCAAGCTATCGATATATTTCCCTGCGAAAAAAAAAAGAAAAATTTCGCCTATTTTCCTCAAAATTTTCTCCATCCGAAGGAATAGTTTGAACAAATGTAAAATGCTCAAAAATCAAATATATTTTACCTACAATGAGTTTTTTTAACGCAGTGTATATTTGATTTATAACATTTTGATGTAAAGAAGAAAATTAAATTCCCCACTGACACCTTTTTTTATTTTTCTATTCATATATATAAATTTAAGATGAAAATTAAAAACTTGGCTCTTTCACGAGCGAAAAAGAAAAAAACAAAAAAAAATTATAATTATTTTCCCCCAGTTTCTAAGTTAATCATCTTAAATATATAATTTTTTTTTTCTTTTTTTTTTATGACTTTTTTGCTAAATTTATTTATTAATTTATCTAATTATTAACTTATTTAATTCATTTATTATTATCGAATTAATCCGATTAAGGCAGTCTATCCTCCACTTGGACGATACTTTTCAATTAGTACGCGTGATAATTTCATTTTTTTCATTTTTTTCATTCAAATAATGGATGTTATTATATTTTATATATTATAAAAACAGTTTTTTTCCCATTAAAAACAGTCTTTAAATTTTTCCATAATTTTCCTTTTTGATGATCCTCATTTGGATCGTGGAACACGTTTAATTAATTCAGTTTACATATCCAATTGGACGAAATTAGCCCATTATTAATGAATTATTCTAAGTTTCAAGACCAGGAACAAGGCTGTGGAAGGTCTGGATATCATGGAAGGCTCTGCCACAACTTTGATTATTATTTCTCTCGAATTTAGTCAAGTCAAAGTGTTCATCTAGTGATTGTAATTCAACGAGTCTCTCTTCAAGGCTCTTTGTTGAATCAGCAAATCTTGAAAAATCACAAATTCTCTCTGTATCACAATCCATTTCCTCGAGTCTTGCATCCATTAGTGTTATATTTGGCTGTGATTCACGTTGTAGAGATGATGTATCATCACTGATAAATAAATTACTGCTACTTGATGATGACGATGTTGGTACAGTTGATCTACTGTGATTTTCATATCGATTATTGTGATAATTTTCTAGGGTATGATGCAAATTTTGCTGGAGCTGCTGTTGATGCTGATACTGTACGTCATCTGTGTGAGATAATATTCGTGGAGTTGATGATAAAATGTAAAAATCACTGAATACGTCGTCCTGGATGTCCAGATCGTCGTGTCGTTGACGCTTTGAATTCATCGTCTCGGTTGCACGCATTCCTTCACCCAATCTGAATAATAAATCATTTTTACAGGATTTAATTATATGGGAATTTTTGCTCATTAATATAATAGAATTTTTTTTTTTTTTTTTTAATTTAATAGAATATGACGTAAATGCTATGGAAGAGAGAAAAGTGGGGGAAAGTGGACATATTGATTTAAATTGGAATTTTGTATTTTAAATTTGAGAAAATTCATTGAAATTATTGAAATTTTTTTTTAATTGATTAAAATTGTTTTTTTTTTCTGAAAATGAGGAAATTTTGTTTTTCTACGCTTTTTTAGAATTCTGGAAAATTAATTGTGACTTCTGATTTATTGATTTGAATTGGAATTTCGTATTTTTAATTTTTCTAGAATCCTCGAAATTATTCAAAAATTTTAAAATTGATTCTAAATTATTTTTTGTAAATTAGAAAATTTTGTTTCTCTACGTTTTTTTTTTAATTCTGAAAAAGTAATTGTGATATCTAATTTATTGATTTAAATTTCAATTTCGTATTTTTAATTTTTCGAAATTATTCGAAAATTTTTAAATTGATTTTAATTTTTTTTTGTAAATTAGAAAATTTTGTTTTTCTATTTTTTAAGAAATTCTGAAAAATTAATTGTGACATCTGATTTATTGATTTAAATTGGAATTTCATATTTTAAATATTCGAAAAATTCCTTAAAATCAATGAAAATTTTGTTAAAATTGATTTTTTTTAACTTTTTTAAATCAAAAATTAAAAAATTTAGTTTTTCCATTTTTAAAAAATTTCGAAAAATGAATTGTGACATCTGATTCATTGATTTAAATTGAAGATTTCATATTTTAAATTTTTGAAAAATTCCTTAAAATCAATGAAAATTTTGTTAAAATTGATTTTCTTAAACTTTTTCATCAAAAATTAAAAAATTTATTTTTTCTAATTTCAAAAAATTTTGAAAATTTAATTGTGACACATGTTTTTCACGTAAAATTTTCTCATCTTTTCAATGGAATAATCAAAAAAACTATATATCCTATAGTTTTTGTAAAAAGCCCATTTTCCTCCACTTTGCCTATATATTTTACATATTTTAACAAAAAAGGAAGATCTTACCTCTTTTTCGATAAATTATCCGAATCAATGATTAAATTATTTCCGCAAGTTTTATTTTCCTTGGACGAATCATCTAAATATCCAACAATAGGTAATCCATAATTCCTTGTTTTTTCATCTCTATTCTCTCTTTGAAGTCGTCTAACGGCATTATTTATTAATACTGAACGACAAAGACTAGCCTCTGGATCTTCAATTCTTCTGAGTTTCCCAGCAGAAATCTTCAGTAAACGTCTGCGTTCTTCTCTAGCACGATATTTAGCTGAAATCATAGTAGGCCGACTTCTACGAACCACCAAGTCTTCTTCCAATCGCATTTTCGTCTCTGAAATTAGAAAAAAAATCGCAAAATTAATGAATTTTCTGTTTTTATTTGCATCAGACAGTGGATATTACATAAACCACGATTTATAAATTTTCATTATTATTAATTTAATTAGTTATTAACGTAAGACTGTCGAGAAAGTGAATTCACTGTAAAAAAAATTAATTTAATTAAAATAAAATATAAACACAGGAGAATAGGAGAGAAAAAGTACTCCAATATTTGAGATTCTCAAATTTAAATGAAGAGTTTATATTTAGATTTAGCTGCGCTCCTCTATTTATATATATAGAAGAAAAAAAAAGAAATATTGAGCAGGATTGAGCAGTCAGGGCTATGTTCAAACTTAAATGTTAAGATGTTGGGAAAAAAATAGGGGAGACATACACTAAAATTCGTGAAGAGTTCCCCCCTTTTTAAAGACTTATTTCACGAAATTCTTCGCTTTTTTAAAGGTGTTTCTGTCTGTATAGTAAAAAAAAAAGTCAAATTTTTGGATAAAATCGGTAATAACAAATTTAAACGAGATAAAATTCTCAAATTTGATGAAGTGAATCTGGAAAGTGTGTAATGAGGAATAAAATAAGTCCTAGAAACAAGAAATTGGTTGAAAAATGTAAAATTTTCTGTAGTTTTTGAAAATTCATTCAAAATTTGGAAGAATGAAGAAATGTAAAAAACAGAAAATTTTCCAATTTTCAATTATTTTTTTGGTTCTAGGACTTATTTTATTACTCATTACAGTCATTACGTACAAAAATTGTTGTTAACGATTTTTATACAAAAATTTAACTTTTTTTTTTACTGTAGAGACAGAAACACGTTAAGCCATATTTAACAAAGTCACTTTTTCTTTCCTTTAAGACACTTTTCGAATTTACATTGTTTTGCGTTGGGTAAGCTATATACAAGCTGCCGGATATACTTTGAGGAAATACACAATGAAGAATGCCTTCTATCATGACAATAACGATTTCCTCTATTTTCAATGTTCATTAGAGAAAATGCGCATTAGATTTGAATCAAATCGCGTTATTAGTTACTCTGTACCAATCGAAAAATCAGAAAAAAGTGGGGAAAAATGGACCTTCTTAGCAACAATATTGGGGATTTTTTTTTTTAAGGTAAAGGAGTCTCCAAAAAAATCTGAAAAAATTTGAGAACATGCTCCAATATGTGAAGCTTGTTGCTGAATTTTTTCAAATTTTTTTGAAGCCTTCTTCACCCTCAAAAAAAATCCCAAATAATTGTGAGTCTACAGTAAAATCAGAAAAAAGTGGGAAAAAAAGGACCTCCTTAGCAACAAGATTGGGGATTTTTTTTTGGAGTAAAGGAGTTTCCAAAAAAATCTGGAAAAATTTGAGAAGATGCTGCAATATATGAAGCTTATTGCTGATTTTTTTCAAATTTTTTTGAAGTCTCCTCCACCCTCAAAAAAAATCGCGAATGATTTTCAGACTAAAATACCATTTTTTCCCACTTTTTCCTATCTTCAAGATAATTAATGAGATCACTCTAGCTCCTCATCAGAGTCATTTCTCCAAAGACAAGGGACATTTACCTTTACAACATTATATTACATGTAGAGGAGCCTGAGATACAGTTGGAAGGATTTGATTTCATGTGGAGCATAATACCGTTCTTGAGTATCCGTTATGATTTTTTTTTCTTTTTTCGTTGCTTTCAAGACACATACGATTTTCTTCATTCTCGTTAGAAGTGACTAAACACAACAGCATACCAAAGTGTGCAGCTGATATATATATATACAGGGAAGCGTGGGGCAGAATGGACCTAGAAGATGAGATGACTCGAGATTTTTTAAAAAAGCAGCGGTTGCTCCAAAAAATCTGAAAAAATTCACAAACAATATAGACATATTGAAGGATTTTCTCAAATTTTTTCAGATTTTTTCGTCAAGTCCTTCATTCCAAAAAAAAATTCCTTAATCATGTTACCATGAGGATCCATTTTGCCCCACTCTCCCCTATATATATATGCCTATGACTTCACATTTTTTCTTTCTCCTTTATTTTTCAAGAAAAAAAAAAAAATTTTCACTGTCTTATCGCTTGTGATTATTCATCATTGTGAATTAAATATATGCATCACTCAAGTGACACGTGGCAAAAATAATCTTCAATGGTATTTGTGTTTGTGTGTGTGTGTACGAGTTACACGAGGAGCTACGACATCTCTCTAATAACTTTCTCTTTGGAAAATTCTCTTGGCCAATAATTTCAAGCGCAAAAAGAAACAGAAAATGATTGAAATTATTTTATCAGCTTAGAAACAAAGGGGCGTAAGTGTTATACTTATAAGTAGGACTTACGCCCCTTTGACTCTAAGGCGATTTGAATTTAAAATTTTGTAAAATTGAGTAAAGTCCAATTTTTTTTCTCAGGAATTTCCACGTAATTATTTTCATTTTGGAGCAAATTTGAGGCGCAAATTGTTTAATCAATTCGAATCTCCCGCTCCCCTCCCCCCTCCTCTTCCCCCCCCCCCTTTTCTTGATTAAGAGATTGTGAATGCTTCGATCAGATCAAATTCGCATTGATAACACGAAAAAATCAACAAAAACGAGCCATTTTACGGTAGTCATAAAGAAGAATATGGCGTCAAGAAAAAAAAATTATGAAAAATCAAATGATAAAAATGAGAAGAAAAAAAAACAGTTTAAATAAAAAATATTATTCTCTCTTTTTTCAATCTATATAACACACAGATGGATTAATCTTGGTATAATCCCCAAGTGCCTTATTGTAACTCGCTTTAATCTCTGCGCATGCGCAATTATTATCTGAAATAAGTGATATATTTCTCTTTTCTTTTTAGCCGATTGTGTGTGTGTGTGTTAGTGTGTTTGTGTTATTCACTCGTTGATTTCCACAAGTTTAACACCTAAATTACAATTTTTCAATAATTCGCTCCTTTTATTTTTCCCACATTTCTTTTTTTCTCCTCCTTTTTCAACACTTCAATTCTATTCTATAATAATAATTCTAGAAAAAAGAAAAAAAAATCAGATTGTATTTGGTTAAATGTCTAGAATATGAATGTGCAGTAATTTTAAGGAGGTCATGGGAATATCGGAGAAAGAAACTACGAAGTAGCTGTGTATAGTTGATTCTGATTCGTTCACGTCCATTCGCAACCCCTACTCTTCTTCACCGTTAAATGACCATGTTTCGGTAGCGGGGAAAAGAGAGAGAGAGAGAGAGACTCTGAAAGAGAGAGAGAGACAGAGAGAGAGAGAGAGAGAGAGAGAGAGAGAGAGAGAGAGAGAGAGAGAGAGAGAGAGAGAGAGAGAGAGAGAGAGGGGGGGAGGGGGGGGGGCAAGAATATCATCAGAATGAGAGAGAAAGAGAGAGGGGGGGGGGAATATCATCAGAATGAGAGAGAAAGAGAGAGGGGGGGGGGGAGAATATCGTTGACTTAGAGTTAAAGGGGCGTAAGTCCTATGTTTATACACAGTACTTACGCCTCTTTGCTTCTAAGGAGACGATATCATCAGAAAAAGAGAGAGAAGGAGGGAGGGGGAGGGAGAGAGAGAGAAGCATAGAAAGACAGAATCACATGGTTATGCCTTTGTCTGCCGCCACCTGTCTACGCCATGCTGCTTCTTTACACACCATCGAATGCATTCATTTTGTGTGTGCTATCGTGTAACGTACCTCAACACACATTTGTATGTTACTCTACCGAGAAAATGTAGATTACGAAGAAGAAGAAAAAAAAAAATCTTGAAATACTTTGATTGCTGAGAAAAGGAAAAAAAAATTGATTTTCACTCCATTATTTTCATTAGTTTTTTCCTTAAATATCTTGGAAACTAAGCGAGATAGAGCGATTTTCGACCTAGACTTGGGTTTTGTAGATTACGAGAGGAAAAATAAAAAAATTTAATTGATAGAAAAAAAATCGATTTTTATTCCATCATTTTCATTAGTTTCCTCCCCCCCCCCTTCAATATCTTGGAAATTAGGCGAGATAGAGCGATTTTGCTTGAAGCTTGTGGATTTTGGAGTTTTCAAAATTTCATACGAAAAAAACTGCCTCTTTAGGGCTAAAAGGGCGTATCTCCACTATTTAGGGAGATTTTACGAAGAAAAGTGGTGACAAAATGAAATCAATTTATTGACACGTATTCAACACAATATAGCCATGATTTTAGATACACATGCCACAAGTTTTTTTTTTTTTTTTTTTATTAAAAAATAATTGCCTCAGGTATATATGTCCTACTTTCATTACTTTCTACAGTAAAATACAGCACTGCAAGTTCTTCTACTGCGATTTATTTATAAAAAAAAAAAAACTTCATCTTCAATTCTAGAATATCAGTTTATTTTCGAATTTTTCCTCATTTGGAAAATATGAGTATCTCAGAGAGTGCGTTAATGATAAAGAGAAAAAGGGGCGGAAATGCTTCCTGAAATGGGAAGTAAGGGAGGGGGGGAAGGGGAAAGGGAAAGACAGGGGAAGAATCAAATGCTCTTAGAAACAAGCTATTCTTTCCCCCATTCTAACCAGAGAACTCTTCGGAAAAATATTTTCGTCAAAAAATTCTTCGAGTGATAATCGCGCGTAGACGTAGTAAAATATTTTTCAACTGTTGACTCAGCTGTGATTACTCAACTTGTCCAATAGAGTAAAAGACATGAGTTTATATACAGTAAAAAAAAACCTTCTTTTAAGGAGGTTTCGGACAATTAGACGCAGTTGAAAGTAGAAATCATTTCTAAATCCAAGAGTATCTCTCTTCCCCTTCTCTTCCCCTCCACTCCCCCCCCCCCCCCTCCCCTCAATACTTTCATCTTAACCAATAGAAAATTATTCCCATGAGAAGCAAATTTACAGTGTTATTGTTACGAGATTTATTCTGCCATATGATGCGATCAATGCTTCCAAGTATTTTTTCCTCGTAATTTCCCTATTCGTCAGTTATTATTCGTAAAAACATAGATATATATATGAAAATATGGAATTTTCCTTGCTACTCATAATCTTGAGAGTGACTTTCACTCAAACAATAAATACCAAGGATTACTCCAATATTTATATATCTATAATACTCTTAGAAACAAAGGGGCATAAGTCCTATTCTTATACAAAGCACTTACGCCCCTTTGACTCTAAGGTGACGATATCTATATGAGGCATTTCACGCTATTTCACTCACTTTTCGGGTCATATTTTTTTGGATTTTGTTCATTTTTGGATATGGTGTTAAAATGGCTAATAGAAGTCATATATATATATATATAAAGGGGCGTAAGTGATGTGTATAAACACAGCACTTACGCCCCTTTGTTTCTAAGAAGACTATATATAAAGGAGAGATTTTGTCAAAATGGAGCTACATGTAAAAATGATTTAGGATTTTTTTTTTGAGAGTGAAGGGGTTTTAAAAAAATTCTGAAAAAATTCACAAAAATGCTACACATATTGGAGCATATTGTCAAATTTTTTCAGATTTTTTCACCGACTCCTTCACTCCGAAAAAAATTCATGAATCATGTTACTACAGAGAGGTCCATTTTGCCCCACTCTTCTCTATTATATTAAAGGACTGCATTAACAAGTGCATCCTCATAGTTTCCTCATTTCTGTAATTTAATTATCCTCAAACACTGGACTGACTCAATGTTAAATTACAAAATTAACGCGTAAATTATCCTCATTGAATAAATAAATAAAAGTAAAGAAACAATGATAAATCCAGTTGGATTTGTAATAATTCCAATATTCTCGTAATGTAAAATTAATTAAATTTAAATAAACAAATTATATTGTTTTAGATATGAAGAAAATATAAAAAAAAAAAATAATAATATTGTATATGTATTGTGTGTGTCCTCATGAAACATGTATCGACTCAAGCACTTTGCCTCTTCTTTGTTCTCCTTTAACCCCGTGAATACTCCACCGCGCAACTTCCCCCCCCCCCCCCCCTCCCCCTCCTCTCCCCCCTCCTCCTTCTTTCCTCGTCCACTGTATATTCTCTATCTCTCATGTCCGCGCGAATTATCACGAACGCGACAGGGTTCGCTTCGGAATAACGGAACGGCTGTATATATATCTATATATATATGTAGTATATACATATACATATATATACTACAAGCAAATGGATAATCGCCAAAATAATGTAGTGCAACAACGTCAATGGCGTCTCAATCTCTGTCTCAGTTTTCTTTCAACATGTTAATTTCATTGGTCCCCCCCCCCTCCCCCCTCCCTCCCCTCCCCTTGTGCCATCAGATATAATTGAGTACAGAAAAAAAAAAGAAGTCAGAGAGAAAGGCGCAGAAAATGTCTAAACAATTTAAATAACTATAAGTCACGAAAAAAAAATGAAACATATTTTTCATTAAAAAACAAAAATATACGTACCTTCAATATTGAAATGATAAGATGTCAATGTCCTTGAAATTATCGAAGAATTTTTTTTTTTTTAATTTTTTTATAAAGAAAGGAAATTATCTGAATTTGTTTATGGAGAGAAAGTATCACGAAAATAACAACCACCAATACCACAAAATAGCGCACACAACCACAGAAATATATATATATGTATATATATATATGTCTCTTTTCTACTCAAACTCCACTACACTTTACTCTCTATTTTTTTTTTTCTCTTTAAAGAATGTACATACACTTCGCCTGTAGAGCGAGTGAGGTGCTATATATATATAATGGCCTGACTAAAAATCCAACAAGAGATAAGAATCAGTGTGTCCGCAACAGAGGACCGTGAACGACTGAGTCCATAGTAGATTGGCACTGGTGTGTATGACTAGCAGCGCACATGTAGCAGTGGCTACAGCACGTACCAGGGAGACTGGCTGCTTAACTGTAGACACACTACTGGAAGCAGAGAGAGAGAAGTGGTGGACAACACACAGAGGAGGAGGAGGAGGGCAAAGGGGACAGAGAAACACAGGGCAGATGCGGCCTCGTGTGTAAAGTACAGTACCTAGTACACATAGCCAGGACAAGATGTCTTTGACTTATGTTAGAGAGACAGAGTGACGTAAGTGCTATGGCTTTTACATGGCACTTGCGCCACTTTGTTTCTAAGGTAACGACTAAATATGATGTCATGTAAGGAAATTGGGAAAATCTCATTCTTTTGTTTCGGACGACACAAAAGATTTCGACGTCTTCGAAACTAAAAGGACGTAAATGTGTATAAGCATAGTAGTTATGCCCCTTTGACTCCAAGGCAATGATTTGCATCACTTTCTTGATCATACAGACTTTTTTGACGAATTGGAGTGCTATGGCTTGTACATAGCACTTACGCCCCTTTGTTTCTGAGGCGACGACTAAATTTTAATTAATGTCATGTAATGTAAGAATCCAAATTGGAAAATGTCCTTTTTTTGTTTTAGACGACATGAAAGATATTCGCATCAATCTTTGGATCATGCTGATTTCTTAAAAAATTTGGATTTCTTTGACTTGAAGACAGAGGACTTACAGATAGCCAGTAAACATGACAAAAAAAAATCCACGTACTCCCAAGCGAGTTTGTGTCGTCAGTACAGCGTCAGCTGGAAAGCTAAAGTATGAGTGTTCTATACAGTATCAGTACATAGAATATGTACTAATTGTACAGAGTTTTGATTTTACCGACCGTGTATAGATTATTTTTATTTTTCGTAAAAGAAAAATATGTAATTTTTTTTTATTTTTTATTAATATGTACTAATTGTACTTTTTTTCCCTTGAAAAGAGGCTTCTTGAAAAATTGCATGTCTTTGATTTGGAGACAGAAGGACGTAAGTGCTGTGGCTTGCACAGAGCACTTACGCCCCTTTGTTTCTAAGGTGACGACTAAATCCAATGTAATGTAATGTAAGAATCCAAATTGGAAAATGTCTTTTTTTTTGTTTTAGACGACATGGATGATATTTGCATTAATCTTTTCATCGTATGGACTTCTTGAAAAATTGAGAGGACAAGTACTTTTCGCCTTCACTCGTATGGAGAGGCCTCTTGAAGAAAATCATTGCTGTTCGATGAGTTCTAGGAGATTTTGGAGCAATTGCATTGTTTTTGCCCCTCGAGACTATGATTTTAGTATGTGTATTTTATTGAAGCCATCAATCAATTCAATTTAACTGATAATATAAAATTGCAAACACATTCTTCGATGAATTATGAAGCCAGTGACAAATGTTTACCGCAAGGAGAGCTGCAGAGAAATAATTACGTCGACTACTTTCACTTTTTACACCGATGAGATAGAGTATGCGCTGCAATACAGAAAAATATATGTATATCAAAAAAAAAAAAAAACGTGATCTGCGCACGCGCGAATCTACAAATCCGTGTCCTTTCTATTTAGAAAATAATTAACTTGTGTTTATTTGTATAGTACGAGTATTGCAGAAAAAAAATTCGAGTTTTATGAGATATTGATGGAATACATTGATTGAAGAATGGCAAAAAATCATCACTCGATTATCAATTTTAATTAACAATTTTTGGCTGTATCGGTCATTGCAGAGGTGAATAAAACAAAAAGTTCAAAAAATATCAAATACACCAATATTTCGGCCAGTTTTATGTGGCTCTCATCAGGATGTTTACTTTATTAATTATTTTATAAAAATAAATATTCTCACCTTCGAAACAAAGGGGCGTAAGTGCTGTGCATAAGCAATAGCACTTACCCCCCTTTGTTTCCAAGCCAATGATACATAAACTAATTAAATTACAGACATAAATTATAATATTGTTATGAAATGGACTTTAAAAACAAGAAAAGACTATTGATCAATCAATTCAGTAGTGAAGAGGTAAAACAGGATAAATCGACTTATCTTTGAGGTCATTTCGAGGGAAATATCTCGGAAACTAAGCGAGATAAGATGATATTACTCATCTGTTTTTGTAGAGAATTTCAAGACTTACAAAAGAGTTTTAGGGGAAAATTGCTCTTTCTCGGTTATTTTATAAGGTATTTTTAAAAAATTTAATGAGAAAAAAAGAGACTTATCTTGTTTTACCTCTTCACTACTGAATTGTTCTCTGAAGTTAGTCGAGAAATAGAAACGTCAAGAGCTCTTTATGTTTGGATTTCTGATCTTGTGATTTTAATATTTATCATTCAATTAATAAACAACCAATTCTTCATAAACGAGGATTGAATATTCAACAATATATTAGTCCATTGCGATTATTATTTCTTCTTAAATCAAGATTGAAAGTTTTTTTTTCATTTATGAGTAAAAAACTATCGCACTTGATTATTTAATGGCCTTAGAAACAAAGAGGCGTAAGTTTTATGCTTACGCACAACACTTACGCCCCTTTGTTTCTAAGGCAATGATTTATCCATGAATTTGGAAATTCTACTGTTACGTATGAGGAAAGGTGTTTTCTCTTCTTTCCCTAGGATTTCCATTTACTGAAATCTTTATCTTTATCCACCAATGTCATCGAATTCCCTTTGAACAATAGTAGACACCTCTCTTTTTCTAAAAAATAACAAATATTGAATCACCTTTTTTTCTTCAAGATTAGTGTATGAAGCAAGCATATATATATATGTAAGAGAATGACACTAACAACAGCTTATGACCCTACTTTCCGCTTAATGACCTAAAAACCTACTTCTACTGATATTAAAAGCGAAATCGACTAGGGTTACCTCACCCGATTCATGCTCCCAATTTCCTGAACATAGACTTTGAAGACTTATCACAAGTTTTTGGGGTTTTTTCGTTCGTTAATTACCTCCTCTAATATATGTATATGAAAACATGTGCTGTTTGCTTTGAGAGCGTGCGTACGAAAATATTTACTATTTCTTGTCAGCCAAATGTGTATTTGTATTCTCCATTTCTCGTGTAGAATCATGCTCTTATCACCTGTAAATTAAATATAAAAAAAAACGGAAATTAGCTGCATAAACTTGAAAATATACTATAAATATTGTTTTTTTTTTTGATAAATAAATAAACAAAATTGATAATAAGATGGAATAAGAGCCATGAAAATAAGAATTGATGATGCCAGATTAGTTTTTAGAAAGTGGGGAGGTGAGAATAGGTGATAGCTTCAGTAAAAAAAAAAGAGAGAGGCTAGTGTATGGAGGAGAAAAGAAAGAGAGTGAGAGAGAGAGATACGAGATTTACCGACTACGTGCGAATACTCACGAAAAGGGGATCGATGTTGAAAGGGCACGAGAATGACGGAGCTTGTGTGTATAACACTGGTGGAAGATCAGTAAATACTCTCTGCATGAGACTTAAAAGCCAAAGACTTCAATGGCAGATTATTGAAAATGGAGTAAAATGGACATTGTTTTGAAATAAAACCGTTAAATTTTGCAGACAAATCGATTTTATTATATCATCACTTTTTGAGAATATCTTGGAAACTAAGCGAGATGGAGCGATTGCTCTAATCTTTTTTTGTAGCTCTTTAAATGCTTTGAACAAGCATCTTGAAAAAAGAGCAAAAACGCCTTATCTCGATTGAATTCCAAGGGATTTCAAGAGACCAAATAATTAAAAAAAAATTGAATTCTGAAAAATTTCATAAGGACGTAAGTTATGGATATAAGCATAACACTTACGCCCCTTTGATTCTAAGGCGATGATATATAGTTATTTACATAGTTGTCAGCCCGTGGGCTTTTACTTATAATAATATAATATAGTATGACTATGGTAGAGTAACATGACCAATAGATGGACGGTTAAGGAAATATTAGACTTTATTAATTCATATGAAATAGGCAAATCACGTTAAAAAGTTGCAGAAAAGCATGATGTACAGGAAAATATACAGTTAATCGACTAAAAATCAATTAAACTTGAATAATGTAGAAATAATTAGAGAAAATCAAAGAAAAACTGGAAAATAACTTGAACCCCCAATAGATGGACAGAATTGCATATTTGCAGTGTTATGATTTTAAATTTCGATCAATTCGGTATTTAATAAATAGTTTATGAATCTATATGAATGTAATAATCAGGAATTGACGAGAAAAGTACAAGAATCATTCATTTATTTATGAAAATTCTCGATAATAGAAACCGTCCATCTTTTGGTCAGTGTTCATTTGTTGGTCGTGTGACCCTATAGCTAGATTTAGGAAAAATAAAACGGTGACAAAAAACATTTCATGCTTTTTTTTAGAAGGGAAATTCCATATTTTTCTGAAAAATTTCATTTTTTTTTGAAACATTTCATATTTTTCTGTAAATTTCATATTTTTCTGAAAAAATTTCATATTTTTCTGAAAAAGTTTCATATTTTTCTGAAAAAATTTCATATGTTTCTGAAAAAATTTCATATTTTCCTGAAAAATTTCATATTTTTCTGAAAAAATTTCATATTTTTCTGAAGAATTTCATATTTTTCTGTAAATTTCATATTTTTCTGTAAATTTTATATTTTTCTTAAAAAATTTCATATTTTTCTGAAAAAATTTCATATTTTTCTGAAAACTTTCATATTTTTCTGAAAAATTTCATATTTTTCTGAAAAAATTTCATATTTTTCTGAAAAATTTCATAGTTTTCTAAAAAATTTCATGTTTTTCTGAAAAATTTCATATTTTTCTGAAAAAATTGCATATTTTTCTGAAAAAATTTCATATTTTTCTGAAAAATTTCATATTTTACTGTAATTATCATATTTTCCTTAAAAATTTCATATTTTTCCATTAAAAATCCTTTTTTTCGATCATTTCATTGAGAAATTGACGAAAAATTTCAAGAGTCTACGTATTTCTGATTGTTTTCGTGCGATTCTTTTAACTTGAAAGAACCCCAATAAAAATCCATTCCTGATAAAGAGACTTTATTATCTGATCGTGCGCCAGCGATCATTGTGACGTCGATGAGACATACAGCAGTGTCACTTTGTACACAAAACTCGACTACGTATATACTAGATATATATATATATATATCATATCATATATATGATATGCTCCTCTGTAAACGCAGAAGTGGTAAACAGCCTTGTCACAGACTTGACTTTCTATTACGTCAGGGACTGACTACGAGGATGAGGCCTTCACAGCACTTGATAGAACAGAGAGTAGAGGAGGCCATAATAAGATAATATTTTTAACGTGTACAACCTTCCGTTATATGAAAACAACAATTACCAGTCACTTTTTAATGTTTTTTTTTCGTTGTTCCTTTCAAAAAATCATGTCTTTATTTTCATTTTCTCAATCGTCATTTTATTTCGAAAGAGGCATATTATATATTTTGTTGGCTTAGAATTAAAGGGGCGTAAGTGCCATGTTTATACATGATACTTAAGCCCCTTTGTTACTAAGGTAACAATATGTTTTATTATTATTATTATTATTAATGAGAACATGTGCACTTTTTGTCTATTAAAGTGCCTGAAAATACCCAAATTATTGGAAATTAATGACTTTTTTTTTCGATTTCAGGCAAATATGAAAATATTGGAGGATTTTGGAGCATTTTTTGTACCTTCAAGGAATGGATTAAGGAAATTAAGGAAAAAAGGAAATTGTCGACATTCAACCGTTTGTTGTTACAGCAGTAAATGATATATAAAGTTCATCACGTGCATAGTTTTGAGCTGTAGAGGACACTAGCTGCTTGAAAGAAGCAAAAACACGCACATGAAGTGGTATTAACCTAATTTTTTTCACTCAAAATACGTAAAATCAATCATGATTTTAATTAGAGGAATACTTAATAAATCAAGTACATTGAGCCTTGTTTTTCGAGGTGTTGCAACAATTGCCAAAGACATCGAGAGTCTAGTCACAGTAAGTTGTCATTGTCAATTGGCATTAAATTGTGGATGTTTTAGGTTTGGATATTGATGTGGGTATTGATGATGATGATTGCACTGTTAGAAAAATAATGTTGAGTTAATGTAAAAAATTCGCATTTTTAATTTTTTAATTTTTTTAATTTTTGTAATTTTCATCGAAAAAATTTTAATTACTTTCTCAATGAAAAATTTGGATTTTTTAATTTTCCATTAGTTTGAAAATTAATTTTTTTCTTTTTAACAATTTTGATTACTATTGTAATTTAAAATTTGACTGATGGAATTTCATAATTATTTTCTTTATTAAACTTATTAACATTTTTATTAGTTAAATTGAATTATAAATGTCATATAAGCGTCATTTAGATTGGATTAAATTATAAGTTCTTATTTGTGTTAAATTTAGTTAACACTCTCAACTCAAAATTTTTTTCTGAAAGACGGTTATATTTGGGAAGATTAAACATAGTAGCGTTGATTTTATTATAAAATTAATTATTCCAATCAATTAATAAGTAAGAAAGAATCAAAATTTCGAATAAAAAAAAGAATTATAAAATTTCATCAGTCAAATTTTTAATTACAATAGTAATCAAAATTGTTAAAAAAATAAAATTAATTTTCGAACTAATGAAAAATTTAAAAATCCAAATTTTTCATTAAGAAAGTAATTAAAATTTTTTCGATGGAAATTACAGAAATAAAAAAAATTAAAAAATTAAAAAGCGAATTTTTTTTTTGCCGATCTCTAGTAAATTTACAAAATTTAAAGACACTTCTCCTCTGTAAAAGAGCAGTAAA
Organism: Aleiodes leptofemur; assembly: GCA_963942555.1. Classification (NCBI taxonomy): domain Eukaryota; kingdom Metazoa; phylum Arthropoda; class Insecta; order Hymenoptera; family Braconidae; genus Aleiodes; species Aleiodes leptofemur. Next base: position 1,657,575 of record OZ012609.1, read on the forward strand.
GATACAATTTTTCTGAACTGAATTCTATTTATGACGAAAAAATATAGGAATGTTACACGATTTTACAGAAATTTACAGAAGATTTCTAAAAGTGTGTATTTTATTTATTCTTGTTTTTTTTTATTACAGAAGAATAAAGTTGTGGTTTTTATGAAGGGAGTGCCTGATGCACCTCGTTGTGGATTTAGCAATGCTGTTGTACAAATTTTGAGAATGCATGGAATTAAATATGACGCTCATGATGTACTTGCTAATGAAGATCTTCGACAAGGTATCACTCGAAATTTTTTATTTTTATAGATGACAAGACTAAAGGTACAGAATTGCCTTTGGCGTGTTTTTAACATGCCTTTTGAGCATATGTTAAATTACGCACACTTTACATGCACTTTAATGACACTTAAAAACACTAACATTGCATACAAAATTCAATATATTTATTAAAGGCACTTCTGTATCTCTAGCCTTATCGTATTTGTATAGAGGGAGGTGGGGCAAAATGGACATCAGGGGTAAAATGGACACATCTAAATTTTTAGACAAATATTATGGAAAACTCTTGAAATTAATAGAAATATTGACGATAGATTGTTTTTGATGATTTCATTGGAAAGCTGAGGAAATTTTAGGCGGGAAACAAGTGCCAGAATTAATTTTTTTGAATTTTTGGCGATTTTGACTTTTTTGAGCATTTTAGAGGGGTAAAACCGTTCCTTTTTTTGAAAATTTTCAGTTTTTTTGAGAATATCTCCGGTTCTATTTGTCGTAGCGTGAAAATTCCGATGGGAGGTGAAACGTGAGATCATTTGCCATTGATTCATAGGGTTTTCAAATTGAAAATATTGATTTTTAAGGTATTTATGGGCATTTTTGTGAAACAGTTTTGGGAAACAGTTTTTGGCCTATAAATATCCCAAAAATTGATATTTTTGGGTTAAAAACCCCATAAATCGATGGGAAATGAGCTCACCTTTCATTTGAGACCAGCCCCGAATTGCTACGACCAATAGAACCAGAAATATTTGCAAAAAACTGAAAATTTTCAGAAAACGAAAGGCTTTTTATATCTCAAAAATGCCAAAAAATATTGAATTTTCAAAAAAATCGAAAAAAATACATCTGACAATCGTTTTCCAGCTAAAATTCCCTCAGCTTCTCAATAGAATCATCAAAAAAAATCCTCCTCTAACCATTTCATTACAGTGTTCATTTTGCCCCACTCTTCCCTATGAGGTAAATTACCCAGTGGCTATTCAGGAACTAGTAATTGCTCACTCCACGTATTTGAATTTCTATATTTATGAATTATCCATAAATATAGGTATACAAATACGTGAGTTAACAGCTATTAGGTCCTTTACCTTACCATGAAGGCACCAGTTATAGGACAGTTAAGGAAAAGGCACTAGTATCCGGACAGTTAGAATAAAATTATCAAAAGTATAAAAAATTTGACTTAAATAGATCAAACACAATTCAGACGATTTTTATTTTGATGATTTGCAAAATATTGAAAAATCTGGTCGTCTTACTTAAATATTAATTATTAGTATATCTTGATGCTTACGTTCGTACACTGGGGTATGTCCGGTAACTGGGTCCACCATGGTAAAGGGAAGATTGGGGTAAAATGGAGCTTTAGTGCAAGATGATTCTGTATTTTTTTGGTTTATTTTTTAGGCAAGGGCTTGATTAAAAATTTTGAAAAAATATGGGAAGATGCTCCAACATGTCTGCATTGTTGGGTAATTTTTTCATTTTTTTATCGTAGAAGCCTTAGACTTATCAAAAAAATACTGCATTCTATTGTTCAGTGGGTCCATTTTACTCAAATTTTCCCTATTTGATGAATGCATAGATAATAGGAGTGATAATGATTAATTCAATGTGAAATTTTATGTGAAAGGTATAAAGGAATTCTCGAAGTGGCCAACAATACCGCAAATTTTCATCAATGGTGAGTTTGTTGGAGGCTGTGATATTCTACTCCAAATGCATCAGAATGGTGAACTTATTGAAGAGCTCAAAAAAGCAGGAATCTCAAGTGCACTCACGCAGGGTCAACAAGAAAAATCTGATGCTTAGGATGTAATTAAATTAAATCAGTGGATCTATGTACTCTCTGAATTTTCCAATTATTTATTGTTTTTCTTTACAATAAAAACGTTAATAATGTTGTACACATGGATTTTCATTGAAGGAGAAGAAAAATACTTGGAGTTAGCATTAAAAAATCAGGAATTACTGAAAATAGCAGACATTTGACAATTTTCGTTTCCTTTTTTAGCAAATAAATTACTTTAAAAAATGAAAAACATGCAAAAATGTAGAAAATTCCAAAATCTATGAGTGCGAATTTTTCAAATTTTTTTTGTTTAATTCAAAAAAAAAACATAAAATTTTAAGATATTTGCTATTTTTACTATCATAATTCATTTAATTTAGAAAAATGATAAAACGGCTTGAGATAAATTTTTTTTCATGATTCCATTGAAAAGCTGAGGAAATTTCAGGTGGAAAACATCTGCATGAATTTATTTTTCATATATATTTCAATTTAAAACTCATTGAGCCAGAACGGATTGTCTTTTGACCTGAATTTTTCGTTGTTTAATGAAAAAAAAAAAAAAAAAAAGTGTCAGTGAGAGAAAAAACTGCAGATGAAACAATAGCCAGCGAAGTGCTCGTGCGAAACGAAGAACGTAAAAAAGAAAAATCGTTATTTACATTAAAGAGTGAAGTCTCAAGGAGTAAAAGAAGATTTGACAATTTTTAAGACACAAGATAAGAGATCTGAAAATTTTCATTAATTTAATTTTTTTTAATAAATAAATTATTTAAAAAAAAAAAAATGTGCACGTGTACAAAATTTGAAAAACTACAAGTGCAATTTTTTTAAATATTCGTTTTAATCATTATTTATTTGTTTAATCGTCTTTTTCCATGTAATTTTACATTTTTCAAGAGTAAATTAGAGTGACAGCTCTATTTTCCAGATTGATCAACAATTATTCCCAACGAAATCTTAATTCCAAGAATTCAGATAAGCTCCCTGGCATCTCCATCCTCAGCCTTCCACCTGAAGGTCGAGGTTACCAGTAAAACCTGATGCGGCTATATACTGCCTTAAGAAAGCATCACGCGATTCTCCGATTTACCACCCCTTTTCACCCCCATTATCAGGTTTAAGAAAAGACAATTCCATTTTTCTCTTCTCAAAGCAAATCCTTATTCCATCTTTTAATAATATTAAGCACAATTTCTTCCCTTCAAACCTCTGGATGTAATTAATTCCGTAATTACATCGTCACCTCAGAAATAAAGGGGAATAAGTCCAAGTTCGAGTAATTTTATTGACATATATATATATTACGATGACTGGATAACAAAAAAATTATTTACAATTTCAGCTAGATGTATCGTTGTCTTAGAAACAAAAGGGCGTAAGTGATGTATATAAAAATAGCACTTACGCCCCTTTGATTCTAAGGCAAACGATATATTTATTTACATAGTTTTCAGCGCTTGGGCTTTTACTTATATAATATATAATATCGTCGCCTTAGAGTGAAAGGGGCGTAAGTGCCAAAAACACGAAATTCTGGTGTGAAAGGGGCGTATGTCCACTTATCACTCCAAAATATTTTTTATGGCCTCTGGAACATTATTTGGATAATTGAAAATTAAAATAACAAAGTAGCGTAATTACCAATTTTAAAATGAAAGGGACGTATCTCCACACTTACGTCCTTTTGTTATTTTCTTTTTAAACGCTATATAATTGTTAAAGTTAAAGTGAAAAGGACGTATCTCCGCACTTACGCCTCTTTATTTTTATAATTTTCATTATCTCATGAGAATATTTGGAGTTACGCCCTTTTGTTTTTAGGATTTTTCATCCGAATTTTGGCACTTATGCCTTTTTGTTTTTAGCGATTTGTATCTAAACTATGGCACTTACGCCTCTTTGTTTTCAATTTTTTTCCGATGATTACAGAAAATTCAATGAAAACACTAAAAACAAAGGAGCGTATCTCCAGCACTTACGCTCCTTTGTTATTAGTCAGTGGTACATACGCCTATATGTTATTATTTTTCATTTTTTTTTACTAATATTGCGTAGAAGGCCTTGGAAAGCCTATTGGAGCAATAATAGTGGAGATACGCTTTTTTGTTATTTTGACGAAAAAAATCGGGAAAAATGGCACTTACGCCCCTTTCACTCTAAGGCGACGATATAGTATGACTATAGTTTAGCTACATTTAGGAAAAATAAAACGGTGACAAAAAAAAGTTTCATCCTTTCTTTTAGAAAGGGAAAGTATTTTTGTGAATATTGCTTATCTAATGTGGACATTACGAGGCGGAAAAGGAAATTTGGACTAAGAAATAAGTTATAAAAGGAAAAAATCCTAGGACAAAGGGGTATAAGTGCTCCAAAATAAGTATAAGCACTTACGCCCCTTTGTTTCTAAGGTAATATGCTTATATATAGCACTTACGCCTTTTTGTTTCTAACGTGATATGCTTATACATAGCACTTACGCCCCTTTGTTTCTTAGATGATTTATTTATACATAGCACTTACGCCCTTTTGTTCCTAAGGTGATTTGTTTATACATAGCACTTATGCCCCTTTGTTTCTTAGGTAATATGCTTACACATAGCACTTACGCCTCTTTGTTTCTAAGGTGATATGCTTATAAATAGCACTTACGCCCTTTTGTTTCTAAGGTGATTTGTTTATACATAGCACTTATGCCCTTTGTTTCTAAGGTGATATACTTATACATAGCACTTACGCTCCTTTGTTTCTAAGCCAACGATACAATGTTGACCCCTTAATTAGCTGCACGAAGATTCGCACGACCTTACATCTTTTTTGCAAAGAAAAGCCGGGATTGTCCCAATTGCAAGTGCTAAAAATTTCGCTGAAAAAAAAGGAAAAAGTGTCTATATTACCCTTTTTTTTTTGTTCGTTACTAGTATATGAAAACATGTAAAGTGTATATTGCAAGTACTTGTGATGTTTTTTTTTTTTGTTCAACTCTTTATTTTCCTTTTCTCTAGAAAGCAAGAATAATAAAAGTGCCCAGAGAGTAACATGGAGGCAGAGGGATACAAAGGCGTAGGCAGCAGCAAATGGCAGTAGCGACAGTACTGATACACAGTAGTAGTAGGAAAAGAGGGGAAGGGGGTAAGGAGGGGAGAGACACGAGGAGTAGGGGAATTGGGATTGTCAGCGAGGTGGCGCCCTCCCTCATACCTTCGATCGACCCCCCGAAGTGTCGTATTCTCTCCCTCACACCCACTTCTTCCATCATTGGAGCTTTCAGCTATCGCGCAACCCCTCCAAAAGATGTCCATTCGTCCTAGCAGGGACCTCCAGTAGTCACTGAACACACGACAGACCAGTTACCATTCAGTCTGATTATTCATACAGTCTATTTCCTTTTTTTTCTTCATTTTATTAAAGAAAATTAATTTTTTTTTAACATTTTTTTTTTCGCTTGAAAAAAAAATTGGTTTTTATGGGAGTAAAAAAGGAATAGTAAATTTTTTGAGGAATTAGTGACATGGATTTGAGCACACAATTGATGGAAACACACATACACGTTCATTAATGGTAGGTCAAGTTTAATAACTTCATTATAATCCCTTTTTTTTTCGTTTATTCCGCGAGATTTTTGGGCTTTTTTTACTGCAGGAAAAAAATAAAAAATTTACTTTTTGGAGTTTTATTTTTTTAAATTTTAGCTTTCAGTCGGATTTCATCTCAATTCTGGGAAGAATCAATTATGATGATCGAATATATATAGATATATATATATATATATATATATGTGTGTGTGTGTGTGTATATTTGACGTCATTGTGCAAATAGTTTGCGGAAATCTCACGAGCTTTTTTCCATTCTTTCGTAGGTAAAAACGCATTATTTTAGAGGAAATTGTCTTTTTTTGTGAGAGAACATAAAATCTTCAGTATTCTTCAGTACCTTCACGTTACGATATCATTATTCTGGCATGTCTAGATACATGTTTTTCATGCTCAATGCAAAGCTTGCAAAAAATTATTTGGAATAAGCTCGGCTTTTAAGGTTACACTGAGGACAATGCCCGATAAAAAAAGAGCACTGAAATTTTTCAAGTGAAAAAATGAGGTTTTGGGCCGACAATAATTGGGGGATGGAGGAGTTCATTTTTTTTTAATGGGTGGATTGTGTGATTATGAAATCAGCACATATCTGACAATTTTTTTTTTTTTTGAACAATTAAATTATTGCTAAAAAAATATTTTTTTAAAAAATGTTGAATTTATCTTGTTTTTCGAATTTTTTGAGTGTGCATATTTTTCATTTTTTTTATTTAAATAATTTAGATGTTAAAAAAAGGACTAAAAATTGGCGATTCTAGAATTAGTGTAAATCTTTCAATTTTTAAAAATTTTTTAAACAAACAGACGATTATGAAAAAAATATTTCAAAAATTTGCCTATTTGTTATGAATTTTCTACAAGTGCATATTTTTCATTGTTTCTAAAAATAATTTATTTGTTAAGAAAAAAAATTAAAAATTGCCGATTCTAGAATTAGCGTAAATCTTTCAATTTTTTAAACAAACAGACAATTATAAAAAAAATATTTCAAAAATTTGCCTATTTGTACTTTTATGAATTCTCTACATGTCCATATTTTTCATTTTTTTTTTTAATAATTTATTTGTTAAGAAAAAAAATTAAAAATTGCCGATTCTGGAAATAACACAAATCTTCAAATTTTTCTAATTTTTTTAAACAAATTAATTATCACCAAAAAAAAATTTGCCCTTGTAGTTTTCCAAATTTTCTACATTTGCATATTTTTCATTTTTTGAAAAACAATTTATTCGTCAAGAAAAAAAAAGTCTAAAAATTATCGATACTAAAATTAGCGCACATCCGCCAATTGTTTGGATTTTTTTTTTAAATAAATTATTACAAAATGATTTTTTAAAAAATTGCACTTGCAGTTTCTTAAATTTACTATATGTGCATATTTTTCATTTTTCTTAAAAAACATTTATTTGTTAAAAAAAGACTAAAAATCATCATATTTCCAGAATCCCATGGATTATTAGTACTTTAAAGCTCTCATTCCCTCCAAATAACTTATACTACCCTCCAATCATCTCTCAAAACATGAAACAAAGCATTACCAATGATAGTCAGTAAAACAAGGTAAAAAAGTGTAATGTAAGAGATAAAAAGTATGCATTAGACGAAAAGCCTTCGCGCAATGCTTAAGAGACCTTCATCGTCGACCCTCGCCAGCCAAAAATAGATGATATCCGCTTCGGTGGCTTACACGAGTTTCCTCGAAAAATTACCATCATGTACACAGCCATCAGCACGTTCATGTACACCAAAGTTGTTCCATTGCCACCTCATCCCCCCTCTTTTTTTGCCCCAATCCCTAAAATGACTATCACTCCCCGAAAATCCGTCCATTCACTCCAAATATGATCAGATAGATAAACCGTCTCTTTTTGGTCTGTTTTCAGGAAATTCCTGTTCGAATGAAGCCTGAACAATGAAGATGAACAACTTAAGGATACGTCAATCAATCACCTCAAAATTCTCAAAATAAAAAATAAAAAAAAAAAAGGAGCGCAGCTGGAAGAAATTCGGAAGAAATGTACTCCGTGAATGTAAATACCTCTGGATGCTGTACAGATGATGATGATCCTGAGGATGTTGATTCAAAGATCAATAGATGGTGTAATATCATTATCTCCATCATCAATAATCAACTTATTATCAAATATTTATACATGGAAGGATTGCGGTTAAATAACGATAAAAAAAATCCCATATTATCCAATCAAATGATCAATTATTGTCAAATGAAATAGTGTTTCTATTTCTTGAATTGTTGAATTTCAAATTTCAAATGTGTTAATTTCATGCCTTTATTGAGAAATTAATGATACAATTTCTCTGCGTGTGTGTGTTCATATTGGTGCAACGATAGTCGGAGGTGATTCGATAAAGATAAGTCTTCAGAAAATCAGTGAAAAGCGCGCACACACAATTTGAGGACAAAACACAGAAAATGAGGTGACAATAGATAGTGGCCTCCGGTTTGCCGCCTCGGTTGGAAAAAAGAAAATGATAAAAGGAAAGAAAAAGCACTACATCATAAAGTATTAAAGAGGGGGGAGGGGGGGGGGAGGAAAAAAAAGCGTTGACAGTTTCTTGAGTTTCTCCCCTGAGTTCTAAAAGTGTTCGTAATTTTTTTTTTTTTTTTTCATCAAAATTTGAATAAAAATTGATGGAAAATGATGAATATGACTTTAATAAACACTTGTTATTGGAATTTTACGAAAATTAAAAGTGAGAAGATGAAATAGTTAACACCTGATTCTATAAAAGTGCCACTCAAGTAATTGTAAAATGTGTCTGTAAAAAAAATGAAAAAAATGAAAAAAATAGTTATTATCATGATAAAAAGTTGTTTGAAAAAAAATAGTGAATACATATCTTTTTGATGAGTGATATGATGCGTCGAGGTATTATGATATTGCTTTCGTGACAATATCGTTTGGTATGACGGTGGTTTCTTCCCCCGTGAGACACACACACAAACTTCCCCCACGTATTTATTAGATAGTAGAAATTATTAACTACTAGGTGAATCGGTGAGTGGTTTACGTGATTTGAATGAATTTTCTTATCATTTCGCATTCATCATTATCCATGTTCTTATTCCATTCGATTCAGCGAAAAACACGTCTCCTGAATCACTGATAAGAGGATTGAATTTGAAAAATTTGAAGAATATAAAAGGAAGAGCTCGAATTTGAGGAGCAAGTAGTTTTAATCAAGAGCTGGTCGTAGAACAGCTAAAAATTATCGAAATAGAAGAAGGATGCCAGGGGGTCGAAGGGGCCTGGTAGCCCCTCAAAATACTTTTTTGGAGAATATCATACGACGTAGCAGTAGTCAACGTGAGTAAAAAGACATAATAACTATTATTAACATTAGTATAATTTCATAGTTTCATTTAAAAAAGGAGTTGTAATGGTTTTGGCTGTAAAATTATGCAAAACATAGCGTGACACTGAAAATATCAGGAATCTGACAATTTTTAATCGTTTTTGGAATAAATAAATTATCTTAAAAAAATGACAAATATAGACATGTAGAAAATTCAAAAAACTATTATTGCTAATTTTTTAAATATTTTTTTAGCAATAATTTATTTGTTTAAAAAAATTCAAACAATTTTTGGATGTGTGCTAATTTTATTTATTTTATCATAAAATAGGAGACATTTGACACAATTCTCTTTTTCTCTCGCAACAGATAAATTGTTGTTTCAGAGCAAAAATGACGTAAAAGTTACACGTTTTCTATCTTTACACCCTTTCCACTCTAGAAAGACAAAATTATCTTGCAAACATAAAAAATCTGCAGAGGTAGAGAATTTTAAAAAATCTACAAGTGCAAATTTTTTAAATAGTTTTTTTTACGTTGATTATATTTGTTTCAAAAAAAATTCAAAAAATTGTCGGATATGCGCTAATTTGCTTAGTATGCAAAATTCGCTTATTATAGGTACGTAATTGCAGTCTATTGGTCGATGGAAATTTCGAATTTGTCGGGTGACTCAATTCTTTTATAGTATAAATTTTTCAGGAGAAGATATCAATATATGATTCTTTTTCTCTTGCACTAAAAAGAACAAGAAAAATCACATTTTTCCCCTTTTTCGAAGTATTTAAATGGAATGATTTCTCTTAAAAAATCACGATTTCTCGAGAACTTCAAAATTTGAGATTAAATTGTCATTTTAAAATATTGCTAGATAGATAGATTTATTTATTAACGACTGTACAGTTTGTAAAAACTTTATAAATATCAAAAATATTTTAATAAGATAACATGAAATATTTCCATGACAACTTTTTGTCTATTATTATTATTATTATTATTTTATTATCAGTGACGACTTTCGAATGGAAAATTAATTGATTTTGAAAATTGAACTCGACTGAATTTATGGACTTCGTTACATTACTGTACATTACTCAATTATAACATCAGCTAAATTGTCATTACTCAACAAGCAAGAACAATCATAATATAGAATATTATAAAAGGACATTGAACAACTGAAAATTAATCAAATGAACATTTAGTGAAATTATAATTGGATGGTAATAAACAATAACGTCTTAATCAACATTTTTTTTCGAAATTTTGTAGATGACATATGTGGGTTCAAAAATGCTTGTTTATTGAAAATACACATTCAAGAAATTAAAAAAAAAATTACAGAGTTTTAGAAAAAAAAATGTTTGTTAAGACGTTATTGCTTATTTTTGTCCAATTGAAAAATTGAAATTAATATAGAGAGATACTAAGAGACATCTTTAACAGTATTATGAAATAAAGATGTTTTTTGATGAATATGAGATAATATGCACATAATACGCTATATCGCATAGAAAATCAAGATTTCTCAAATATTTCAAAATTTGAGATTAAATTGTCATTTTTTTTTTTTAAGTCTCTCTTCAAGTTTCTTTGCGTTTCTTTCAATGATACATAAACGAAATATTGTTTTACTTCTCATTGTAGAGAAGAATAGATGTTTTAACTTCTCTCGTGGATAGCTGAGCTAAAGTAGATATAAACACAAATAGTCATCCTGTTCCATCTGTTTGTCGTTGGCCAACACGGGTTGTCGGTTGTTTCCGGTGGTTTTCGGATGAATCCGCTGGGTCATTGGGTCAAATGCATGGCAGAGGCCACTATGTATATATATATATATATATATGTGTTTGTTCCGACCTTGCTCGAATGTCTTGGAAAAACACATTTTGGTAGGATTTTTTTTGAAAGGTTTACTTGGGGATTATCTGGCAAGTATCGTTATTACTTGTAATGATTCTTCGTGCTCTGCTTCTTGTATCAGCTGATGCTTGATGTAGGAAGAGGAGAGGGTGGAGGGGGGAGGGATGATTTTCGGGATACTCCGTAAAAAATCAGTTTTATTTTAATATTTGAGATTTTTCGTTTTTTTTTCAAATTTTTTACAATTTTTTTGAATTTTTCCAAATTTTTTTGGAATTTTTTCCTCGAAATTTACTCAAATAAACTCCGGCAACCTTCCTTTCCCAATATACATCACAAAAATCAGTTTTATTTTACTATTTGAGATTTTTCGTTTTTTTTCTTCAAATTTTTCCAATTTTTTTGGATTTTTTTTGAATTTTTCCAACTTTTTTTTGAATTTTTTCCTCGAAATTTACTCAAATAAACTCTGGCAACCTTCCTTTGCCAATATACATTACAAAAATCAGTTTTATTTTAATATTTGAGATTTTTCGTTTTTTTTCTTCAAATTTTTCCAATTTTTTTGGTTTTTTTTTGAATTTTTCCAAATTTTTTTGGAATTTTTTCCTCGAAATTTACTTAAATAAACTCCGGAAAAAAAATTTATAAAGAATTATATTCCTACAGTCACTACATGATTGTTTTTTTTTTTTTTTTTTTTTTTACTACGTCATTGTCTTGTTTAATTTTATGAGGAAGGTGACAGAGAAAAAAGGGTAAAAAGGCAATTTTTCATGAAATGATTGGGAATAGGAATTTCATGATGATTTCATTGAAAAGCTGAGAAAATTTTAGATGAAAAACATGCGCTAAAACTGATTTTCCGGAATTTTTTGAAAAATTCGCAAATTTTGGAGCAAAACTTTGAATTTTCGAAAAATTGATGTTTTTTTGGGAATTTCTCTGGTTCTAATTGTCGCAGCGACTTGCGGTTGGTCTCAAATGAAAGATGAGCTCATTTGCCATAAATTCGTGTGGTTTTGAATCTATTTTCATCGATTTTCCAAAAAAATACAGGAAAAAACTGTTTTTTTTTTGTGAACTAAGCTGTAAATCACTCAAACATAGATAATTTTTTATCGAAACCCCATAAATCGAGCTCACCTTTCCACCCCTTATCGAGTTTTCGTGCTAACACGACTAGAACCAGAGATATCTCCAAAAAAAACTCATTTTTTCCCCAAAATTGAGAAATATTGACCCATCAATCTGCTCCAAAATCTAATTTTCAGATAAAATTTTCAAAAAACTCTGAAAAATAAATTTTGCCATTCATTATCCATCTCAAATCCCCTCCCCCTTACCCCCCCCCCCCCTTTTGAATGAAATCATCGAAATTATCCTATCACAATTACTCAAAACTAATTCCAAGCAATTTCGTATTTTCCATCGTTCCTCGAAATTTCGAAATTCGCTTTCTCCAAAACTTTGCCTATACTTGATTTAAAAAAAAATGTTTGAAAACCAGGTTATATCGTGTTCTAACTAACTGGCTCTGATGAGGCCTACTACCTTAGCGTGGTAGTCCAATGAGGCGCGTGTAGTACAAGGGTTTTTATATATCGTGAACCTTGACCCGTGTATATGTGCGTTTATGCCTTTCTCAAAAGGTGTTTTCTAAACAAAAAAAAAAAAAAAAAAAGAGAGTCGTAGTGAGTTTCTCGCGTGTGAATCGAGATCAAAAGCCAATCGGTGACTTTAGCCCTGTGTATTTTCTCGTAGTATTAGTAGCTTGACCTTCCTTTGCTTTCCACTATTTTCCTAATAAAGCTATATACCATAGCTTTTAATGCCCTGCTTAGTCACAGCGTGCTAATGCCTAATTCCTCACTCTAATAAGGGCTCATTTCAATGATAATAATAATAATAATAATAATGTAAATTTTTTTTTTTTTTGAATTGTTCGTATTCATAGTCCTCAAGATTGTGCGCAAAGCGACAATTTTAATCGACTTTAGTACTTAGAGGCCAATCAAGTGCTCTACTTTCCTCGAGGTGAATCAAAAACATTAAAAAAAACTAGAAATGAAGGAAAATAATATAATACGTGGACTTTAAATTATTTCATGATAAAGTGTCTCACTGCACTTCTGGAATGGATTATTGAAATGGATTTCATGCAAATATTTATTTGCAGGCGAATATAGGGGAGGAAATGTCTTTTTTTTTCAGTTAATCAATTAACAGGGGTCAAAGTTGGTTTAGGTCACTTGTGTACATTAATTTAATTCTATCGATCGGCAAACTTGGCCAGTTCATGTAGAGAGAAGCGTGTCGATTGCATTAGGCTACTGACTCTTGGGCAATTCCATAATTATTCACAGGCTGTATGTTTGTGGGTGGAGGGAGAGGGGGGGGGGGGGGTCGAGGATAATAACGTCGATATGAATACATTATTGGAGTTTTTTCTCCGACAATTATTTTGAGGTTTTTAGTTGAAAAATCGGCAATTGTGGTGATTTCCGAAAAAAAATTGATAAGAATCCAAAATTCATTTCATATTTTCATATTTCTTTCGTATTTATTCTAAAATATATCAATATAAATCATCAATATGTTATGATACAATTTTTTATAAAACCAGAGTAAATTAATTACATTAATATTTCACAGTTTCGTGGGAAATTGAAAGGTTGTGAATAACAATACTAAATGATTGTCAATTTGCGATGTTTTGCTTATTATTTGAGCTTTCTCAGGCTCTGGAAGACGAAATTACAAATTATTCAGACACATAGGGTCACACGACCAATAGATGGACACTGACCTAAAGATGGACGGTTTCTATTGACGAGGATTTTCATGAATAAATGAATGATTCTTATACTTTTTACATTAATTCCTGATTATTACATTCATTGATCGAAATTTAAAATCATTACACTACAAATATGCAACCGTCCATCTATTGGGGGTTCAAGTGATTTTCCAGTTTTTTCTCGATTTTCTTTAATTATTTTTACATTATTCAAGGTTAATTGATTTTTAGTCGATTCACTGTATATTTATCTAGACATCATTCATTTCTGCAACTTTTTAACGTAATTCGCCTATTTCATATGGATTATGTAATTCATATTGACATGTAATCAGAGGGTCGTGGGTTCAAATCCTGCTTGCGCATTACATATTTTTTCCGAAATTTGATTCTCTTAAAAAATTTACTAATAAAAATTAATTTATTAATAAATTTATTTGTTTAATGTATTAATAAGGTCTAATATTTCCTTAACCGTCCATCTATTGGTCATGTTACCCTACAAATCAAATAAATTGCATAAATCAGAAAATTTAACACAATCTTTGAGCTCGTATTAATTACACTTTTTTTTTTCATTCTGTTTCAGCTGATAGTAGTTTTCTTCTTGCCAATGCTCAGATTGTGGACTTTCCAATTGTCTACTGCAATGAGAGTTTCTGTAAAATATCAGGATATAATCGAGCTGAGGTAAGCATGATTCAGGAAATTTTTGAGTTTAAGGATGGAGTAACCATTTTACATGATTTTTTGGAGATTTTTCCACAAATTTTTGTTGGTATGACGAAGACCCCATCCTATAACATTTCACATGTGATATATATCTATACATCGTTACCTTAGGAACAAAGTGGCGTAAGTGCTGTGGATAAGCACTTTTCATTTTTTCTCCGCTTTCTGAATTTTTTCGGCACGTTTTGGGCCTCATGTCAATGATGAGACCCACAGCATTTACTCATTTTTACTGATTTAAGGGTATTCCTCGTAATAAAAACCGTTCATCTCCGTTTTTATTCGATGAGATTTTATAAAATAGGAAAAACAAGATTGGCTGACAAAAAAATCGATGTTTTTATGGATCTTAGACTAACGTACTGGAGAGACTGTGAAGGATTAATTTTATAAGTCTGACCCTATAGCGAATTGAGAGACGATTTTTTTTGTAGTGCATGACGATGATATTGTGAAGCCCTTGAAACGCGAAATTTGGGGGACGTCATATTTCGAGGGAAGATGCAATTTTTTTTAATTCAAAATTTCTCATTTTTTGCATATTTTTTTTTATAAGTCTGATCCTATGGCGAATTGAGAGACAATTCTTCCTAGAGTAAAAGGCAAAAGTGTTGGGAAGCTTTCAGAACCGAAAATTTGAGGGACGTCGTATTTGGAGGGAAGATGGAATTTTTTTGAGTTGAAAATTTATCATTTTTTGCATATTTTTTTTTATAAGTCCGGTCCTCTGGCGAATTCAGAGACGATTCTCTTTAGGGTAGAGGGCAAAGGTGTTTGGAGGCTCTCAGAACCGGAAATTTGAGGGACGTCATAATTTGGATGGAAGATTTGGAGGAAAGATGGAATATTTTAAGTTGAAAAATTTCTCATTTTTTGCATATTTTTTATTATAAGTCCGGTCCTATGGCGAATTGAGAGACAATTCTTTCTAGGGTAGAGGGCGAAGGTGTTTGGAAGCTCTCAGAACCGGAAATTCGAGGGACGTCATATTTGGAAGAAAGGTAGAATCATTTCAAGTTCAAAATTTCTCATTTTTTGCATATTTTTTCTTATAAGTCTGATCCTATGGCGATTTGAGAGACAATTCTTCCTAGAGTAAAAGGCAAAGGTATTTGGAAGCCCTCAGAACCGAAAATTCAGGTGACGTCAGATTTTGAGGGGAGTTGGAATCTTTTCAAGGTTGAAATTTCTCATTCTTTGCGTACTTTTTTTTCATCTCTCACATTCCTGGTTCCGAGGGCTCCCCAATATCATCGTCTTGCACCACAGAAGAAATCGTCCCTCAATTCGCAGAAAGAAGCGAACTTATAAAAAAAAATATGCAAAAAATGAGAAATTTTTCAACTTAAAATATTCCATTTTCCCTCCAAATCTTCCATTCAAATTATGACGTCCCTCAAATTTCCGGTTTTGAGAGCTTTCAAATACCTTTGCCCTCTACCCTAAAAAGAATTGTCTCTCAATCCACCATAGGACCAGACTTATGAACAAAATATGCAAAAAATGCGAA
Organism: Aleiodes leptofemur; assembly: GCA_963942555.1. Classification (NCBI taxonomy): domain Eukaryota; kingdom Metazoa; phylum Arthropoda; class Insecta; order Hymenoptera; family Braconidae; genus Aleiodes; species Aleiodes leptofemur. Next base: position 1,673,456 of record OZ012609.1, read on the forward strand.
ATTTTCAACTTAAAAGAATTCCATCTTCCCTCCAAATATGACGTCCCTCAAATTTTCAATTCTGAAAGCTTCCAAACACTTTTGCCTTTTACTCTAGGAAGAATTGTCTCTCAATTCGCCATAGGATCAGACTTATAAAATAAAATATGCAAAAAATGAGAAATTCTGAATTAAAAAAAATTGCATCTTCCCTCCAAATATGACGTCCCTCAAATTTCGCGTTCCAAGGGTTTCCCAATATCATCGTCATGCACTACAAAAAAAATCGTCTCTCAATTCGCCATAGGGTCAGACTTATAAAATTAATCCTTCACAGTCTCTCCAGTACGTTAATCTAAAATACATAAAAACATCGTTTTTTTTGTCAGCCAATCTTGTTTTTCCTATTTTATAAAATCTCTTCGAATAAAAACGGAGACGAACGGTTTTTATTAGGAGAAATACCCTTAAATCAGTGGAAATGAGTAAATGCTGTGGGTCTCATCATTGACATGAGGTCCAAAGTGCCCGAAAATTCTACGGATATTTTCACGGCTAGCTTCAGCGACATAAAAATCGTCGTATGGTAACGAAACTTTCTGAACTGATAGATAATAATTCTACCGGAAAACGCTATATTTTCACGCATCAATCCGATTAATGATTCGTGAGAAACTAAAAAAAAAAAAAAAAAAAAAAAAACAATGAAAATGACTAACAGCGCTAGTATATCCTCAAGTTTAATGACCCCTCGAGCGTAATTTTCACGTTATGTTATAGGTGATGCAAAAGTCATGCCGTTGTGGATTCATGTACGGGGAATTGACGGATAAGGAGACTATAGCACGGATTGAAGAATGCCTTGAGGGACAGATTCACGATCAATTCGAAATATTACTCTACAAAAAAAACAGTGAGTATTCTCTTTTTCTATCACTTTTTTTTCGCCGGGAAGATACGATTAGATGGACCTCTATTTTTTTTTTCGATGAAAAAGTCTCTTTTTCTCTTATCGTCATCTTCAGAGAATTCAGAGACTCGTCACTTACAAATTATCATTTTTTCTTCCTTATCTCTGAATTAAATTCAGATTGATGAATAAAAAAAAAACACTGTTTCCGCCTTTTTTTCATGAATTCAGAACATTCTTTTACATCTCCCCCCCCCCCCCCTCAAGCAGATATACATTATTTATTTTAAATCGCCTATTTATTCCACAAAATCCAAGCAGAGATTCCGGGAAAATAAATATAAATTTTAATGAAATGAAAAATATTTAAGAAATTTCTCAAATGTTTTAAGATCGATCAAAGTAATGAAGTGTGTAATTTGTTTGTGTTTTTTTAAAGGTACCCCACGAGGTATGTCTATACGCAGGTACTCAAAGAATGACTATCTCGCTATTTACCTATCTATCTTTTTCGCTCGCTCACCAATGAAATCCAAAAAAAAAAAAAAAAAAAAAAAACTATATATATATAAAGTAAAAAAAAAACTTCTTAAACCAATGTGTCTCGATCATTTGCAGTAAGTCATTATCAATTTTGATGCGTAATTACTAATAATTACTAATTATTTTTGTATGAATAAACCCATAATCATTTAATATCCCAGTAGATTCAGAATATTTCTTTTTTTTATTAAAAAAAAAAAATATGAACGTAAATAAAATGAATTATTTTAAATAATTTTCCAAATAATTTCCTGCAATTTAACGCTATCGTAAAGATAATGTGCTTGAAAAAATTTTGCAATTAACTTTTTTTTTTTAATATATTGCAAAATTGAGATTGAAATAGAGAATTTGGGGAGCATCAAGCTTTTAAGGTCTTTATATAATAAATTGGCTCGTATTCATCTATCTACATATATATTCCGTGATTTTGATACAAAAATTTCTCACTCTTAGATTTTTTTCGCTTCATTTTCATCTCTCCTTCTTCGATTACAGCTTTTAAAAAAAAAACTGGTAAAAAAATCGAGTTTTTCTACGAATTAATGATAAGAACTTTGAAATTTACAAAAAAAAATAATTTTTCACTCAATATAAATTTTTATAGCTTCATATTCTTGCGTTATTTCTACTCCAATATTTTCCATTTTCTGCATTTTTCACTTGCTCATGCTACAGTACTGATAATTGAAAAAAATAATCCATATAAATAATCCACTTGGCTGTACACTGAGGAAAATTGCAAATTGCCATAACATTAAACAGCAAAAATTATAAAATTATTCAGTTACTTTATGCTGAGATATTTAAATTTTTATTCAAAAATATTTCAAGTAGTTGTCATGAAGTTCTCATTAATTCTAAATTTAAAAAAAATAATAATTTATAAAAATAGTAATTAACTGCTGGATAACGAATGCTCAGTGCACAGCTTAATTCAAGTAGAAATTGCTCTAGGTCTTTCATATTGATGCACAAAAAAAAAATTTGCTATTCAGCTCTCTCTCTCTCTTCCATAATATAAAAATATTATTAAACACCCTTCTAAATTAATTTAAATCATTAAATACAATCATTTCCTATTTTTTTCCCAACTAAACACTTCACTTGAAATTCTTATCCGACCGTTATATTAATTTAATTAACAAGTTTTTGGCTGTATCGGTCATTGCACAAATCTCATGGGTTCCTTCATCCTTTCTCCGAAATATCTTTTTGTCTGACCAATATAACACATATCATGATCAATTATGGGATATTATTAATGATATTAATTTAACAATACTAAATAATTCATACTAAATAGTTCATTTGACAATTATTTAGTACAGAGATCGGCAAAAAAAAATCCGCATTTTTAATTTTTTAATTTTTTTTATTTCTGTAATTTCCATCGAAAAAATTTCAATTGCTTTCTTAATGAAAAATTTGGATTTTCAAATTTTTCATTAGTTTGAAAATTAATTTTTTTTTTTTAACAATTTTGATTACTATTGTAATTAAAAATTTGACTGATGAAATTTTATAATTCTTTTTCTCATTCGAAATTTTGATTCTTTCTTACTTATTAATTGATTGGAGTAATTAATTTTATAATAAAATCAACGCTACTATGTTTAATCTTCCCAAATATAACCGTCTTTCAGACAAAAATTTTGAGTTGAGAGTGTTAACTAAATGTAACACAAATAAGAACTTATAATTTAATCCAATCTAAATGACGCTTATATGACATTTATAATTCAATTTAACTAATAAAAATGTTAATAAGTTTAATAAAGAAAATAATTATGAAATTCCATCAGTCAAATTTTAAATTACAATGGTAATCAAAATTGTTAAAAAAAAAATTAATTTTTAAACTAATAAAAAATTTAAAAATCCAAATTTTTCATTAAGAAATAAAAAAAATTGAAAAATTAGAAATGCAAATTTTTTTTAACCGATCTTTGATTTAATAGTGTTAAATTAATATCTTCCAACGTCTTATGATCCCAAAGATAACATATCACAATCTTTACATGGTATATGGTAGATTACTTCTCCTTTTTTCTCCTATTGAAATTCTAAAATTTATGCAATGATCAATACAGCCAAAAACTCGTTAATTAAATCACTTTACTTTAATTCCTTTAATTTTATTCTCTATATATAAATAAATAGCAGTACGCATGCTCCATACGAATTGCAATACGGATATGAGAGTGCTTAGATATGTATTCGGTAACGCAAGATAATAATAAAAATTAATAATAACAATTAATCCTATTGATTCCTCATTGATTAATTAATAAATTTTCAATTGAGGTATAGATCGTCAAAAACTCGACTGGACCTTAGAAATTCCCCAAAATAATAATCCAGAAGATAACAAATAACCATAGTATTAAAACTAACTAATAATAGTTAATTTAAAAAATCCCGTAAACTGGTAATAAAAAAAAAAAGCAAATAAAACAATTTCTCTTGATATCTTGAATTGTGTGTGTGTGTGTTATTGTCCACAGAAACTCCACTATGGCTACTTTTGCAGATAGCACCGATAAAAAACGAGCGAGATTTAGTGGTGCTTTTTTTGCTAACATTTCGGGATATAACGGCTCTAAAACAGCCAATAGAAACGGACGACAGCAAGGGTGGATTATCAAAATTTGCCAAATTAGCAAGATCAGTGACAAGATCAAGATCTGTTTTGGTATCACAGTTCAGTTCACATCTTCCAGCATTGAAAGATACAGCATTACCAACAACAGCAAAACAGTCGCATTTAGCCCATGTAAGTTTATTAAAAATAGTGCCTTTAATAAGGATATCCAAGTACTTTCGATGATTTATTTTTCCATTTCAATTTTAATCACTTTCGATAGAGTAGAATGAGGAGATTTTTCAAAAATTTAATTTACATAGATTTACCGGTATATAGTGTTATTGACTATCCAAATGGATTATTTGTATAAAGTTCATATATAACAGATATACATGTCACTTATATTATTAATATATTTACTATAGGGGAGAGTGGGGCAAAATGGACCCTCATGGTAACATGATTAAGGAATTTTTTTCGGAATGAAGGACTTGACGAAAAAATCTGAAAAAATTCGAGAAAATCCTCCAGCATGTCTATATTGTTTGTTAATTTTTTCAGATTTTTCGAAGCAACCGCTGCTTTTTAAAAAAATCTCGAGTCATCTCATCTGCTAGGTCCATTTTGCCTCACTCTCCCCTATATTAATAATAACATATCTTATTAATTATTAATAGCATATCTTGTTACATAGGGGAGAGTGGGGCAAAATGGACACTGTATTGAAACGATTAGAGATGGATTTTTTTCGATGATTCTATTGAAAAGCTGAGAAAATTTCAGCCGGAAAACGAGTGTCAGATGTATTTTTGTCGATTTTTTTCGAAAATTCGGTATTTTTGAGGGATAGAAGCCTTTTCTTTTTTGAAAATTTTCAGTTTTTTTCGAATATCTCGCGTTCTATTGGTCGTAGCAATTCGGGGTTGGTTTCGAATGAATGGTGAGCTCATTTCCCATCGATTTATGGGGTCTTGAATTCAAAAATATCAATTTTTGGGATAGTTATAGGCCAAAAACGATTTCACAAAACTGTTTCATAAAAATGCCCATAAATACCTTAAAAATCCATATTTTTGAATTGAAAACCCTATGAATCAATGGCAAATGATCTCATCTTTCACCTACAATCGGAATTTTTACGCTACGACAAATAGAACCGAAGATATTTTCAAAAAACTGAAAATTTTCAAAAAAGGAAGGGTTTTATCCCTCTAAAATCCTCAAAAAAGTCAAAATCGCCGAAAATTCAAAAAAATTAGTTCCAGCACTTGTTTCCCGCCTAAAATTTCTTCAGTTTTCCAATGAAATCATCAAAAACAATCTACCACCAATATTTCTATTAATTTCAAGAGTTTTCAATAACATTTGCCTAAAAATTTAGATGTGTCTATTTCACCCCACCTTCCCCTATAATATATGCGAATTCAGTATTCGTCGAATATTCTATTTATATTGAGATACATGCAAAATATATCCATAATATATGAATTTAAAGTAGATATCTCACATATTTTTTTCATATATCATCTATATTGGATATTATAATATTATTTAATAACAATTTACTATCATGGACATAATTTTAATATCTATAAAATGTTACAAAATCGAAATAATTAGAATATTCCTAATAACTTGAGAAAAAAGCAGAAGTAGATTATTTGAATTCGCTACTTGGATATCCTTGATCCCAATATTTGCATGAATACAAAAACATAACAGCAAAACGTTAACATTATGAGATGAAAATTGTGATGGCTTTTCTGTCATTTTAAATCAGTACCAATCTGCCCAGATGATGTCTCTCAGTGGCGATATTATGCCACAGTATCGTCAAGAAGCACCAAAAACACCACCACACATACTACTACACTACTGTGCATTTAAAGCAATATGGGACTGGATAATACTGTGTTTAACATTCTACACAGCAATAATGGTACCATACAATGTGGCCTTCAAGAATAAAACAAGTGAGGACGTATCGCTGCTAGTTGTTGATAGTATTGTCGATGTTATATTTTTTATTGACATCGTCCTAAACTTTCACACGACCTTCGTTGGTGCTGGTGGTGAAGTCGTATCGGATCCAAAAGTAAGTTACATCCGTCTTATTCCCCCCCCCCTCTCTTTCACCCCTTTTTTTTCATTTTCTACATTCAAATAAATATACAGCCAAATGGTGATTATATATATATGAATATAAAGTCCATTAGGCCTTATTCAAACTTATTTATATTTGTCCTCGCCCCTAACTTGGTGATCGATTTTTTTAACGCCCTCCTCTCTTTTGCCTAGATATTTCAAATATTACACTGTTTCTTTTTTTTTTTGCCCCTTCATTTCATTTTTTTTTGTCAATCTTCTCTTTTTCTCCTTGTTTCTTTCTCTTTTTTTTTTTTTCTCTATCTTTAGGTAATCAGAATGAATTATCTGAAGTCATGGTTCATCATCGATCTACTTAGTTGTCTACCATACGATGTATTCAATGCATTTGATCACGATGAGGATGGCATTGGTAGTCTTTTTTCGGCACTGAAGGTTGTCAGATTATTAAGACTAGGACGTGTTGTACGTAAATTGGATCGCTACCTTGAATACGGCGCAGCAATGCTCATACTACTATTGTGTTTCTACATGCTGGTTGCACACTGGCTTGCCTGTATCTGGTATGTCATTTTAAGGTGATTTTTCATCTTGGATCCCAAGACACTATCGTGATCCAACACACTTTTTTTTTATTGCATATTTTTAAATGTATATTATTTAGTTAATTTGCAAATAATTTGCACGAATTTTTTTATTTTTTATCATCACGAATATATATCGTCACCGTGGAGTGAAAGGGGCGTAAGTGCCAAAAACACGAAATTCTGGTGTGAAAGGAGCGTAGGTCCACTTATCACTTCAAAATGTTTTTTATCGCCTCTGGAACATTATTTGGATAATTGAAAATTAAAATAACAAAGTGGCGTAATTACCAATTTTAAAATGAAAGGGACGTATCTCCACACTTACGCCCTTTTGTTATTTTCTTTTTAAACGCTATATAATTGTTAAAGTTAAAGTGAAAAGGACGTATCTCCGCACTTACGCCTCTTTGTTTTTATAATTTTTTTTATCTCATGAGAATATTTGGAGTTACGCTCTTTTGTTTTTAGGATTTTTCATCCGAATTTTGGAACTTACGCCTTTTTTTTTAGCGATTTTTATCTAAACTATGGCACTTACGCCTCTTTGTTTTCAATTTTTTTCCGATGATTAGAGAAAATGCAATGAAAATACTAAAAACCAGGGGTGTGCGAATAGTGTTCGAATCGAATCGAATATTACTATGCGATTCGAATTTTCGAATAATTCGAACTTCTCGAACTATTCGAAATTATTAGAATTATTCGAAAATATTAGAATTATTTGAAATTTTTGGAATAATTCGAAAATATTAGAATTATTTGAAATTTTTGGAATAATTCGAAAATTTCCGAATTATTCGAGAAGATTCGAATTATTCGAAAATTCGAATTGTTCGAAAATTTAAATTATTCAAAAATTTGAATTGTTCAAAAATTTGAATTATTCAAAAAAATTCGAATTATTCGAAGATTCCAATTATTCGAAAATTCGAATTATTCAAAAATTCGAATTGTTCGAAAATTCGAATTATTCAAAAATTTGAATTATCCAAGAAACTTCGAAAATTCGAATTGTTTGAAAATTCGAATTGTTCGAAAATTCGAATTATTCAAAAATTTGAATTATCCAAGAAACTTCGAAAATTCGAATTGTTTGAAAATTCGAATTATTCGAAAATTCAAATTATTCAAAAATTTGAATGATTCAAAAAAATTCGAATTATTCGAAAATTCGAATTATTTGAAAAAATTCGAATAATTCGAAAATTCGATTTATTCGATTCAAATTTCGAATCGAATATTAATATTCGATTCGGTACGAATAATTCGTGGATTCGAATTATTCGCACACCCCTACTAAAAACAAAGAGGCGTATCTCCGGTACTTACGCCCCTTTGTTATTAGTCAGTGTTACTTACGCCTATATGTTATTATTTTTTATTTTTTTCCTAATATTGCGGAAAAGGCCTTGGAAAGCCTATTGGAGCAATAATAGTGGAGATACGCTTATTTGTTAGTTTGAAGAAAAAAAATCGGGAAAAATGGCACTTACGCCCCTTTTACTCTAAGGTGACGATATGTTTTCGCGGTTTTTTTTAAAATAATAACAGTAGTAAATTTATTTATTCATTTGATTTTAATCGATTGTGTATTTCATTTAATTATTTTTTTTCTCATTAATTTATGGTAAATTTTTTTTATTTTTTTAAAAATTCATTTGTTAAGTTATCTATTTCATTTTAGTTAATTTTATTGTTATTATTTTTTTAATATATATATAATATCATTTTCTCAAGAGCATTTCTGCTCATGACACTCCTCAAGGTACTCAATAGGCAGGTCGGACGCTGATGGTGGCGTTCAATATTCATGGCTATGGAAATTAGCAAATGTAACACAATCACCATACAGCTACTTATGGACAAATGCTAGTACAGTTCCTGAATTAATAGCTGGACCATCAAGAAGAACAATGTATGTTACAGCATTGTACTTCACTATGACGTGTATGACATCAGTTGGATTTGGAAATGTTGCAGCTGAGACAGATAATGAGAAAATTTTTACAATTTGTATGATGATAATTGCTGGTAAGAAATAAACAATAATTTTATTTAATATTAATTACTTAATTAAGCTTTAATTGCTGTATAAATTAGTGCAATAATTAGAGATAGATTATCATTAGTTTCTTTTTATTAATTAGTAAAAAAATAAAATAAGTCGATTTTTTTTGCCGATTTTTTCTGCAAAAGTGGAATATCCTAAAGTAATTAATGGAGATACGCCCTTTTTGCCCCAAGATGGTTTTTGTAAAGAGAATTTTGAGAGCTACAAAACGATCTGAGGTCAAAATCGCTCTATCTCGCTTATTTGCCGAAATTTTTAAAAGACTGGAAAAATTGGGCCAAAAAATGGATTTATTCTGCTTTTTTTTTCACTGAATTTATACAGAGAAATAATATTGTACTCATTATCTGCAGCCTTACTTTATGCAACGATATTTGGTCACGTCACAACAATAATCCAGCAGATGACATCCGCAACAGCAAAATACCATGACATGCTAAATAATGTACGTGAATTCATGAAGCTTCATGAAGTACCAAAAGCCCTTAGTGAACGTGTTATGGATTACGTAGTGAGTACATGGGCTATGACAAAAGGATTAGATACAGACAAAGTACTCAACTATTGTCCAAAAGACATGAAAGCTGATATATGTGTTCATCTCAATCGTAAAGTTTTCAATGAACATCCTGCTTTCAGGTTGGTTTCATATTGTTTTGGGATTATTAGAGGATTGTGGGGTAAAATGGGTATTGTAATGGAATGGTTTGAGATGAAGATTATCTGACAATTCTATTGGAAAACTGAGAAAATTTTAGGTGGAAAACTTTTGTCAAATTTTTTTTTTATTTTTTGGAAATTTCACTTTTTTGGCCAAGTTTTGAAGGGATTTTCCTTTTGAAAATCGAAAAAATCAACTTTTTTGGCGATATCTCCGGTTCTGTTGATCGTAACGACTTAGGGTTGATATCAAATGAAAGATCAGCTCATTTCTCATCGCTATGTGGTTCAAATTTTATTTAATCAATTTTTCAAATTTTTATAGTTCATTTTTTTAAAATCAGTTTCAGCCCTTTAAATTCTTGAAAAATTGTTAATTTTTTTTCTAAACCCCATAAATCGATGGGAAATGAGCTCACCTTTCATTTAAGATCAACCTCAGATGGCTACGATCAATAGAACCAGAGATATTCCCAAAAACCTGAAATTTTTCAAAAACAGAAGACTTTTTCACCTTCAAATCTTCCGCAAAAAATGAAATTTTTGAAAAATTCTAAAAAATAACTTTTGACGTATGATTTCCATGGCAAATTTTCTCAGCTTTTCAGTGGGATCATCAGAAAAAATCTATTTCCAATATTTCTATCGATTTAGAGTAATTTCCATAGTATAAAATACAAAAACGAACAAGTGTCCATTTTACCCCACCTTTCCCCTAACTCATTCTCCTTAATTCACTTCTAATCTTTTCTTTTTCTTCTAATTTTATCTTTTAGATTGGCATCTGATGGCTGTCTGCGAGCACTGGCCATGCACTTTACCATGTCCCACAGTGCTCCCGGTGATTTGCTCTATCATACAGGCGAATCCATCGATTCCCTGTGTTTCATTGTCACGGGTAGCCTCGAAGTAATTCAGGACGACGAAGTCGTGGCGATTCTTGGAAAAGGCGATGTTTTTGGGGACAGCTTCTGGAAGGATTCAGCAGTGGGACAAAGTGCTGCTAATGTTCGTGCATTAACCTACTGCGATCTTCACACAATCAAACGTGATCGTCTGCTTGAAGTTCTGGATTTCTATCAGGCTTTCGCAAATTCATTCGCGAGAAATTTGATACTCACGTACAATTTACGACACAGGGTAAGTAATTAATATTTTTGAATTAAGTGGCTTTGCGGTCATTGCGCGTTTGTTTACGAAAATCATCTGTTCCAATGGAGGGAGAGGTCCCAAATAAACTTTATAGAATTTTCCTCCCACCTTTTCAGTTAAATGACGAGACTCGAATTATCGAGTGAAAATGATGGAATAATTAAATTAATTGATTTAATTTTAAGAATTAAATCAATTTTAAAATTTATGCACAAGTTTCTGAAAAAAAATTTGAGGAGTTAAGTGATTAATTTTTATCTACTATTTTTTTTATTATCTTTTTTTAAACCTTTGAATCGTTTCGATGAATAAACGAGAGAGGGTAAGGTAAAGATACGGGAATTAGAGAAGAGAATTGTGCTAGGACAGGTGCGGGTAAAATGTAGCCCCTGAGAAAAGAAGAGACTTTATGGTTACAGCATTAAGAGATTAAACAACATACATCTCTCCATAGCTGTTTTTTTTCTTTCTATTTTTCCTTATATTTTATTCTATTTATTTACGGTATCACATTGACAGGCGTTGCCGGTACAAATCACATGAGGAAGACATAATGTGCATCGAGAAAAAAATAGTGGTAAAAACAATCAAATATTGATACTATTGGTACTGAGCAAATATTTTTTCTAAATAATTTTAAAAAAGTTTTTGAATTTCCTGAATTTTGTCAATTTAACTAGTTGATCTGTTTGAATTAACTTAATTCAGTAAATTCAACAGCTTATTAGCTGTGGTCATAGAGGAGACCGGGGCAAAATGGACCAGCAGGTTGAAATTATCTGGGATTTTTTTTTTTGAAAGGGGCGGAATCTTCGAAAAAATTTGAAAAAATTCACCAACGATTGGAACGTATTGACGCATTTTACCAAATTTTTTCAGATTTTTTTATGGAGTCCTTCACTCCGAAAAAAAATTCCTCGCTCCACCCTTCCCTACTTGTTGAATTAACTAAATCCAGTAAATTCCACAGCTTTCTTAATTATTTGAAAAAAATACCAAGGACCAATCCCATCAATATTTGATAGTTTTCACCACTTTTTTTTTCTAATTATACAGAATTCAAAAAATCAGGCCGTTATAGTACAGAGTCTCTTGTCTTTTATTTATTTCGCAGCGAAGAAGAAAAAAAAGCAATAGAGTACAAGAAGATATTAGAAATTCGTTAAATTAATAGTCATATGTATTTCCCTTTCAAATTCGTTAAGTTCGCCCCTTATCATTTATGTCTTCGATGTTTTTCTTTTTCGTAATAAATATGAGCCAAGAGCCAAACACACAGGTTGGCTCTATTCTTTTTTATCTCTAAGACCATCGCTGTGCATTTTGTGGCCAGCTAATTCAAGCATCACTTGAGAAGCTGGATCTTGATCAAGTACTGATTTTCCCTTGCCTCTACTAGTTTCCTCAAGTATTATTGGTATAGATCCAACACCCCAAACTTCCATATGTTTAAGTTTAAAATTCTCCTTACCACTCAATTGTACATAATTTTGAAAAGTCGTGCAAGAAACACATGATTTACCCGTACCATAGTCGCAGTCTAGCCACAAACCAGGATAATTTAATTGTCCACCAATTAAAAGGCCATTTGGCATAGTTTGTTGATGTAGATTCAAGTACTGATAATGATTATTGTAGCCACTAGAAGAAAACGTTAAAATATGTGGATCTAATTTAAACAAGAAGCACGTTTGATTGCCCACAAAATTTGGACTCAAGCACCAATTGTCCGAGGTAAATGCACCAAAAATATGATCATCTGCATCTTGTATGATCATAATTGTAGCTCCCTGCATTGATATTCTTCCCAACATCGTAGAAAATGATTCACCGTGCACCTGACTAGAAAACAAAAATCGCCATTCATTTCTCAATTCCTGAGGCAGACTTAGATTCAAAAAAAGGACATCTCCAAGACCAAGAATACTTGGAAAATGTGGAATATTCTCTAATCCTTTGCAAATTGGCAGCAAATTCAAGTCATTGATACGTGCACTTGTAGTTTTGTCACCTTTCTTCTGGGATATCAAAAAAAGACACTGAAATACGTGTGATTGTATTATTTGAAATGTCGCAGACTGCCCAAACCAATTTTCAATTTGATCAATTGTTAGAGTATCTCCATGTTTAATCAAATCTTCACAAAGGCTCTTTGATCTCATGCCTATTCTCCTCGTATTTACAGTACATCCAATACTACTCCAACTAGTGTAATGATTATTTCCACAATTTTTTTGTAATCTCAAGTAGGAATTGATTGTTGCTTGAATATATTCGAGAAATGATTTCGTTGGTATCTCCAATTTTTGTTCGTCATCTGAATAACCATGAAGGACTAGATTTGCACGTTCTTCTGGACTGCCACGAACAGTGAATACATACAATTTTCCAAAATTTTCACCATTAACAGCTGATATTTTTTTCCCTGGCTCGTAGCAGAGAAAACGTACGACAAATTGAAGCAGTAATTCGTCCAAATGAATTGACCAGTGTTTGAATATATCTTCGCGTTTTATTGAACCTGAACTACGGGACATTGACTTGAAGAGGTTTTCTACTAGTGTTAATTCCTCGGATGACAGTAAATTAACGGATGAAGAAGCTGAACGACTTGAACCATGGCCCATCTGCAAAATAATTTCATGTTCATGATCATTTAAGCTATTTCAGTAGTGAAGAGGTAAAGGAGGATAAATCGACTTATCTTTGAAGTCATTTTAAAGGAAATATTTCGAAAATTCTGTTTTTGTAGAGAATTTCAAGAGTTACAATAGAATTTTAGGGCAAAATTACTCTTTTTCGGTTATTTTCTAACGTATTTTCGAAAAAGGAGACTTATCTTGTTTTACCTCTTCACTACTGATTTAATATCAAGATAAATTAATATTAACTATTATTAATCATTAACTGTAACCATTGCGCAATTTGTTATTATTGTAAATATTGTTGTTATGTATATATATCATGTTAATAAAATCTGTTAAAGTTAAAAAAAATTAAACATTAACAAGATTTTATTAAAATATAGGGGAGACTGGGGCAAAATGGACCTAGAAGATGAGATGATACGAGAATTTTTTAAAAAGCAGCGGTTGCTTCAAAAAATCTGAAAAAATTCACAAACAATATAGACATGTTGGAGGATTTTCTTAAATTTTTTTAGATTTTTTCGTCAAGTCCTTCATTCCGAAAAAAATTCCCCAATCATGTTCCAATGAGGGTCCATTTTGCCCTACTCTCCCCTATAAAATTTATATTACAACAATTACATTAGATTTATAATATATATAATAGATATTATCATAGATTATAATGTAATTTATCATAATCTTATCTTTTTCCCACCTTCTATTGTCAATTTCGATGTTTCTTTTTTACTGAAACGTTGTTTTTGATAATTAAAATAGATAACAGTTACTGAGGATTTTATTCATCATTAATTACAGTTTTTTTGGGCTTAAAAGCTCAATCGACTAGAATTGCCTACTTTTTCTCTCTTTCTCTCTCTCTCATATACATACACGCACACACATTCACTCACACTCAGTTGCCTTTTTATTTTCCTCTTTTTTAGACTTTTTTAGATTCCGAATAAATGATTACTATTGATCAATTTTTTTTTTTCTCGAAAATCGAATTTATTTGAGGTTAAGGCTTTTACTCGAGTCGACTATTGCCAACTCTGAACTGTGAGAAACACCACCTATTACGAAATGATACATTGAACCGAGGTGTGACGAATAATAACGAGTTTTAACGAATAGATCTTTTTCCCTTATCGACTAAGCTTTGTCCGGGCGTGCGCTCATCTTTTTGAAAAAAAGCTCGCTCATGTCTATTCGACTCTTCAACTCTTTTTCTCAATTATTCTTATAATTTAGCCGCTTTTTTTCTCCTAACACGCTATTTGCAAACGGAAAATAAGCTCGTAATTTTTTTTATTCAAATTTATTATTAACATTTAATGGGAATTATGGACAACAATTAATTCATTTCTTTGCCAAAAAAATTAAAAAGTTCTACACATTTAATTGTTGTCTATAATTCCTATTGAATGTTAATAATTAATAAATGATGGACTCAAACGAGGAAATATATTCAAATTTATTTTCTTAATTTTTTTCGATAATTATTCTTCAAAATAAAAACTGTTACGAATTATCGTTAATTACTTCGAGAAATTATTGTATTTTTTAATTTCTATTGTTTTTGAAATTTAGCGCGCAATTTTGGTTAACCAATGAGAAATGAGGAATAAATTTGACAGATTTTTAACGTTTTCGCGTTAAATTTGACGTTTATGAACTTTTTGAAATAGGATTTTTTCCCGCAATTTTCTTCGTTCTCTATTTTTTTTTCTGTTTCAAGCTTTATCTTTGTTTTTATCCATTAAGACGAATTATTTGTATGTTTCAGCTGATTTTCAGAAAAGTTGCGGATGTTAGGAGAGAAAAGGAATTGGCAGAACGTCGTAAAAATGAGCCGCAACTAGATCAAACACAGGATCATCTTGTGCGAAAGATATTCTCCAGGTAAGAAGGACGAATTTTCCTTAAATAATTTTTGCTCATTCAAGGGAGGGAAACACGATGCGCAAATCTCTAAATTGTGTGTGTTTTTACAAAAAATCATTAATCATTAAGCAGACCCTCTACGTTTTTTTTTTCCGATTACAAGTAAGAGTAAGAGTATTAGGCAACACAAGCGTAAATGAAAAAAATTAATACAAATACTGGAAATTATTTCTAAAAAGACGAAAAAGCTTCGATGAGTGTAATTTGCGTGGTTTCTCAACAAAATTGCGATTCGGTTGCACCGTTCGATCTTAAATTAGATAATTTCAAATAAATAATACACATGTGGATTATATATATAGATAAATGTCTCAATATATATATATATGTGTTAATACACGTGTGTGCATTAACATATACATATTAAATCTTGCTTACATCAATTTTTTTTTATTAATTAAAAAAAAAAATTTTAAAAAAGGCAAAGATTTTACAAAAGCTTAAATTGTATATATGTTGATTGGCGAATGTTGATCTCGTGATTGCTTGGCTGGCCTGTTGTGTCCACAAAAGGTTCAAGACAGACGGGGATACACAGATTGGAACACCGAGACATCTACCTGATTATCATCCATCCCAAGATTCTGATGAGGAGCTCACAGTGAACGTTCTACCGCCTTGGCCAAGTTTTAGGCAATTTCATTTATTACGTATTTATTTAATCTGCATTATTTACTTTTAAAAAATTGCCATTTTTCTTTTTTTTATTAACAAAAAAAACTGCTACGTATTTAAATAATTTCCTTGTAATTCAAAAGTTAATACCTCAATACATATAAATTTGTTGAACTTGTCTAAACTTATGTTTCTATTTTATTATTATTATTATTATTATTATTTTTTAAATGATTATCATAAATCCTTCATTATCTTGAATTCTATCACATTCCATTTTTCTATCTACTATTAATTCCTTTTGTATGGTTTTTTTATTCAAGTATCACCTGATATAAATTTCTTCTGCATATCGATATATTAATGAGCCATGTATACGCATAAAAATAATAGAATTATTTAATTATTTATTTTATTTTATTTTTCTAATTTAATCTCAAATTATAGAGATTTTCAATTATTTATTGAATTTAAAAAAAAAAGGGGAAATTCTACTATGAAATATCTACGAAGCTTAATTTTTCACATGGTCTTGTAAATTACTATATACCCTTGGGTTTAGCATTCTGGAAGTATTAATTAATGATTATAGTCTTTCGATAATAGATTAAACTGTTCCAATAAATTACTTCCATAATGCATCAGATGCAAGACTAGAAGGGGCAAATTATATAATTATACATTGTATATAACTAGCGTGCTGTAAATTATACGCCTTTAGAAGGATTATGCGCATTCTATATTAACAAATAGATCATCTATATATTATTATATATATATTATTCCTCCTGTACGTGTTAAATAAGACATGCGGGGCGACGGCGCAACCGGATAAGGCAAAATATCTCAATTCCTGCACCAGTCAATTTTACTTGAGCTAGGAATTACGAATAGGGGATTAAAAAAGTGGCTTATTACTGTTTTTTTGCAGGAAATTGAGTGATTAATCTTTAGAGAGCCGGGATGACGTCATAATTTTTTTGAGTAGTTAAGTAATTATCAGAGTCACTGAACACGATTCTGATCTGAGCTTTTGATTATTTTCAAGCAGAGAACGGCAAAAAAAAAATTCGCATTTTCAATTTTTTAATTTTTTTTATTTTTGTAATTTCCATCGAAAAATTTTCAATTACTTTCTTAATGAAAAATTTGGATTTTTAAATTTTTCATTAGTTTGAAAATTAATTTTTTTTTTTAACAATTTTGATTACTATTGTAATTAAAAATTTGACTGATGAAATTTTATAATTCTTTTTCTTATTCGAAATTTTGATTCTTTCTTACTTATTAATTGATTGGAATAATTAATTTTATAATAAAATCAACGCTACTATGTTTAATCTTCCCAAATATAATCGTCTTTCAGACGAAAATTTTGAGTTGAGAGTGTTAACTAAATGTAACACAAATAAGAACTTATAATTTAATCCAATCTAAATGACGCTTATATGACATTTATAATTCAATTTAACTAATAAAAATGTTAATAAGTTTGATAAAGAAAATAATTATGAAATTCCATCAGTCAAATTTTGAATTACAATAGTAATCAAAATTGTTAAAAAATAGGGATGTGCGAATAGTGTTTGAATCGAATCGAATCGAATATTACTATTCGATTCGAATTTCGAATCGAATAATTCGAATTATTCAAAAATTTGAATTATTCAAAAATTCGAATTATTCAAAAATTCGAATTATTAAAAAATTTGAATTATCCAAAAATTCGAATTATTAGGGAAAATTCAAATTATTCAAAAATTAGAATTATTCAAAAATTTGGATTATTTAAAAATTAGAATTATTAAGGAAAATTCAAATTATTCAAAAATTAGAATTATTCGAAAATAGAATTATTCAAAAATTCGAATTATTGAAAAATTTGAATTATTCAAAAATTCGAATTATTCAAAAATTCGAATTATTCAAAAAAATTCGAATTATTCGAAAATTCGGATTATTCAAGAAAATTCGAATTATTCAGGAAAATTCGAATTATTCAAAAATTCGAATTATTCAAAAAAATTCGAATTTTCGAATTATTCGAAAACTCGAGTTATTCGAAAAAATTCGAATTATTGTAAAAAATTCAAATTATTGTAAAAAAATCGAATTATTGTAAAAAAATCAAATTATTCGAAAAAATTCGAAAATTCGAAATATTCGACAATTCGAATTATTCGATTCAAATTTCGAATCGAATATTAATATTCGATTCGGTACGAATAATTCGTGGATTCGAATTATTCGCACACCCCTATTAAAAAACTTAAAGTTGAGGACATCAGTTCTCTTTTCAATACAAATTATGAACTTTTAAAATTTTTCTAAAATCCCAGCCCTCTAATGGTTAATAGACTTGAGATTAAAGTCGACTGGTATTGGAAAGAGCCTAACTAACATATGCCGAGTCTCGTTACACTACGTCACGTGTTTCAGCAAAATAGTACAGAAGACGAAAGGAATTGTGTATAGGGCGAATGATAGGAGCCACATCATCTATTAACACTATTTCTATTTTAATATCTTTTCACTATCGCTATATGTCTATAATCTCTTTGAATTGATTGAATTTTATTGGATCTTCATTGGGGAGTCGGTGGGTTCCAGGTCAGAAAATCCGATAACAAATAGATCCTCAACAAAAAAAGATGCTCAACACAATAATCCTCGGAAATAGATTCTAAAAAGAGTAGATTCATAGAAAAAAAATTCATTGATTCACAATGGAACGAATAGACTAGGGGTGTTCGAAGAATTCGAATTCACAATAATTCGAATTTCCAATCGAATTTTGCTGTTCCATTCAAAATTCAAAATATTCGAAAATTTGAGAATTATTCAAAAATTTTCGAATCTTTTTGAATTATTTAAAAATTTTCAAATCTTTTCGAATTATTGAGAAATTCTTGAATCTTTTAGAATTATTTCAAAATTTTCAAATCTTTTCGAATTATTAAAAAATTTTCGAATCTCTTCGAATTATTTTGAAATTTTCACATCTTTTTGAATTATTTTAAAATTTTCAAATCTTTTCGAATTATTTTAAAATTTTCAAATCTTTTCAAATTATTTTAAAATTTTCAAATCTTCTCGAATTATTGAAAAATTTTCGAATCTTTTCAAATTATTTTAAAATTTTCAAATCTTTTCGAATTATTTAAAAATTTCCGAATGTTTTCGATTCATTCAAAAAATTTAAATTATTTTATACGAATTTGGAATCGAATAGTAATATTCAAATCGATTCGAATGCTATTCGCACACCCCAGAATAAACATTTGATGAATAAATACATGTGTATCAAACATTCAAACACTATTCAATATTTGTATAGTTCAAAATGATAAAAATATGATTTTAACTTTATATTAAAAAATAATTGAAACTTGTGTGTATTAATTGAACATTGACAGAAAAATCATAATTGCAATGAAAATTAGAGTAGAAAAAACATAATATGAGAAAATACAATTAGAGAACACTATTTAATGTTGTTATTGTTTAATTTTCGGTCATGTATAAAAAATTTTAACATTTCAGTAAAAGCATGATATAAAAGTGATTATAAAAAAAAAAAAAAAAAAAAATTTGATTATACCTATATATTAAGAAATGTTAAAAAATTCGAGTAAACTAATGACATTGATAAAAAATCACAATTTTTTTAAAATAGTATCTAAAAAATAAAAAATTATCATCGACAGGATCTTTTTTTATAAACATCGAATAACAGAGGATCTAATTGTTTCGGGATTAAAAAACGAGGATCAATTTAAAAAAAATCATTCGACCGATTACAAAATTTCGAGTCAGTGATTTCGAATCCGCAAATTTTCATATTTCCACTCTTATTTAAATCCACCTAGAGAAATATATAACAACATTGATTCTCAATCTCTCTCATCAAAAGTGGCCCCAGGTGATTATTTTTAATTTAATTTTACTATCAAAAAAAAAAAAAAATCCTTCTTCTACTAGTATTTCTTACGCGAGTCGCATGAAAAATTTACTATCACTCCTAGGACTAAAATTTTTGTATTACTCTACCACTTCTTCTCTAACTCTTCCAGTAATGAATTTAACTCCTTGAAAAAAAAAACCGAAATAACCGATGGACAAATGAATTTTATATCAATATATTTGAATAAAGGATGAGCAATTGTGTGATTTATAAATTAAATCGTGTGTATGTGTGGAAATCGCTGATTTTCCATTTTTTTTACTCTTCTTTATTTTTTTTTCTCATTTATTCATCATTCTTTACTTTATATTGAATATATAATAATTTTGTCTTAATATCACACAGTTATTCCCACTTAAACGATTAAACTTATGTCTACCACAAGTGTATCACAATGAAAAAAAAAAAAAAAAAAAAAAAAAAAAAAATTACATATTTATTACTTTTCATGTAGGCACACCAAAGTAGGTTGCTCGTGAACACCGCTGGAGCTGTAACCCTTTTTTATAGCCTCTGTAGCCAATTTTGTAATTAAATTAATTGATATAAGAGCGTCAATAAATGATAAGAATAAAGATTTACAGTTTTTTTTTTTATCTTAAAATATTCAATTTACGTTTGTCAGAAGGTAAATTGTGTATTGCAATGACACTGAAAATAGTCGATATCTGATAATTTCTTGGATTTTTTTTGTGTCTTTTAACAAATAGATTTAAAAAAAAAATATAGGGGAAGGTGGGGTAAAATGGACACATTTAAATTTTTAGGCAAATATTATGGAAAACTCTTGAAATTGATAGAAATATTGGCGGTAGATTGTTTTTGATGATTTCATTGGAAAGCTGAGGAAATTTTAGGCGGGAAACAAGCGCCGGAATTAATTTTTTTGAATTTTTGGCGATTTTGACTTTCTTGAGCATTTTAGAGGAGTAAAACCCTTTCTTTTCTTGAAAATTTTCAGTTTTTTGAGAATATCTTCGGTTCTATTTGTCGTAGCGTAAAAATTTCGACGGGAGGTGAAAGATGAGATCATTTGCCATCGATTCATAGGGTTTTCAATTTAAAAATATTGACTTTTAAGGCATTTATGGGCATTTTTGTGAAACAGTTTTTGGCCTATAACTATCCCAAAAATTGATATTTTTGGATTCAAAACCCCATAAATCGATGGGAAATGAGCTCACCTTTCATTTGAGACCAGCCCCGAATTGCTACGACCAATAGAACCAGAGATATTCGCAAAAAACTGAAAATTTTCAAAAAAGGAAAGGCTTTTCACCCCTCAAAAATGCCAAAAAATATCGAATTTTCAAAAAAATCTAAAAAAATACATCTGGCACTCATTTTTCAGCTAAAATTCCCTCAGCTTTTCAATAGAATCATCAAAAAAAATCCATCTCTAAACGTTTCATTACAGTGCCCATTTTGCCCCACTTTCCCCTATGCTTATCCGAGAAAAAATGTTTAGATCTGATGAGATCTAATTGCATCTGATCAGATCTAAGAAACTCAGGTCTAATTACATCTAATTAGATCTGATTAGAGCTAAAGATCTGATCAGATCTGTCAAATCTCAGATCTAATTAGATCTGATCAGATCTAAGCATTTTTTCTCTGGTATCTAGTAGGATAAGTAGTCCAGTTATCGAACAGACAAGATTCATCACACACCAATGAACGAACATAAGAAATTCGATAATTACTGATATATTTAACAGTTTCATAGATTCTTATTTAAATTAATTAACATTATATTGTGTTTCGAAGATGAGAAAAATGATATTTCGCTAGATTACTCATTTTTTTCAGAACAAATACATTATATAGTTCAGTTCCTTAGTGTTCGTTCACTGGACGAGTTCGAACACTGGTCAACTCACCCTAATTTCAAAAAAAAACCGACAAATACGAATTTTCCAAATATTTTTTCTACAATAAATATTAGAAAATAATTAAAAATAGCTATTAACAAAATCCAAAAAATTGTCATATATCTGCTAATTTCATGATCATATATATTACAGGGGTTTTGACATTTTGCATTAAAAATTCGTGTGAATTTGTGTGCTAAAAATGTCCCTCTTTATTCTTCCTGTCTATCTATTTCTATATCTATATCTTCTCTCTCTCTCTTTATTTCTTGCTTTTCTCTTTCTCTCTTTCTCGTTTTAAATGAATTAAAATAAAAAAAGTGAGAAAATCAAAAGAATATTCAAACTTCGCATAGAGTCTCCGGCCTTTACGTTTTAAGCAATCCTCGAGATAAAAAAAAAAAAATCTCACAAGGCCAAGGCCTATTTTTTTAAATGTTTTACAGGTTTAATTGGATTTTTTATGTGTAATTTTTCAATTTTTATTACGTTGAAACAGATTCCGGAGGGAAAGACATGGAACTGATGTTGAAAAGGGGGATAGTAAGGATGGAAAAGATGGGGAGAGTGTTACAAACTCGAGAAAACAATCTTCTGGAGATGGTGAACCTATTCTTCGGGGGCGAGCGAGCAAATGGGGTCGTCTTCTTGGTAAATATCGAATTTTTAATGTTTTTATGTTTCTTTTTGTTATGGAAATTGTGGGAAATTGAAGGAAATATTCGAGATAGAATTTTTTTGATGATTCCATTGGAAAGCTGAGGAAATTTTGGATAGAAAACATGTGCCGGAATTTCTTTTTCGAAATTTTTAGAGAAATCGAAATTTTTGGGTCGAAATCGAAACAATTTCGTCGATTTTCGAAAAAAATCAGTTTTTTGAGGATTTTTCTGGTTCTATTGGTCGTAGAGTAAAGTTTTTGAATGAAGGTGAAAGGTGAGATCATTTTCCATCGATTTATGGGGTTTTGAATTTTAAAAAATCGATTTTTTAGGGAATTAAGGGCATTTTTATGACAAAAAACAGTTTTTGTCCTATAAATACCTTAAAAATCAATATTTTTCGATTCAAAACCCCATAAATCGATGGCAAATGATCTCACCATTCACCTCCATTCGAAAATTTTACTCTACAACCAATAGAACCCGAGAAATCTTCAAAAAACTGAAAAATTTCGAAAATTGACGAAATCTTTTCGATTTCGACCCAAAAATTTCGATTTCCCTAAAAATTAAAAAAAAGAAATTCCGACACATGTTTTCCACCCCAAATTTCCTCAGCTTTCCACCGAAATCCTCAAAAAAAATCCATCTCCCACCATTTCCCCACAACTCCCATTTTCCCCAAATTCCCTCAAAATTCGCATTTCCAATTGATTTAATTTCCATCTCAATATCCAAAAAAAAAAAACAAACAGGAAGCTCGAGTTTGGATTCAGGCAGTGATACAGGTGCAGTAACAGATACCTTCAAACGTACCCTATCTGCACGTGATTCACGTGCCTCATCAAGTGCAAGTACGAACAAAGTCTTCCCAAAGCTCGGAAAATTAGGTGGTACAATTGAAGAAGTCGGAGATGTCGAGCCACTTCCATTGAAAGATCAGCCAGTAGTTCCAACAGCCAGTACGATAAATATCGAATCGAAGCAGCTTTCGTTAAGACGTTTAGAGAGTTATGACGGTGGTTTGATAACCGCGCAGCCCGGACAGGACCGCGAAATTCTCGCGGCTGTTTTAGAAGTAAAAGTTGACCTAAAACTCGAGGTCCAGCGAGTCAATCAGAGATTAGCGAAGCTGGAGGACATGCTGCAGGACATTATCAGCAAATTGCCAGTTACAACAACAGCAGTAGCCAATGAGACTCAACAAACCTGTGGAAATAGTCCGGAAACTGGTACAACTGCTGCAACTGATGCTGGAACTCAAACAACGTCTTTTCCCGCCACAATTGAATCTAATGAGAGATTACCAGCAAAAGAATTGCCACAGCATCATCATCACAGGCATCATCATCACCATTCCGATCAAAAAACCGATAAAACAGGGACAGATTATCCTCCAGTTTCCCGCGAAATTTCAAAAGAACTTCTCGAACGATTGACTCAAGCATCGACATCTCGCGAAGATTCAGCAGCTTTAGGACCTTTAATTCTTCGTAAAAGGAGGAGTAAATCCAGGAATAAAGGGGCAGCACCCCTAGCACCTCTCGCTCCTCTAGCAACTCAACCTGTTAGTCCAACTGATAGCAGAGATGCTACAGAAACAACGCAAATGCTGGAATGTGAAGAACGTGAAGGGACTAGTGCTGGCGAAAAAAACGAAAGAACTGATCGTGAAAGAAAACGCCCACCCCCACGACCTCGAGAATACTTGTGAAATTATCGTTATAATCACGTGTTTTGTGCTAAAAATTATCACGAAATCAATGAATTTCATCGGATGACAAATTTTACATCATTTGCATTGTGATAATGTACATTTATCATGTTTAATTGTATTTATTTTATTTTTTTTGCGCTTCAAATTCGCGAATAATATGTAAAATTCGAAGAAAATCACAACAACTCAAGACTAAAAATCATTTGCAAGTGGCTGTGCTCTTGTAATTATATATAATTCATAGTTTAATTAAATAAGGTTTAATCATAAGAAAATAAGACCATTTGTTATTTTCTAAAAAAAAACAAAGAAGAAAAAAATGGCATGTGCATATAATTATATGATAATATTATTATACAAAAAAAAAATTATGAAAATGAAAAATGAAATGCTCATAGCGACTTTGGAGGACTACGTTAGAATTAATTAATGAAGTGGGACAAAAAAAAGGCAAATTGTACCAATTAGTAAAAAAAATACACAACTATGCAGTGCATAATTTTTTTTTTTTTTTGAAAAAAGAAAAAAACAGTTAATTCGTGAGCAAGATTATTGAAATACTTGTGATTTAATATTAAGAATAAAATTGTGCGCTACAAAAAAAAAGGACATTATTTGAGCATGAAACAAAAAAAAATGGATTATTTCATTTTTATCGAATCATTTTCATTATTTGCGGATATATATTTTGCTCTTTTCCACGTCTTTCTCATTCCACTTTCAAATTCCAAAGAAAAAAAAAAAAAAAGTTAAATAAAAAAAAAAATAATTATTAGATAAAATCGTTGAATGCATAATGCATTTAATTATGAATTGAAAATTGCTGAAAATTTCACGTATGAAAAAAAAATAATAATAATAATAATATGTGATTGCAGCAATATTAGATGTATATATTATATACATAATGTAATTTAAAAAAAGAATTGTACATAAAGTGCTATATTTATATAGTTAAAATCAATTTCACATGTTATACGTACAAACATATTAAAAAAAAAGAAAATTGCTGAAAAATGTGGAGCATATTCAAATAATAACACAGACACATACACACACACACACATTAAGGAATTTAAAATGAAAAAAAAAAATCATAAATCGGAAAAAATGAGAAAATGAGAAAAAAAAACAAATTTGCTAATTAGATTTTTAGATGACAAAAGGCGGCAAAAGAAGCGCAATTTCAAAAAAAAAAAAAAAAAAAAAAAAAAAACGATATAGCGGGCTCTATTCGTAGTGGATAAAAAAAAACTCTATGCGAAAGTTTAAGTACTGTTGATTATTATATATACATAATAAAGAAAGAAAAAAAAAAAAGAAAAAAAAAAAGCACGCATAGGCGAAGAGTTCTTACTATCGCCCCTAACGTGCAAGCTCGTTCAACTGCCTTCCTTTTTTCACTCAATCGCTTCGCAGATAAAGAACATGCGAACATATTTGGAATAAATATTATTTTTGCATTGCTTGGAGGGTTTTTAATTATCGTACATTTAATAAAACACTGAAGAAAAAAAGAGAAAAAATTAAAAAAAAAACATCATTGATATATAATACCGTTAGCGGGAATTTCAAAAAAATCAGCGATGAAACGGGTCTAATAGAAAATACATTAATGGTGTGTGAATTAATGACGAAGAAATGAAAGAAAGAGGAAAAAAAAAGAAAATTGTGAAAATGTATAGAAAAGACGTTTTGAGAGAGAATTTTACTATGACTATATATATATATAACACTTCGTCCATTTTCTTACTTCGGCTGTGCGTGACATTGTAAGGAAAAAAAAAATATCCTTGTCATTTTTCCATTTATTCGTTTCATCTATTTATATATATATATTTCATTTTAATTTATTGTTTAATTCACTTTAATGAAAAAGAAAGAAAAAAACGATCTTAAGGCGTCATTTTTCCAGCTTCTTTATTCACATTTAAGGAGAAAAAAAAAACTTTTAAAATTTCAAAAAAAAACGTTATATATATAACATGAATTTACGAGGGAAAAGGGACACAGTATAAATGAATATTAGAATCTCTTAGAGAAGGAAAGAAATAATTAAAAAAAAAAAAAAAAGATAATTAAATACAAGAAATTTAGTTTCGGCTTTTCAAAAAACGTGTATATTTCCTATTTATACAAAATAATTAAAAAAATAAAAAGTTTGTGTACGTTTAACGTACATTATTATGATAAAACGATGAAAAATATACTATATAAAAAAATTGATAATTATTGTTTTCATGATGATTTCACTTTTTTTTTTTTTTTATTGTTTTACATACAATATTTATTATAATATAATTTAATTTACATGATAAATTGAAAATAGACAGACATCTGACGATTTTTGCTTTTATTTCTTTAACAAAAAAATTATTGAAAAAAAAATCTGCAAATGTTAAATAATTCGAAAAACAAATGCAAATTTTTTAAATATTTTTTAAAAAATAATTTATTTGTTTAAAAAAATCCAATAAAATCTGAAATTTGCGCTAATTTCATTATCATTATTTTACACAGACTTTTCAACCAAGTGAATGTAAAATCCAGGGGAATCATCAGCCTCAAGTGGTTTAAAGTCAGCGTAAATATCGTGATTACCGTATTGAGAACCAAAAATATCAGAGAGCATTAAACGAAAAACATCAAGACGATGGGGATAATAAGATAAACGAAATTGACTACCACTCTCTGATTCATTGGTGTTATCAAGAGATATAGAATAATCCATAATGACCATTTGCGGCTTTCCAGATACAAATAATACCGAGGTTTTTATATCTGTTATGTGTTGACTCTGAAACATGAAATTTTTTAAAATTATTTTTTTTTTACAATTTGATTGCAAAAGAGTTGAGAAAGAAAAAGAAAAAAATTATGAAATTATTACTGAAAATAGCAGAAATCTGACACAATTCATACCTTTAATTTTTTTTTTTTAATAAATTAATAAAAAATAAATAAAAAATATGCAATTATAGAAAATTCAAAAAACTACGAGTGCAAATTTTTTAAATATTTTTTGAATAATATTTTATGTGTTTAAAAAAACGCAAAAATGCAAAAAAATTATGAAATGTGTGAGCTAATTTCATCATATCATAAAAAAAGTGATGATTCGACTTACATTATAGTAAATACACTTATTAGCTGTCTCTCCAGTTTTAATTATGTGATCATAATTCCTGTGGTCAATGAGAAGAAGTCCCCCGGGTTTAACGCATTGTTCAAAATTCCTGAGAGCCTGTTTCTGTTCTCTCTGATCTCCAAAATTGTCTGGCATATGGGCGAAACTGTTACCAAGGCATATAACTGCATCGAAACCTTTTCCAATTAAATGACTGATGTCCTGACGTAATGTGAGCCAATTTGCCTCTTGTATGACTGAAAAATAAGATAATTTTATTATTATTCAATTTTTTAATTAAAGCGATAATTTCGTCACCTTACACTGAGAAAAAAAAAATTGTAGCAAGAAAATTGCCTTTTAACAAAATTTTCCTTCACAATTTCTATATAAATATTGGAATTTTCTGGAGTGGACTAGATTTTCTCCAAATAAATTTTCTTACAAAAAATTTTTTTTTTTCTCAGTGTAAAAACAAAGATTTGTTTTAGGAAGTAATTTTTTCCTAATTACCCCAATTATCGAAAGCAGATTCTTTACGACGTTGCCATCTCGACTCCAGTGCATATTTCAGCATCTTATCAGATGCATCAACACTGACAACTTCAAAGCCTTCCTCCAGCAGCATCACTGAATCAACACCTGTACCACAAGCCACATCAAGAATCCTTTTGCAGCCTTTTTTCCTCAACATACCAACTAAAAAATCCTTGTAATTCTGGGTACGTTGTTTTTTATCACCAATATACTGGCTCCAGACTTTAGCAGCTTTTCCATCAGCATACTGGTCTCTCACACCTTCAGCAGCTGCTCCACGTGAACGTGTTAAAAATACTTCACCGTCCATTTTGCTCCAATTAATGATCTAATAATCATGAAAATTTCGTTATTTAGTTGCTTTTGCAAAAAACATGATTTGCGATTTTTTTTGAGGGTGAAGGTGTCTTCAGAAAAATTTGAAAAAATTCAGCAACAAGCTTAACATATTGGAGCATGTTCTCAAATTTTTTCAGATTTTTTAATCAAGTCCTTCACTCCGAAAAAAAATCCTGAATCATCTTGCCATGGAAGTCCATTTTACCACATTTTTCTGTATTTTTATTTCTTAGTCTAATTTTATTAGCAATAGTTAAAGTATTGACAAAAAAAAAATATGTCTTACGTGATAAACTGCACACGATAATGCCCCTTCAGTAACTGATTAGCACTTTATTATTCTCGCCATTTATATATGAGAGCTCAGAGAGAGACAAATAAAATTGTTGTAGTTCTGATCAATCCACCAAAACACGAGTGATGAAACTTCCACGTTTCTTGTAGTTAATCAGTTTTTTTTTTTTTTTTTCGTATCCAATGAAGAATGAGCTATTAAAAATGAGCATTACAGCAGAAGGCCTGATTATTATCTTGATTATTATTATTATTTCACTGGGATTGACGTTCAATGTACTGTCTGATAAGAAATATTCATGTGTTTGGGTTTTTTTTTTGTGTTTTCTTGAACTGCTTGTGACTACTTTCATAAGAGCATTATCCCCACAATTATTCGAGAAATTCGTGTCATGCTGAGACTGAAAAGATTAATGAAACGAGATATATATATATATATATGTATATCATCGTGGGTTGATAATACCATTAATAAAGTATGTCACATCGACATTTGACATGAACCAATGAACTGAAGAATAAAAATTAATCTAAATAGATAGTAAAAATAGGAAATTGTCGAAAAAAACTGGAGTAAACTGGAAATTTTGATGGAACGGTGAAAAAAAAAAATTTCGAATGATAAAAAAATTGCGTTAAAATAAAATTTTAACGAATTTTTCGAAAATTCGATATTAAAAAAAAATTGAATTTTGAAAGAATATTAAAAACAACTCCAATATTACCATTTATGATCATTTTATTATCGTCATCTTTCCTTTTCTTCTTATAACTTTGTTCTCATTTTTTAATATAAATTCTGGACTAGGGATGATGAAAACGTCAGTAGGAGCTCTGGTTGTAGATTAAAACAGCGAATTGCTCACTGGCCTCTTTTATACTGGGATAACCGTATTCGAAACCGTATTCTAGTACACGTTTCGGTACGACTTTCTGTCCTTCAAGAATAATCTATAAGAAAGAGAAGAATATATATAATACTGAAAATAGCAGAAATTTGACAATTAAATTTTTTTTCTTCTATAAACGAATAAATTATAAAAAAAAAAAATGGAGATATAGAAAAATACTATAGAAATACTATAAAAATTTGAAATACTATACATATATATGTATTACATGTATACATTACTATATATGTATATATTTATATACTAGGTGCGATTTTTTGAATATTTTTTAAATAATAATTCATGTATTAAAAAAAAATCCAAGAAATTGTTAGAAGTAGGCTAATTTCATTATCATGAATATATATGAATATCGTTCATATAAATGTTTAGGGGAGAGTGGGGCAAAATGGACACTGTAATGGAACGGTTAGAGATGGATTTTTTTTGATGATTTTATTGAAAAGCTGAGGAAATTTTAGCTGAAAAATGAGTGCCAGATGTATTTTTTTTCGATTTTTTTGAAAATTCGATATTTTGTGGCATTTTTGAGAGGTGAAAAGCCATTCCTTTTTTGAAAATTTTCAGTTTTTTGCAAATATCTCTGGTTCTATCGGTCGTAGCAATTCGGGGCTGGTCTCAAATGAAAGGTGAGCTCATTTCCCATCGATTTATGGGATTTTGAATCCAAAAATATCAATTTTTGGGATAGTTATAGGCCAAAAACTGTTTCCCAAAACTGTTTCACAAAAGTGCCCATAAATGCCTTAAAAATCAATATTTTTAAATTGAAAACCCTATGAATCGATGGCAAATGATCTCACCTTTCACCTCCCATCGGAATTTTTACGCTACGACAAATAGAACCAAAGATATTCTCAAAAAACTGAAAATTTTCAAAAAAAGAAAGGGTTTTTACTCCTCTAAAATGCTCAAAAAAGTCAAAATCGCCAAAAATTCAAAAAAATTAATTCCAGCCCTTGTTTCCCGCCAAAAATTTCCTCAGCTTTCCAATGAAATTATCAAAAACAATCTGCCGCCAATATTTCTATTAATTTCAAGAGTTTTCCATAATATTTGCCTAAAAATTTAGATGTGTCCATTTTACCCCTGATGTCCATTTTGCCCCACCTTCCCCTTTAGTATTTTGCGTTAAAATTTGATTTACCTTCGCACGTTCTGGACTAAAAAGTGCATTTAATACAAATCCTGGCATAGGAAGTATCGCTGGTCTTTTCAAAGCCTTTGCAAAAGCCTGAGTGAACTCTTTATTCGTAATTATCTGAAAGGACAGTATTGAAAAAAGATTAAATTGAATTTTCATCAAATAAATAATGTATCAGATTTAAAATTAATAAAATTATTCACCTGAGGAGCAACTCCATTGAGAATTCCACGAACTTTCTCCTCTTCCAATGAAAAAATAAATAATTGAACTAAGTCTGATATATGTATCCAAGGCATCGGCTGATTTCCACTTCCCATGGGTCCACCCAGTCCCATAAAAAAAGGGAGAAAGGCTTGTTGAATCATTCCTCCAGTTCTTCCCAATACAACACCAGAGCGAATCGTTACTCTTCTGCATTTACTATCTCCTGGTAATTCTCCAGCTGCTTCCCAATCATGACACAATTCTATAAATAAAATAATAATAATTGAAAATCAAGGAGACACACTATATAGATCTCAAATACGTCATATAGATATTGTAATGATAATAAAATTAGCACACATTTTTTGAACAATTGTTTGTATTTTTTTAAGCAAATAAATTATTTAAAAAAAATATTCAGAAAATTTGCACTCATAGCTTTTTAAATTTTCTTCATGTAAAGACATATATTTTTTTTTAATAATTTATATGTTAGAAAAATAAAAATAATTAATAAAAATGTCATATAAAATTAATAAATAAATAAATAATAATAATAATAATAATAACTATACTTGGAGATAATTAAATAAATAAATAGATAATGATGATAATAATGCAAATCAAGTACACTAATTGTAATTTACAATTTATTTTTTTACCTGATAAATAATCGTAAGGTTCACACTTGTCGTCCTCTGTATATTCAGATCCATTTGGTTTATAATAAGCCACTCCGGAGATAGTAGTAAAACACTTGATATCTGAATTAGTAATTGCTGTGGCAAGAATTTTATTAGTCTTCACGCGACTCTCCCAAACTTTATCCTTAAAGTCATCGTTCCATCTCTTCAGGGGATCCAGAATATTCTGTCCAGCTACATTTATAACATCTGTGATGTTCTTCGGAATACCATGGTTCTTGATGTCTTCCTGAGCAAAGTAAAATAGAAATTTTCATGAAAGTGCTTCAGATTAATTTTGTTTTTAGCAATTTCATTGAAAAATTGCGGAAATTTCTAGTGGAAAATATTCGCAAAAATTTATATTCATGAATTTTTAGAAAATTCGAATTTTTGGGGCGGAATTGAAGAGGTTTGTTCGTCGATTTTCAAAAAATTTCAGTTTTTCGAGAATTTCTCCGATTCTATTGGTTGTGGGGTGGAAATACTGCATCGAGTGAAATCATTAGCCATCGGTTTATGGGGTTTTGAAATCAAAATATCGATTAAATTAAAAAATATCGATTTTTAAGGTATTTATAGAGCAAAAAATGAATTTCGATTAAAATGTACTTGAGTACCTCAAAAATCGATATTTTTGAATTCAAAACCCCATAAATCGATGGCAAATGATCTCGCCTTTCACTTCCATTCGAAATTTTTACCCTACGATCCATAGAACCAGAGATATCCTCAAAAAACTCCAATTTTCTCCAATTTCGCTCAATGTTCCCTGAAAAATTAGAATTTTCAGAAATTGGTAAAAAAAAAATTTCAACCCATGTTTTCCATCGAAAATTCCTTCAGCTTTTCAATAAAAACAAGAAATGAAACTTATCTCAATTATTTCCCCTCATTTCCCACGATTTTCATAATACAAAAAATACATCTCCTTCTCTCATTTATCATAATTTTTATGACACTGAAAATAGCAGACATTTGACAATTTTTAAATGTTTCTTTTCTTCCAACAAAGGTAAATGTCTCATATATAACAGAGTTTTTTTTTTAGACTGACCTGCTTTAGCTAAATAACGAACTGGTGATAACAATGTAGAAGTCATAGATAATAAAAATAATATTACATATTGGAGTTTGTTAATTGTTTAAATTTTCTACGGATCTGTCTGCATAATTTAATCATTAACTAGGCACAAATATAATTCCACACTGAGGGAAAAAAATATTTATTAAACGAAAAAAATCCACTGGCGAACAATTTTCCGATTGACATGAACTATATAATATTCCTAGAAAATATTTTTTTCTCTCAGTGCAAATTGTTATAATTGATGATTTTATGTTAATAGAGTTCAAGAATATTTTTATACATGTAAAAATAATCTGTTTCAGAAAATTAAGGTATAGGGGAGAGTGGGGCAAAATGGACCTAGAAGATGAGATGACTCGAGAATTTTTTCAAAAGCAGCGGTTGCTTCAAAAAATCTGAAAAAATTCGCAAACAATATAGACATGTTGGAGGATTTTCTCAAATTTTTTTAGATTTTTTCGTC
Source organism: Aleiodes leptofemur (assembly GCA_963942555.1). Classification (NCBI taxonomy): domain Eukaryota; kingdom Metazoa; phylum Arthropoda; class Insecta; order Hymenoptera; family Braconidae; genus Aleiodes; species Aleiodes leptofemur. The sequence continues at coordinate 1,706,249 of OZ012609.1, forward strand.
GAGTCCTTCATTCCGAAAAAAATTCCTTAATCATGTTACAATGAGGGTCCATTTTGCCCCACTCTCCCCTATATCTTAATACATGGATACTGTGATGGCAAGAATTTGTTGAAGAAAAATAATGTATTTTCAACTGAATAATAGAATATAGTTTTCTCACGAAGTAGAATTAATAATCTTCTCGTTCAGATGGAAAAACAAATGTAGAAATTAATTTGCATACTTTAAGCATTGAGTTAATACATCGGTCATTTACTGGACCACTCCCAGTCATTCAATGGGCAAAAGCGATCATTCACTGGGTCTTGGTACTCTACTCTATTTTTTATTAGTTTACAAAAAACCGTAATGAAATTGAGGAGACAGCACGATGAAGACTGGAAGAAGAATGATTGCTTCATACCATTATATTAATCAAACTGAGTTTAAAAATTAATTACTATTTTTCATCAGAAGAAACATCTCTCACTACAACAGTTCGGTCATTCACTGGTCGTGTTACCCTAGTGGAACATGCAATAGCTCGATTGGTAGAGCAAAGTCCCTATTTTTCCCGAAATATGATTCTAAGATTTTCAAATTTTATGAAAAAGGCCCCTAATCTGCATTTTCACCATTTTTTTAAATTATTTTTTTAAAAATAATTTATACATTTAAAAAAATCCCAAAAATTCTCAAATTTCTGCTATTTCCAGTGCCATCAATTTTGTCAAAAACACAATAATCAATTAATTATCGTATTAACCTTTAATAATTAATATTAATTAATTAATTATGTTAAGTGTTACCCAAGTTGTTTGATTCGGCTGGCATATTCTCCTCGTGATAGTAGTGACAGTGGCACCTTCACATAATGATAAAATTAGCACACATTTTTCAACTTTTTGCATTTTTTTAAAATAAATAAATTGCTATAAAAAAATATATTTAAAAAATTGTACTTGAAGCTTTTCAAATTTCCTATAAATGCATATTTTTTATTTTTTGTGAAAAATAATTTATTTATTAATGACATAAAAATAATAAAAAATGTCAGATGTCTGATACAGAGATCGGTAAAAAAAAATTCGCATTTTTAATTTTTTAATTTTTTTTATTTCTGTAATTTCTATCGCAAAAATTTTAATTACTTTCTTAATGAAAAATTTGGATTTTTGAATTTTTCATTAGTTTCGAAATTATTTTTTTTTTTAACAATTTTTATTACTATTGTAATTAAAAATTTGACTGATGAAATTTTACAATTCTTTTTCTTATTCGAAATTTTCATTCTTTCTTACTTATTAATTGATTGGAATAATTAATTTTATAATAAAATCAACGCTACTATGTTTAATCTTCCCAAATATAACCGTCTTCCAGAAAAAAATTTTGAGTTGAGAGTGTTAACTAAATTCAACACAAATAAGAACTTATAATTTGATCCAATCTAAATGACGCTTATATGACATTTATAATCCAATTTAACTAATAAAAATGTTAATAAGTTTAATAAAGAAAATAATTATGAAATTCCATCAGTCAAATTTTAAATTACAATAGTAATCAAAATTGTTAAAAAAAAAAATTAATTTTCAAACTAATGAAAAATTTAAAAATCCAAATTTTTCATTAAGAAAGTAATTAAAATTTTTTTGATGGAAATTACAAAAATTAAAAAAATTAAAAAATTAACAATGCTGATAAAATTAGCACACATTTTTCAACTTTTTCCATTTTTTTAAACAAATAAATTACTATAAAAAAATATCTAAAAAAATTATACTTGAAGTTTTTTAAATTTCCTATAAATGCATATTTTTTATTTTTCGAAAAATAATTTATTTATTAATGAAATAAAAATAATAAAAAATGTCAGATATACCTTCACTACGTAGTGCAGTCGAAAGAGCTGATCCTATGTACCCGGTTCCACCTCCTGCCAAAAAAAATTACGTAATTATTACAAATATGACAATTTCTCCTTAATAATTTGAAAATTCAGTCATCAATCGTTTATATTACCTACAAGGACATGTCTCATTGCCATTTCTGCTGTCAATATGTCAATAATGTCAATACATCAATTATTTTACGATGCTTCTGTGTATTTACTCCAATTTTCTCATTCCCTCCATGTGTTCAACATCTCACACACAAACACACACACACACGATATATCACACTACACACCAACACATGATCACGTGAGTGCAAGACACAAGATGGCGCCAGTTTGATAGTAAACATCAAAAATGTCTTCTGCTCTGGAAAATTTGGAGAATCAGCTTGAAAATTTTATTGAAAATGTCAGGCAAATTCGTATTATTGTGAGCGATTTTCAGCCACAGGGACAGACTGTTCTCAACAACAAAATGTGAGTTATTAATTATTATTATTATTAGACTTTTTTTATTAAATAATTAATGATGAAGGGTCTTGCAACGTTAGGTTAAGGGTAATGATGCTGAAAATAGCAGAAATTTCACAATTTTCAGAGTTTTTTCATCTTTTCGACAAAGAAATTATTTAAAAAAATAAAAAAGGAAAAAGATGTACATGTAGTGAATTTAAAAAACTATAAATGTAATTTTTTAAAATATTTTCTTGATAATTATGCTAAAAATAAAAGAAATTTCACAATTTTCAGATAATTTTCCTCTTTTGACGAATGAATTATTTTGAAAAAAAAGGGAAAATATGCACTTTTAGTCAATTTAAAACAATATAAGTGCAAATTTTCTAAATATTTTCTTGATAATTATTATTTCAAAAAAAAAAATCAAAAAATTTGCAAGATTTGTGCTAATTTCGTTATTATGAGCTAATGATGCTGAAAATAACAGCAATTTCACAATTTTCAGATTTTTCTTTTTTTTTTTGACGAATCAATTATTTTAAAAAAAAGGGAAAATATGCATATGTAGGAAATTTAAAACACTATAAGTGCAAATTTTTTAAATATTTTCATGATAATTAATTATTTCTTAGGAGAAAAATCCAAAAAATTGTAAGATTTGTGCTAATTTCATTATTATGGAGTAATGATGATAAAAGTAACGAAAATCTCATAATTTTCAGATTTTTTTTCCTCTTAACAAAGAAACTATTCTAAAAAAACTAAAAATATGCATGTATAAATTTTTCAAACATTTTCTTAGTAACAATTTATTTGTTAAAAAAGACATCCAAAAGATTATCAATTGTAAAACCTATTTTTTTTTTCAATAATTAGCAATTTTTTCCATTAACTAACGGAAGCATCGACTTTTTTATTACTTTTCTCAGTATTTAACACTCTTTTCAGATGAAAATACTAATAAATATCCTCAATCAACTACTTCAAAATTTTGATAAATAGAGGAAACAAGGGCAAAATGGACTTTCACTGCAGAACCATCCAGGATTTTTTTTTTTCGAGTGAAGGACCTCATAAAAAATTCTGAAAAAATTTGAAAACATGCTTCAATATATGTCCATTGTTGCTGAATTTTTCCAAATTTTTTCATAGACTCCTTCACTCTCAAAAAAAAATTCTACCCCATTTTAACACATAGGCCTATTTTGCTCCAGTTTCCTCCATAAAAATAATTTTTAATGAAATTTGCCTTTACCCCTTAAGGAATTGAATTAATTTCGTTGTTTTTATTTTTTAATTAATTTCGTTGTTTTTATTTTTCAATTAATTTCGTTGTTTTTATTTTTTAATTAATTTTGTTGTTTAATTACAATAATTTTATTAATTTTTTTTGCAGTCAAGGTCTCGTGAGTGGACTTCAAGAGATCGATAAACTAAAATCCCAGGTTCAGGATGTGCACGTGCCCCTGGAAGTATTCGAGTGAGTTAAATCGATTCAGCTATAATAAAAGACCGGTTTTAAAAAAGACTCAGAGTTAATCTCCATGTTTTTTCTCCTTTTTTTATTTAAAGTTATATTGACCAAGGGAGAAATCCACAGCTTTACACGAAGGACTGCATTGAGAAGGCACTGACAAAGAATGAACAGGTCAAAGGAAAGATCGATGCCTACAGGAAATTCAAGGCCAATATGCTCGTCGAGTTAAATCGTGTTTTTCCCAACGAATTAGCAAAATATCGTCAAATTCGCGGTGATGAATGAAGCCCAATTAATTTATAAGTAACTATAATGATTTACAAAAAATTTTACAATAATAAATTTTCATGATGTAGATATAATTTCGAATATTTATTGAAAAGAAAAATCTCGCAATGAGATAATTCAATTAAATAAAATTATGATTTTTCATTTTTTTTCAATTATCTGAAATTTCATTACTTTTCTCAATATTTTTTAACAAATTTATTTACTTATTTATTAGGGGTGTGCGAATAGTGTTCGAATCGAATCGAATATTACTATTCGATTCGAATAATTCGAAATTCTTTGAATTATTCGAAAATATTAGAATTATTTGAAATTATTCGAAATTATTCGAATTATTCGAAAATATTAGAAATTTTTGGAATAATTCGAAAATCTTCGAATTATTGGAAATTATTCGAAAATATTAGAATTATTTGAAATTTTTGGAATAATTCGAAAATTTTCGAATTATTCGAGAAGTTCGAAGTATTCGAAAATCCGAATGGTTCGAAAATCCGAATTATTCGAAAATCCGAATTGTTCGAAAATTCGAATTATTCCAAAATTTGAATTATTCAAAAAGATTCGAAAATTCGAATTATTCAAAAATTCGAATTATTCAAAAATTTGAATTATTCAAAAATTTGAATTACTCGAAAAGATTCAAATTATTCGAAAATTCAAATTATTCGAAAATTCGAATTATTCGAAAATTCAAATTATTCGAAAATTCGAATTTTCGAATTATTTGAATTATTCGAAAATTCGAATTATTCAAAAAAATTCGAATAATTTGAAAATTCGAAATATTCGACAATTCGAATTATTCGATTCAAATTTCGAATCGAATATTAATATTCGATTCGGTACAAATAATTCGTGGATTCGAATTATTCGCACACCCCTATTATTTATTCAAAAATTCTACCTGAGAACAAAAAAAAACTTTTTTTCCTTTGTGTTCAAAATGATTTTAGAAAAACCAGAACATAAATTCGTTAATGCGATTTAAAAAAAACTGGTTATCAATATAGTTTTCCATAAATATTCCCTTTAAAAAAAAATAATTCCAACTAGAAGTTGAGAGTAGATTGTACGTGATTCCCTCTCCATTGGAATTTATATTCCCCTCCTCTTATTTAAAATAAAGCCAGTCTGAATCGAGACATAAAAGCGTATATTTGTGATGGTGACTGAGAGTCTATCAGACAACGGCATCAGTGATGGTATCAATTAATCGAATAATAGCTATTTTACTTGGTATTTTGTCACTTGAGCAGAGCAGATATGTGACAAATGCGGAAAAATTGAGGTAAATTGATAAAATTAATTTTAAATAATTATTTGACCATAATTTTAATTATATTAAAAAGCTAACATATTTATTTCATTAAATAATTGATTAAAAAAATATTTTTTTTACAACTAACGAATTTTTTTTCTAATCTAGATCACCATGGCATTACGAGTGTAACGGTAATTTCTGTAGAAAGACTGAATTGAAGAAAAATATTGAATATCCGCTTTCTCTGGACGTTTGTCAATTATTTTGCGGTCAAGGCGGAGCATTGTGGCCAAAACCAACGGGGAATCTATCCTTGGGCAACTATGTAGCTCATTTGAATTCAAAAAATATAACTTTAAAGGGAATTGATTCAGCTACGAGAGCAGGCACTTTATTATCAAGGAATATTGATATTTTGAGGGAAAATGTCCAGAAACTCGAGGAAAATAGTGGAGACAGTGATGGACTAGCTCTTATTATCGAAATAAATGAGATTAAAAATACACAGGATGTCAGGATAACACTGGACACTAATGAGAATTATAGTCTCGAGATTTATCAAGCTGATAGTGAAACGGTAATATAAGTTTTCTTTTTTTTTTTAAATAGTAAAAGGGATACATCTCAGTTTTGATGATTTCTGATATGAAAATCATTCTGAATTGAGATAAATATTGAAGATAGGGTTTTTCTGATGATTCCATCGGAAAGGGGAGGAAATTTGCGATGAAAATCATGTATCAAAATTTTTTTTTTTTATTTTTTCGAAAATTTCGTGCTTTTTTGGTCAAGATTTGAAGGTAGAATTCTCTTAGTTTTCGAAAAATTCAATTTTTTCAGGGACATCTCTCGTGCTATTGATAGTAGTAATCAGTAGGATACTCTTAAATGAAAAATGAGCTCATTTCCCATCGATTTATATTCTAAGAAAAATATAATGGATTTTTTAAATAGATATGAAGTAGAAACTGATTTCATTCCCAGAAAAAAGACTATAAATAATTGAAAAATGGATTTAAAAAAATTTAGAACTCCCTAAATCAATGGGAAATGCGCTCACCTTTCATTTGAGATCAACCCCAGGTCGCTACGACCAATAGAACCAGAGATATCCCCAAGAATGTGATTTTTTTTTCGATTTTACCCCAAAAAAAACTCAAATTTTCGAAGAACTCCAAAAAAAACTAATTTCGACTCATGTTTTCCACCCAAAATTTCCTCAGCTTTTCAATAAAATTATTACAAAATCTCTATTTCAAATCATTAAAACAAAAATGCCCATTTTACCCCACTCTCCCTTATATTTTCCGCATACTAATTAACATGATTCCACAGATATTCGTTAGAATAAAGGCTGAATCGTATTTTGGAGCTCGTCACGCCCTGGAAACCCTGTCCCAACTTATTGTCTACGATGATCTTCGAGATGAGGTCCAGATCGTTCGTTACGCCTACATCACAGATGGACCAGTCTACCCATATCGTGGAATTCTTCTCGATACGAGCAGGAATTTCATCGACAAATCAACTATTCTACGTACAATTGAAGCCATGGGAATGTCAAAATTAAATACCTTTCATTGGCACATTACGGACTCGCATAGTTTTCCATACGTGAGCAGAACGTGGCCAGATTTCACGAAATATGGAGCATATGGAGGGAAAAAAATTTATACGCAAGAGGATATCAAGGAGATCATTGATTTTGGGCTTGTTCGAGGGGTCAGAGTACTTCCGGAGTTTGATGCACCAGCTCATGTTGGAGAGGGATGGCAGTGGGTTGGGCATAATGCCACAGTTTGCTTTGGAGCTGAACCCTGGCAGAATTTCTGTGTCGAACCACCTTGTGGACAATTAAATCCGACTAGTGAAAGAGTTTATGAAATTCTCGAGGGAATTTACAAGGATATGATTGATGATTTCTCGCCAGATATCTTTCATATGGGTGGTGATGAAGTCAACATCAAGTGCTGGAACTCCTCGGGGGATATTAGAGACTGGATGACTCGGGAAAAAGGCTGGAACTTGTCGGAATCCAGTTTTATCGAATTGTGGGACATGTTTCAAAGTCGAGCTTATGAAAAATTGAAGCTGGCTAATGGGGGAAAGGATCTACCTGCTATTCTGTGGACCAGTGGATTAACTAGCTATAATAATATTGGACATTTAGATCCGAAAAAGTATATTATACAGATCTGGACCGCTGGAGAGGATGCCACTATCAGCAGATTGATTGAAAATAATTTTAAAGTCATTTTCTCGAATTATGATGCACTTTATCTTGATTGTGGGTAGGTAAATTAATTAATTTAATCAATTTCATTAATTTAATTCATTTATTTGAATAATTTAATTTCTTTATTTAATTAATTTAATTTATTTAATTGTCTTTTTAATGTAATAACATTGATTCTTCTCTCTGCAGATTTGGAGCTTGGGTTGGTGAGGGAAATAATTGGTGTTCCCCTTACAAAGGCTGGCAGAAAATATACGAAAATTCGCCATTGAGGATTATTAAAAAACAAGGATTTGATGAATCTAAAAAACATTTAATTCTTGGTAATATTCTTATTATTGTTATTATATAATGCTTTTATCAAATTCATATCAATCATAATTCAGATTATCGAATTATCCTATATAGTCGTCTTAGAAAAGAAGTGGTGTAAGTGCTATGCTCATACATACACTAAAAAAAGAAAGAATTTCTGCTCTTAAAGAAATGTATTTTGTGCAAGTAAATTACTATTATATACTAATCTTCTATGAATTATAGATATAGATATAGATGATTAATGCTTTTTGAGACGGATTTTCCATATTTACTTGCACAAAATACATCTTTTTGAGACCAGAATTGTTTTTTTTTTTCAAATGTAGCACTTTTGCCACTTCGATTTAGAAACAAAGTGGCATAAGTGCTTATGCTGAAACATAATACTTACGCCACTTCGTTTCTAGAATGACTATATTATGCAAAATACAGGTGGAGAGGCTACTCTGTGGACAGAACAGGCAGACTCAACATCAGTTGACTCCAGACTGTGGCCAAGATCAGCAGCAATGGCAGAACGTCTCTGGGGTGAGCCCAATTCCTCCTGGAAAGAGGCAGAGCACCGAATGCTAAGGCATCGAGAACGTCTAGTAAAACGTGGAATTCTCGCCGACAGTCTGGAGCCAGAATGGTGTCTGCAGAATCAGGGCAAATGTTATTTGTAAATCCTTCACTTTAAACCAGAGATTGGCTTTTTTTTATTTCTGTAATTTCTATCGAAAAAATTTTAATTACTTTCTTAATGAAAAATTTGGATTTTTAAATTTTTCATCAGTTTGAAAATTAATTTTTTTTTTTAACAATTTTGATTACTATTGTAATTAAAAATTTGACTGATGAAATTTTATAATTCTTTTTTTTATTCGAAATTTTGATTCTTTCTTACTTATTAATCGATTGGAATAATTAATTTTATAATAAAATCAACGCTACTATGTTTAATCTTTCCAAATATAACTGTCTTTCAGACTAAAATTTTGAGTTGAGAGTGTTAACTAAATTTAACACAAATAAGAACTTATAATTTAATCCAATCTAAATGACGCTTATATGACATTTATAATTCAATTTAACTAATAAAAATGTTAATAAGTTTAATAAATAAAATCATTATGAAATTCCACCAGTCAAATTTTAAATTACAATAGTAATCAAAATTGTTAAAAAAAAAAAATTAATTTTCAAACTAATGAAAAATTTAAAAATCCAAATTTTTCATTAAGAAAGTAATTAAAATTTTTTCGATGGAAATTACAGGAATAAAAAAAATTAAAAATGCGAATTCTTTTTTGCAGATCTCTGCTTTAAACACAAACATGAATTACTTAAATTTACAATGTTGATATATTGCTATTTGGTCGGACACTGGTTCGTGCTTTTCGTTGAGTCAAAATTAGAGAATCCACTTTGTGTCGTGACATTTGGGTGTGCCAGGCACGTCTCATTTCTATCTGTACTTCACCGTTCATGAAGCAGTAGAGAAGAGCCACGAAACATCCCTGATATTCATATGAAAAGGAAAAAAAAAGTGCACTTTTATATAATTGCCTTAGAAACAAAAGATGACGATATATTCAATGTTTCCCTTTTTTTTTACTTTATTACGTATTTTTTGACTTTATTACCTGAAATGATGCAAATAATTGATCACAAAAGAGCCAAATAAGCTCAACTTGATGATTCTGGTGATAGGATAAACCGAGGAAAATCGTGTAGTGGGCTCCAAAAAGTGGAACCAATACCAATGTTGATCTAGCCCACTTTCTTTGATAAAACATGAAAAATAAGTAAAAAAAAAAAAAGAAGAAAATGATGAAAAAAAATAGTAGACATTTGAAAAAATTTTGGATTTTTTTTCTTTCAACAAATGAATTATTCAAAAAAATTAAAAAAAATTTGCTTAAATAGTAAATTTAAAGAACTATGAGTGCGGATTTTTTTAAATATTCTTTCTATAATAATTTATTTGTTAAAAAAAAAAATTCGAAAAATTGTCGAATGTTAATTTCATTATAATAAAAGGAATAAGTGAAAAAATAATTTTATAATCAATATTAATTTACCCATAGTGCATCTTTTTGCGCTGTAAATACACCGAGGTCTTCATTTTCACCAATAATACTCTCGCAATATTGATGAATAGTATGAAATTAAACTGAAAATAAAAGAATAATTATTAATTAATAAAACATAATTTAAAATTAATAAATAGGCAATTTGTGAAGTAGATGAATTTGATTAATTACCAGAATGGATATAACGATGGGTATTCGAATGATGAGAAAAAAATATGGATTATTGTGTGTTGTCCAACAGAATGTATCCTCTAGCATAACACGAATGATAATCCATGGAATTACGACAATTGCTGGTAAGCCCCATCCAAGTATTATGTATATCGTGATTGTAGTATCGCCACAAAATGCCAAAAATATCAAATTATGAAGGTACAGTCCTTCCATCAAGATCCAAGCATAATTTGCTACTATGAAATACTGCCACATACTAGTAATTGCTTTGCAAACCCAAACCTATTGATAAATGCAATTGTAGTAAAAAAAAAAAAAAAAAATTTCTATTCGAAAAATTTGAGTAAAATCGAAATTTTATAGAATTTCTCTAATTTTACCCCAGTTTTTCGCATTTTTTATGGGATATAGGGGTGTGCGAATAGTGTTCGAATCGAATCGAATAATTGGAAAATCGAATTATTCGAAATTATTCAAATTATTCGAAAATATTAGAATTATTTGAAATTTTCGAATCATTCGAGAAGTTTGAATTATTCGAAAATTCGAATTGTTTGAAAATTCGAATTGTTCAAAAATTCGAATTATTCTAAAATTTGAATTATCCAAAAAAATTCGAATTATTCGGAAATTCGAATTACGCAAAAATTCGAATTATGCGAAAATTCGAATTATTCGAAAATTCGAATTATTCGAAAATTCGAATTATTCGAAAAAATTGGAATAATTCGAAAAAATTCGAATAATTCGAAAAAATTCGAATAATTCGAAAAAATTCGAATAATTCGAAAAAATTCGAATAATTCGAAAAAATTCGAATAATTCGAATTATTCGAAAAAATTCGAATAATTCGAAAATTCGAAAATTCGAATTATTCGAAAAAATTCGAATAATTCGAAAAAATTTGAATAATTCGAAAAAATTCGAATAATTCGAATTATTCGAAAAAATTCGAATAATTCGAAAATTCGAAAATTCGAATTATTCGAAAAAATTCGAATAATTCGAAAAAATTTGAATAATTCGAAAAAATTCGAATAATTCGAAAATTCGAATTATTCGATTCAAATTTCGAATCGAATATTAATATTTGATTCGGTACGAATAATTCGTGGATCCGAATTATTCGCACACCCCTAATGGGATAATGCTGAAGCTTACATGATTCTCTTTGACGAATTCACTTTTTCCATCCACAAGAACTATGTCCCATGCCAAACCAATACCATCAATGAATAGCCAATCTTTTAAAAGTCCCATAAATGCTCTCATTATAAACGAAATGAATAGATGCATGTGTAAACGATTTCTATGACTTCTCAATTTTCTCAGAAGTAAAAATATTATCAGTGCTATTATCAATGCCACCATTGATGATGCATATCCAATTTTCGATATTGTTTTTATTATTGGTAACCATTTCTATATTTAATAATAAAGTATTTTATAAAATCTTATCAATCGAAATTATTCATGATTATTGGAGAATATTGAATTTTTAGAAAAATCAATTTTATCACAAGTTTTTGTTTAATATCTCGGAAATTATGAGGAATAAGATAATCAGTTATACAGTAGGAGGATATTAATGATTCAGAATTTTTTAGAGAATAGGCAGCTTTATGAAAAAATTTGAAAAAATTATACAATAATCAAGACATATTGGAGCATCTTCTCAAATTTTTTCAGATTTTTTCATCGAGTCCTTAACTCCGAAAAAAAAAATCTTGAATTATGTAGTTGCAGAGGTCCATTTTGCCCCCATTCTCCGTTATAATTTGTTCAGTGAGCTTTATGTAGAGAATTTTAAGAACTACAGAAGAAAAAGTTGCACTCTTCATTAAGAGTTTTATCTCGCTTAGATTCCGAAATATCCCAAAAAAACTGATAATGTAATAAAATCGATTTTTTTAAATAAAAATTTCATATTTCTGATAATTGAACATGATATTAAAAATAGCTGATATCTGATAATTTCAAGATTTTTTTCCTTTTAATTAATAAATTATTATTTAAAAAATGGAAAATATGCGCATGGAGAAAATTCAAAAAACTATTTAAAAAAATTTTTTGAATATTAAAAAAAAAAAATTATCTTTAAAAACAAAAAATTTATCTTTTTAAAAAAATTCTGAAAAATTGTCAGATTTGCTAATTTTGTTGTCACTCGAAATTTAATAATTGAACTTACAATAAAAAGTGTAGAATTATGTGTTTTTCCGTATTCCGAGTGAGTTATTTCTATAGTTTCAACTGCAGTCACGTAGTATCCAGGAGGTGGTGTGCAGAGGCTGTAATTACTCCAAGCAATTCCAGCTGCATTTTTGTACCAATGGCCAGTTGATAGACATTGCTTTGTTGAAGTTCCATTATTGGGATTTACGTATCCAAGAACTACTTGTGGTGGACAGGGGAGAATCGCAGTTGAGTTTGCTGATGTATCGGGCCAGCAAAGAAGTCCATCGAAATGAGGGGGACATTTATTTGTCACATTCGTATCATCTGAAGGGATAAATTTAAAAAAATCGAAACTAAATTAAATTATTGAAATAAAGGGGCGTAAGTGCTATGCTCATAAACACACAGCACTTACGCCCCTTTGTTTCCAAGGTAACAAAATTTAAAACCTTTTTTTTATAAAAATGAAATTACTACACATTTCCCAATTTTTTTGATTTTTTTAACAAATAAATGGTTTCAAAAAAATATTCAAAAAATTTGCACTTATAGTACTTAAAATGTTCTACAAGAGCATATTTTTCATTTTTTTTTTTTTTTTAATAATCTATTTGGTGGAGAAAAAAATCTTCGAAATTATCAAAAAATATTAAAATATTAAATATAAAATATAAAAATATTAAAAGGCCACAACATATACAAACTTGTGCATTTTTTTAAAGAAATTGAATTATTACAAAAAAAAATTCAAAAAAATTCGCACTCATAAATTTTCAAATGCTCTTTAGAATATTTATATGGATATTTTTATTTTTCAACTAATTTATCTGCTAAAAGAAAAAAAAAGTAAAAATAGCAAAATTTCTGCTATTTTCAGTATCACTTTTATTGAAAAATCATTCAATAATGAAAAAGCTATTAAAAACAGAAAAAAAAACGAAGAAAAAAAAGCCGGAAATGAATTTTTTCCATTGAGTCAATGCGTTTCTATTGATTTTTTTCTCTTGCAATTGACTAAATTCTCTTCGTTTCTTTCAATCAATTTGAATTACACCCCCGCGAGCTTTTTTATTATAACAAATATTTGAAATTACTCACGTTCTGTAATCAGGAACTCACAAATTTTCTGCTGTTCCTGTAGAAATTTTTCCAAATCCCCCTCCGGCATTCTAAAAATCATAATTAAATTATTAATAGCCGAAATAATAATAATGGCAATGAAGAATCGAGTATTTCCGAGAGAATAATGGTGATTTAAAGGAAAAATCCCGAATTGCGTAGATTTCTTTTCAAGAATAATAAACGAATTCATTTTTTTCAAGATAACACTTGACCTTTTTCGTGAAGTCTATATTTGAATATTATAATTTCAATAGAGCCGAAAAAACTGCGCTTCGTGAATTTAAAAAAAGGCAAAAACACTCAAATTTGCATTTAAATGCAGTCATTTAAATTCAAATATTTACACAATTATTTTTTTGATTCTCTAAAATAATTCAAATATATTTAACAAAATTAAGGATTAAACAAACCTGATCCTTTCGAAATTCACGTTTTTTTTTTTTTTTTACTTTTTTACTAAAAGTAATAAAAGAAGCGTCTGTTATAGTCGCCAGTTGAATCTGTAATGTGCTCGTGTACTTTATTTTCCCGCGCTGTAAAGTACGCGCAAGCGTCCAGCCAATCACATTCCGCATAATTCAATTTTCATATCATTCAAACAAATATTTATTGACATTGAATTGAAAGTTTTATTGCAACAGTAAATAATGCAAAAAAAATGATGAGCTCATGGTAAACTAATCATCGTGAAAAAAAGAGGATTAATTGCATAATTTCACTCAATATAACAATTTATAATATACTTATATTGTAAAAAAAAGAGAGAAAAGCCGCTCAATCAATTTTCAAATTTCTGCGATGTAAAAAAAGCAAATGTTTACTCTTCTAGATTGAAGTGCTCTTGCATGATTCGATTTTTAAAAAATCGAGGAAATTGAAGCGTAAAAAAGAGTGTATAGATATGACAAAGTAAACAAAAAAAAAAGGAAGTTGAAATGGAGAATAAGTAAATAGCATTACTAACTCTTTGACAATATTTGTATCAAATTTTTTTTCTCCTTCTTTACTATATTAAAAATCCATTCAGAAACGTTTTCAGTTAATTTGATTCACGTCAATTTTTTAATACAGAGATAATTCTAATGATTAATTTATATAAGTTAATTAATAATATATTAAAGTTACATTGATCTACATTTTTTTTATTGAGTGATTTGTAATTACTCGTAGCACATCTTTATTTTGTTATACAATTTTTATACAAATTATTTTGAGCTAGGGTAATTATTCACACACACACATACACACACACACACACAAAAAAAAAGTGGGTGTAATTTTAAAAAAAATTAGCATTTCCTATTCTTTGTTGATATAAAAAAGATTAAGTACATAAATTTAATTGCGGATTTTCGGTGTAAATTAGGGAAAACGCACGTGTTCGAATTTGTTCGGAACTTTAATTATCACGAAATAGTAATTTGTAGAAAACATAATTTAGACAAATTCATATTTCCCATTTTATCATTATCAATAAATCTATTATATTCTCTTTTTGTTTTTGTTTTGTTTTAGGAAACATGAAAAATTAATGACAGTGTGCCTTGCATTATTAATTTAAATAATTAATTAAGTAGTCAATTAATATTTTTAAGGTGAGGAAATACTTGATGCACAATTTTTTTTTTTTTCGTTGGGCCCCTCTGTAAGATCTTATTTATAATAGAGTTTGAGTTAATAGACAAATTCCATATATCATACACTATTATACAGGGTGAGTTCATTGATGAAAAAAAAATATAGTAATAAAATTACCAGAGATCTAACAATTTTCAATATTTTTTTTAGACAAAAAATTATTATAAAAAAAAATATTCAAAAAATTCGCGCTTATAGTTTCTTTAATTTTTGACATGTGTATATTTTTTCATTTTTCTTTTCATTCTATTTGTTAAAAGAAAAAAAATATGAAAATTGTTAAATATCTGCTATTTTTAGTATTATAAAAATCTATAAATTCATCAAACTTAAAAATCAAAGTACACTGATTAACTTTTCCTCTCGACTTAAATAGTGTCATAATTATGCTCAAGTTATATTTGATTATTGCAAACGTAAACTTAATTTTTCAAGTAAAAGGCCAACATCTAATTTGATTTTACAAAAATTGATACTGAATTGATTCATAATCACATCTATAATTTTAGAAATAACAAAACAAATTCGCAATATAAATACAATTGTGTTACTATTAATAATTATTTTCTGTTTTTGTAATTAATTTCACAGTAAGTAGCTATCATCAAATACAAAAAACTGACTGTTCGAAAGGCACTTTGAAATAATAAAATGCCGATGATATATTATCATCATCATGATCATAATTATTATTGTGTAATTATCTTTTTCCATCAATTTCTCATTATATGAGACAATTGAAGGAAATTACTATCTTCATTAGCCACGAAAAGAAAAATATTATGCTGAATAATTGATCGATCATTTAATTTTTGAATTTTATATAAACTTGTGATGTATCAGAGCCCCCTCTCATATCTGCCTTTCTCGTTATTGGCCCCAGTGTTAAATATTATTTGCTCTTCACTCGTTAATCAATTACAATAATCCATCGAAGTAGTCGTTAAACTCACCAGATTGAAGAAAATTATTTTCATTGTATACAATTGCGGTATAAAAGTTTTCATCTCAATAGGGAACATGCATAATTGTTTTTTTTTTTCAATTTCTTTAAACTTTCTTAGCTAAAAAAAAAACATTTCGATAATTGTTTAGACTTACTATAAATAATCAATTGCATTTTTCCCAAATTTCCATAGAATCTTTTGTAAAAAAAAAAAGGTGCAAGTTCCCTATTCCCTAATTCGCTGAACTACCTAAATATTTGTTTTAATTTTCTCGCATTACATAACAATAATTAATATCTTTATACAGGACGTAAATAGCAGGGCTGCATCAGCCTCTTCATGTGATAAACATGATATTCGGTCAGAGGCATTTACCAGGATTCTGAGAGCACCATTGTGGCCACATTGCCTCAGTTTTTAAACCACGACTCTGCAGTAAATTCATGTGGGCTGTTAATCTTGTGTAAACATTTTCTTCAACCATGTATCCAGTAGTTGGTAGATCACTCCTGCAAAGTAAAAGAAAAAAGTGCAAATTCATTAAAAGTTCTATTAAGGGGGCACATTAGCCCTGAGCATTCAAAAAAATTGATTTCTTTTTTTAAAAATTCTTTCTTCACACTTCTGAGAATTTTTCAAAAAAAAAGTCATTCAAAAATTTCACTTCACTAGAAAATTATAGCAATAACTTCTTTTCAAGTCAAATTTACAACGTTTTATAATGATAATAAGTGAAAATATTGTTAAATGTTAATAAATCAAATTTTCTATCATATTGTTAATGAATTAAAGGAGAAAAATTGAGGGAATTATATAATATTTATATACGAATGTAGAAAGAATAAAAAATGCAGAATCACGTAAATAAATAAATAATAATACTAATAATAATGTTTAAAAAAAATTTGTTTTCTTATAGTTAAAAGGCCAATAAACAATATAAATTAAAGAAAAAAATTTTCCTCCACCCTTTGCCTCCCAATAAAATTTTTTTAAAATTCCCCAATTTTTAGTACTCTCAGGAGTATATATACTCCCTTAAAATGTGTTTCTCATACTAACCATAATCTTTCAGCAAATGCCGATGCTCTTGGCCACAAACGTGGACCCAACGATGCTTGTCCAATTTGTTCGCTCCAAAGTGCAGCTTCGCCCCCTAATATAAGATTCATGCTCGATTGATAATCGCGCCAAGGTCTATGATTATAAACCGTTTGCCACGTACGATATTCCCCACAGGCAGCCTCCCCCGTTTCCCTCCATTTGCCAAAGCCACAGTCTAAATACCAAGCATCAACATGTGATATAATAATACGAAATCCATCCTCAAGTAGATCACTTGTTTCTGGCCAATTGCTACCACCCCACGACTGAATAACATGAACTTTAGGATCAAAATGAGATATAATCCACGGTCTCTTCGTCAACGGTGAACTCCAAAGTATCACAGCTTTAGGTACTACATCATTATTAGCTTTAATTATCCTATGAAGTATTTTTCCCTCAAAATCCGCCCAAATAGCATGAAGATCTGTGAAATTTTGTGCCTGCATTGCCTGAGTTATGTTTCCATACTGTGCCCAACAATCCAAATTCACCTCGTCTCCGCCAATGTGTATGATATCACGTACTTGCGTAATATCGAGGACCTCCTTGTAAAGTGCCTCAAGAACACGGTATGAGTGTTCATTAATTGGATTTAATTGACCGCAATTGGGCTCACCGCAGTAAGAAGACCAGGGTTCTTGATCTATGCACAATGATAATTCACCAAAACCGTATTCTGGACCCCATTGCCAGCCAGCTCCAGCATGTGCTGGTGAGTCAATTTCGATTAATACTCTAATTCCCCGAATTTTTGCATAATCTACTATGTCTTTGATGTCTTCGGGGGTGTAAATTTCATCGCCACTGGAGGCACCCCATCTCGCCATTTGTGGAAACGTCGATGACTCGAATGGAAAACTCTGGGAATCGGTTAAATGCCAGTGAAGTGTGTTCAATTTGGATGCTGCCATACCGTCTAGAACCCTTTTTAGCTGTTCAATACCGAAATATTGCCGGCCAGTATCGATGAGAAGACCACGATAATGAAATGATGGCTTGTCTTCGACATAGGCTTTCGTTAAAACCCGGAGAATACCTTGCCTTCCTGCTGTATCGTCCCACCAAAACATTTGACTCAATGTTTCAAGACCGTGTCGAACTCCGTAATAACTATTCGCTGTTATTCGACCCTCCAACTGTCTTGCTCTCAGTGAAATCTCGAGTTTGTAGGATTCATCGGTTTCGAGAGTCAATTTTGTACCCATCTCTCCATTGGCACTCAAGTATATCACAAAATTATCGATATTCGATCGCTCTCTCGCATTTGGGATTTTTATTAAGCTTCTGATGTTTCCTAAAACAGAAATATTGATTAAATAATATTTATTTTAACATTACGATCAATTCTAATTGTTTTTATTAACGAATATCAACTTTTCAGAGAAATCGAGTTAATTCCGTCAGTTTTGCAGAATATTGAGGAAAATAAGCGAGATAAAGCGATTTTATCTTAATCCTTTGCTTTAGTTTTTGAAACTCTTTCCAAAAAAAAAGGGAAAAGAATTGGAAGAAAATTGCCTTATCTCGCTTAGATTCCGAGATATTTCCACAAAAATTGGTGAAAAAATTCAAATTAATTCAAATTAATTCAATTAATTTTTCTGAAAATTTCATTTTTTTTTTTTACCTATAAATACGTTTTTTGCATGTTCCAGTAGATTTTTCACCTCCGGATCTGCCGTATTAATTGTAACAAATTCAATTTGCTCGAGATGTAGAGCTGCCATTTCTTCACCAAGCATTACACTGCCAGTTGGTCTTGGCCATAGTAACCGCGTATTACCACCGCAAAGTGCATTGCACGTTGCAAATGACGTGCGGCTCATTTTAGACGTATGACGTTCACATCTTCCTGCTACACACAGCCATGACCATGGACTATTGAAGGATCTAAATGATTCAATAAATTATTAATTAATTCTGGTTTACTCTTTATCAATAGAGACGAGAAAAAATGTATTAATAATAACAATAAAACTAATAATTTACATGTGAACACACGTTAACACTACTGTGTCATGCAATTTTCAGGCATATATGCAACAAGCCATGTAATCCTCATTCTGCATTTATTCACAAAGAATAAAATTAAATTTAAAAAAAATAAATAAATAAAATAATTAAATTATAATATAATAATAATTAATATATTATATATTATATAACTATGTAAAATGCAGATTGCATAAATAAATGAATGAATAAATAAATAAATAAATAAAGAAATAAAGAAATAAATTGTTGAATAAGCTACTATCATACCAATCTCGATTTTGAGATCAATTAAACTGGACATTTAAAGGTCGCAGAGCTTTCAACATCATTTAAAGGAGAACTTCAATACTTTATTAGAGTAAAAGTACCAATTTTCGCATCTTTTGCACCTCTTTTGGTCACTTTAAGTTAAAGTAAATTTTTAAAAAAATTGGTAAATTAGAATATCGCTGCCTTGGAGTTAAAGGGACGTAGGTGCTATCCTTATATACAGGAGTTACGCCCCTTTGTTTCTAAGACCACGAAATATATTTTTAGAGAATTTTGAAACTTTTATAATTATAGGAATCTAACGTAGGGGGAAGTGGGGCAAAATGGACACTGCAATGAAACGGTTAGAGATGGATTTTTTTTGATGATTCTATTGAAAAGCTGAGGAAATTTTAGCTGGAAAACGAGTGTCAGATGTATTTTTTTCGATTTTCTTGAAAATTCGATATTTTTTGGCATTTTTGAGGGGTAAAAAGCCTTTTCTTTTTTGAAAATTTTCAGTTTTTTGCAAATATCTCTGGTTCTATTGGTCGTAGTTATTCGGGACTAGTCTCAAATGAAAGGTGAGCTCATTTCCCATCGATTTATGGGGTTTTGAATCCAAAAATATCAATTTTTGGGATAGTTATAGGCCAAAAACTGTTTCCCAAAACTGTTTCACAAAAATGCCCATAAATATCTTAAAAATCAATATTTTTAAATTGAAAACCCTATGAATCGATGGCAAATGATCTCACCTTTCACCTCCCGTCGAAATTTTTACGCTACGACAAATAGAACCGAAGATATTCTCAAAAAACTGAAAATTTTCAAGAAAAGAAAGGGTTTTCCCTCTTTAAAATGCTCAAAAAAGTCAAAATCTCCAAAAATTCCAAAAAATTAATTCCGGCACTTGTTTCCCACCTAAAATTTCCTCAACTTTCCAATGAAAGTATCAAAAAAAATCTACCACCAATATTTCTATTAATTTCAAGAGTTTTCCATAATATTTGCCAAAAAATTTAGATGTGTCCATTTTACCCCACCTTCCCCTATAATATCATTGTATTAATAACATGATTCATATTAAAATTTGGATCTAAAGTAGCCAAAAAAAAGTGCAATGGTTCAAAAACTATACTTTTACCCAAATTATTTACCTTTTGAATAAAAAAAAAATATTTACCTCGTATCATTGACTGATATTAAGGACAGCTCATCTCCAAAATCGATGATGGTAATGTTATCAATGGTCTTATTAATAATTTTCTGCGACAACTGCTCCATACTTGTGTTAGAATAATTACACTCATGCAATCATCAATATTCATCATGCATATTGAATAAATTTATGTAAGTGAATTAAGTGAATTAAGTGAATAATTGAATAATAAAGAGATTTTTGTTAAATAAAGACATAAATTGAGCTGCATTTTTTTAAAAGAACTATACCTTCTTGGAGCAAAGGGTTGTAGGGAAACCAGAGGCGGTGTATGAGCATACATTGCTATTAGAAGAATCCCAGTTATAAGTACTAGGATAAGGAGTACTTTCCTCATCCATCCACTGGGAAGTGCCCCAATCATTTTCCCCCACCTGTTTTTTTTACAAAAAAAAAAATACAATTAATTTAATGCATTAAAAATAGTTTTACGAGTTTTTGGAGTAATTTGATGATTAAAAAACGATTAAGAGGGGAAAGTAGGGCAAAATGTTTGTTAAAATGATTTGGAATTTTCTAGAGAATAGGCGGCTTTATGAAAAAATTTGAAAAAATTATCCAACAATGAAGGTATATTGGAGCATCTTCTCAAATTTTTTCAGATTTTTTCATCGACTCCTTAACTGCGAAAAAAAAATTCTTGAATTATGTAGTTACAGAGGTCTATTTTGCCCTTTTCTTCTCTATAATATTTAATTTATCGTCTATTCTATATTTAGGGCAACAAAATTGTGGCCAATCCCCATTATCGACCTCTGATGGTCTGTGACCCTTATCATCGAGTTTGTTGAGGACAAACAGACACAGGACGTAGCCTCGATTGTTGATCCAAAGTCGATGATATTTTTATGCTTCTAGTATTTCATTGATTGATTTGATTTGAAGGGAGGTGGGGTAAAATGGACATTTCAATTAAACGGTCAGGGATAGAGATTTTTTGATGATTTCATTGGAGAGCTGAGAAAATTTGAAGTGGAAAACATGTGTTAAACAAATTTTTTTCAATTTTTTAAAAAATTTTAGGATTTTGAAAATCAATTTTTTCAAATTCTTATAGGTAATTTTCTGAAAAACAGTTTTTGCCTTCTAAGTACTTGAAAAAATTGATAATTTTCTTTTGAACCACATAAATTGATGGTAAATGAGCTCACTTCTCATTCAAGATCAATTTTAGGTCGCTACGACCAATAAAACCCGAAATATCCTACAAAAACCTGAAAATTTTCAAATCTCCCGCAAAAAATGGAATTTCCCAAAAATTCAAAAAAATAACATCCAACATATGCTTTTCATGGCAAATTTCCTCAGCTTTTCAATGGAATCATCAGAAAAAACCTATCTCCATTATTCCCCCCAATTTCCCCTAATTTTCATAGTAAGAAAAACTGGGGCAAAATGTACCTGAGATGCAAAATGATCCAGGATTTTTTTGAACCGTCAAGACCTTCACGAAAAAATTTGAAAAAATTCACCAACAATGTTCACTTCTTCGAGCACTTCCTTGAATTTTTTCAGAATTTTTTATGAACTCCTTCGTTCCGGAAAAAAATTCCCAGATCATTTTCGTGGTGTACGTTCATTTCACCCCTTTTCCCTTATAAAATACCAGAAGTAACACGTGTCCATTTCACCCCTCCCCCCCCCCCCCATTTTACCCCATCCTCCCCCATACTCATCTCTCTCATTAATTGCCCTTTTCTCCCAAGCCCTTCCCTTTTAATCAAACCATGATAAAAAAAACGAAGAAAAACCCCTCGTAAATGAGCATAATCACAGTAAAGTCTAATCATAGATGACCTTAGGCGAAGTTCGTGTTAGCACTTCAAGTGCCATCGATCTACGTACGAAGCAAGTCGATGCTATGGATACCATCGATCGTCAAGGCGAATATACTCTGCTCATTTATATATATATGTCTATATATAGGTGTAAAATTGCAGATATAAATGGAGTTTCTTTTTAAAAAAAGCGCACAATATCGAGATATAAGGGAGGATATTTTTTTAATTTAGTGATAACTTCAACGTCACAGCCTTCACAATTGCACAAAAAAAGGGGGGGTAAAGGGTTTAATATATCCAGAGAGGGGTTTTCTATGATACTATAAGGGAAAACCATGACGCAAGTTATATATATTGGTAAAAAGCCTCTGTGCTTTGGCTTTTACACATTGAGTGGTTGGTTGGCGCTGCTTAGTTTTCCCCACACACAATCATGGACAGGTTTGTAGCCAAGCAACCACACAATGACCACAGTTTAAAGCGAAACATTATCAGAAACGGACATACTTGACCTTCCACAACGAATTTTTCTTGATTTTTTTTAAATTAAATGAAATAAAATTATGTTTTATTTTATGAAAATGTGGATACCTTAATTTGAATTGTGTATATATAGATATATGTATATATAGGTATATAGATATATATATGTATATATTTGTTGGAAATTCAAAAATATTAAATATACTGGAGGAACGAAAAGAATTCGATTAAAAATGATTTTTGAAAGTGAAATTTCGCGAATTCGTGAAGATTTAAAGTGCCTCTTTCATTACACTTGTTCTGGTAAATTAAATGAAATTTTTTAATTAATTATTTAATCAATAGTTTTAATAATAACATTGATTGAACGTATTTTACAGAAGAGAATATGAGAAAAAGTGAAGTTTTAAAATGATCGATGAAAGTACCTGGGTTTTCAACACTTTGAATTATTTAGCAAAAACTTTTTTTTAACGATAATTTAACGATAATTGGGAGGTATAAATGGGAAAAAGGGTTGATTTTCTTGTTTTAAATTGTAAATAACCATGTATACGAGATGAATGTCTTAAAATTTATTGGGTAAGTATTTAAAGAATGTAATGAGAAACAAAATAAGACGAAGAAACGCGAAATTAAATGAAAATTGAGAAATTTTCTTGATTTTTTAAATTCTTTTAAATCTTGGAAAATTTGAAAAAATGTAAAAAATAATGAAAATTTTTCAGTTTTTGATTAATTTTGTTTTTCCCGGGCTTATTTCATTTTTTATTGCATTATCTAGACTCACTGAATCAAATTTGACAATTTCATCTTGTATAAATTGTTATTAAGAATGTTTGAGACGTAAAATCGTAAAAAAAGTTAATTTTTCTGTATAAAAATCGTTAATAGCAATTTATAGAAGATGAAATTTTCAAATTTGATTTAGTGAATCTGTGAAGAGTTTGATGAGGACTGAAATAAGCCCGCGAAACGAGAAATTTAATTGAAAATTGAAAAATTTTCATTATTTTTTACATTTTTTCAAATTTTTCAAGATTTAAAGAAATTTAAAAAGTAATGAAAATTTTTCAATTTTCAATTAATTCTTTGTTTTTAGGGCTTATTTCATTCCTCATTACATTTTTAACAGATTCACTGAATCAGATTTAAGAATTTCATCTTGCATAAATTGTTATTGAATTATTACAAAATTTTACGGAATTAAAACTAAAATTAAAATTAAAATTAACGATTTTATACAAAAAAATTAACTTTTTTTTTACGATTGTACGTCTCGAACATTTTTTAACGTCAAAAATGCAATTTTACCTGTCAATCTTGGCAGTTTAGGCTCATCAACAGTTCTCTCCTCTTCTCTTCTCACCCTGAAACAATTTTAAAAAATAAAATATTTTAAGTGCATAATAAATAAAATTTGTTTCAGTGCCTCAATTCAAATAAAAGTGAATTTTGGAGAGTGAGAAAAATAGAATAAATCAAAGATTCAAATAAATTTATATTTTTGTGACTTGGAAAAACGGAAGTTCGAAGAAAGTAAAATGTCGATGAGAAGAATAGCAGTTTTGGCAGCGGTAAATTCGAATCAAGGAAACGCATCTAACAGCGGAAATTCACCCCCAGGAAATTATCATCCCTCAGGATACAATATGTCTGGTAATTCGAGTGGAAAAATGGGAAGATTCGAGACAGATATGAATGGAAATGTCAACGTTCTTCTTGGCGGGTAATTCCAATAATTTAATTAAATCGTGGTCCTAGAGTAAAAAGAACGTAACAAAATAGAAAAAGTGGACTTACGCCCTTTTAATTAAAAAAAAATTCGAAATTTCCCAATTCTCGAGATTTCTGGTTAATTGAAAAATGATTTGAATTTAATAAAAATGATTTTAATGTTTAAAATAGGCAGAGAAAAGTTGTCGAAGTTCGATTTTAGAGAAATTTCGTGAAAAATTTGGAGAAATATTGGAATTTACCAAAAAATTTGAAAAAAAATTTAAATTTATCAAAAATTTGGAAAAAAGATTAAAATTTACCAAAAATTTTGCAAAATATTAAAATTCACCAGAAATTCGAAAAAATATTGAATTTTATCAAAAATTTGGGAAAAAGACTAAAATTTACCAAAAATTTGGAAAAAAAATTAAAAGTTACCAAAAATTCGGAAAAATATTAAAATTCACCAGAAATTTGAAAAAATATTGAAATTTACCAAAAACTTGAAAAAATATTAAAATTTACCAAAACTTTGGAAAAAAACATTAAAATTTACTAAAAAATTCGAAATAAATATTGAAGATTAGCAAAAATTTAAAAAAAAAATTAAAATTTACCAAAAATTCGAAATAAAATATTGAAATTTCCCAAAAACTTGAAAAAATATTAAAATTTACAAAAAATTTGGAAAAAAACATTAAAATTTACCAAAAATTTGAAATAAAATATTGAAATTTCCCAAAAACTTGAAAAAATATTAAAATTCACCAAAAATTTGGAAAGAAACATTAAAATTTACCAAAAATTTGGAAAAAACATTAAAATTTACTAAAAAATTCGAAAAATTTCGATATTTTCCAATTTCGAAATTGCCAAATTCTTTGAGATAAACCTATTTGTTTTTCATTTACGCCCTTTTTACTCTAAGACGACGAGATATTATCCTGCAAAAAAAAGGTCACAATGTCAATTAAAATTGATCTTAAAAAAGATATTGTTATCACAGGGCGATGCTGAGTGGAGTAATAATAGTAGTAATACTAGTCTGTTACTGTTGTCACAAAAACAGTCGGAAGAATCGACCCCAGGGATACTCGCCGTATTGGCGAGAGCCTGATGTTCATAGTCTCGAGGTTTTCACCATGGATTCACATGCAATTGGCCGTTTTTTAGCTGCTCAACCTTGCTACGATCCAAGTGCAAGTGGAGAAGAGATTACAGCAGCATCTGCACCTTGCTCAGGAGCACCAGGACCTCCACCAGCTTACGAGAGTCTCATTTTCAAGCCATCGTCCAGTGAAAAAAAAGAAGAGACGCAAAGTGGAAGTGTTGAAAGTGTCGCTCCACTTGGAAATCGAGAAGATTCCCATGGACGATCAGAAAAAAGAGAAGATGACGAAGGATTGCCCTCTTATGAAGCTGCACTTAAACTTGAGGCAAATGGCTATGTTTAGCAGTATTTTTAAATTTACATCTTTGAATGGAGAACGGCCTTCTAAAATAGCCTCCTCAAGGATTATTTAAAATTTTTTTTCTTATTTTTAGTAAATTCCCCAATTTCATGATATGAAAATCGCAGATATCTGACAATTTAATTTTTTATTCGACAAATAAATTTAAAAAAAAAAGTGCACAAGTAAAAAATAAAAAAAACTATGAGTGCAAATTTTTAAAATATTTTTTTTTTATATTAAAACTAAATATTTACATATTAATTTTTTTATTTGTATAAAAAAAATAAAATTGTCAGATGTGTGCTAATTTAAGTTTTGAAAAATCAACCTGTTTATCATGGAAAAATGCAATTTTTCATCCAATTTTTCTCAATGATATCGACTTGATGTACTGAATTTTCAAAAAAAAAATAATGTTTTTGGAAATTTCTTATCCGCTCAATTTCTCCTATTTTTAAGAGTCACTCTTACTTTTACTCGTTTTAAGCTTCTAAATGTAAGTTTCTGTACATAAAAAAAAAGTATTTAATTACATATCTTCTTTCTAATACGAGAATTAATATTTTTCTTTCTACTTAAGCTAAATTTCGACTCTAGAATATGGAAAAACGCACATTGAGAAAAAAAAATTTTCGTTATAAGAAAATTTTAATATATATAGTAGGGATGTGCGAATAATTCGAATTTTCGAATAATTTGAATAATTCAAATTTTTTCGAATAATCCGAATTTTTTCGAATAATTTGAATTTTTTTCGAATAATTCGAATTTTTTCGAATAATTCGAACTTCTCGAATAATTCGAATTTTTTCGAATAATTCGAATTTTTTCGAATAATTCGAATAATTCGAATTTTTTCGAATAATTCGAATAATTCGAATTTTTTCGAATAATTCGAATAATTTTGATTAATTCGAATTTTCGAATTATTCGATTCGAAATTCGAATAGTAATATTCGATTCGATTCGATTCGAACACTATTCGCACACCCCTAATATATAGACATAAAAATTGTGAAGAAAAATTTTGTTAAAAGGAAATTTTTTTGCTACAAGAATTATTTTTTCTCGGTGCATTTAATAGTACAAATGCACTAAACTCCGAAATCCACTATTCCGTTCATTCGGGCCAAGTCTTATAAATAAACCTCAGCTCAACTTTAAATTACGTGACCATATAATTAATCTCCATGATTTAATTACTGATTACTCTATTTTTAGGAGACATTATGATTTTAACATTTTCTGTAAATAACACGAGTGCATTCACTGGATATATATCGTCAGCTTAGAAACAAAGGGGCGTAAGTGCTATGTTTATACACAGCACTTATGCCCCTTTGTTTCTAAGGCAATGATATCACTAATTATTATCACCATATCGCAGAACATGTAGGTGGTTAAACAAGGTCAGTTGGAAAATGCCCATTAAATTGCGCATTCAAGACAATAAACAATTTTTTCTCTGCATTTATTAATTGCTTTTTTTTCAAGTTAAAAACTTAGAGAAAAAATGAATTATTGTAAAAAGTTATAAATTGGTCAAGTAGAATAATTCTTGAAAAAAGGAAAAAATTTCAGAAAAATTGATTTTCATCTTTTTATCAGGTTTTTTTTAATATTTGGGAATTCAAGCGAGATGAGGCGATTTTGCTTCATACATTTTTTGTAGAAAATTTTGTGAGCTTCAAAAAAAACTGAGATAAAATCGCTCCATCTCATTTAGTTTCCAAGACATAGACAAAAAATTGATAATATAATAAAACTCTAAAATTTACATTAAAAAACTTATAATAGATAAAATTAGAACAATCCAATAAAATTTTAGTGTTTTCAATAAATAAATAAATTATTATAAAAAAAAAATATTCAAAAAATTCGTACTCATAGTTCTCCAAATTTTGTACATGTGCACATTTTTTCAATTTAAAAAAAAAAAATTCAATTACTAAAAAAAAACAAAATCTAAAAATTGTCAGAATTTTTCATAGTTTCACGAATTATTGCGTATTAAATAAGCAGTGAATTCTTACAGTATTTAACGTGGGATTATTTCATCAATGACATGTAATAAACACGAACTTTCTATTTCCAAACAATTCCACAAAATATTCATACAAATTCTCATAATCCGATGAAATTAATAAAGAAAGGAGAAAATACTGAAAATAGCAGAAATATGACAATTTTCAGAAGTTTTTTAATCTTAACAAATGACTGATTAAAAAAAAATTAAAAATATGGACATATAGATAATTTATAAAACTATAAGTGCAAATTTGTTAAAGATTTTTTTTTGTAATAATCTACTTGTTTAAAAAATTCCACAAAATATTTATACAAATGCTCATAATCCAATGAAATTAATGAAAAAAAGGAGAAAATACTGAAAATAGCAGAAGTCTGGCAATTTTTAGAATTTTTTAATCTTGACAAAGAAATAATTAAAAAAAAAAAAAAAATATGGACATATAGATAATTCATAAAACTATAAGTGAAAATTTTTTAAATATTTTTTTTTGTAATAATTTAGTTGTTTGAAAAATTCCACAAAATATTTATACAAATGCTCATAATCCAATGAAAGGGAATCCAGTACATTAAACTGGTAAGGCTTCAAGATACGTAATAAGATATATATATATATATATATATATATATTTTTGCAATCATCTTGGCTTCTCCATGTGTACTAAACAAGCCTTCTCATAAGCTACTTACATCTCCTCAAGTATTTAAATAAGACAATTCCATCCACTTGCTCCAAAAATTCCATCACTCACTTGGATTAATTATGCACTATTAGGGTAACATGACCAATAGATGGACGGTTAAGTAAATATTAGACTTTATTAATTCATATGAAATAGGCAAATTACGTTGAAAAGTTGCAGAAAAGAATGATGTACAGAAGAATGTACAGTGAATCGACTGAAAATCAATTAAACTCGAATAATGTAGAAATAATTAAAGAAAATCAAGGAAAAACTGGAAAATAACTTGAACCCCCAATAGATGGACGGTTAAAAACAAAAAATCAGTTTTATTTTAATATTTGAGATTTTTCGTTTTTTTTCAAATTTTTTCGATTTTTCTTAAATTTTTTTGGAATTTTTTTGAATTTTTTCAAATTTCTTTGAAATTTTTTTCTCGAAATGTTCTCAAATTAAACTCCGGCAACCTTCCTTTGCCAATATACATTACAAAAATCAGTTTTATTTTAATATTTGAGATTTTTCGATTTTTTTCAAATTTTTTCGATTTTTTTTCATTTTTTTTTCATTTTTTTGAATTTTTCCAAATTTTTTTTGAATTTTTTTCTCGAAATTTTCTCAAATTAAACTCTGGCATATTTGCAGTGTTATGATTTCAAATTTCGATCAATTCAGTATTTAATAAATAGTTTATAAATCCATATGAATGTAATAATCAGGAATTGACGTAAAAAGCATAAGAATCATTCATTTATTTATGAAAATCCTCGATAATAGGAACCGTCCATCTATTGGTCAGTGTTCATCTATTGGTCGTCCTGCAGCTTTATCCTGAGGCAACATATGGTATCAAAATTATTCAAAAGCTAACAAATAAATAAAAAATACTAACAAAATTATGCATTTACCCATTTTTCCTATAAAATCTATCCTTTTTCCTTTTAAAAAATGAAAATAAAAATTAAAATGATCATTAGAGGTTATGTGTGTGTCTATTAACAAAACTAGTGCAAAAACCCCTTTTCAAGCCAAAAATAGCAAAAAAAAATGGTAAAATTGGATTTAAAAAAGTGCACTTAAAGAATTACAAATGTATTTCAATAAAAAAGTGAATAACGTCAATTTACGAACATTTTAAAATAATAAAAATGAGTTTTTCATTGACATTATTGAGTTTTTTGTGTAATTATTTTAAAAAAAATTCAAAAACTCACCCAAATTCATTTATCAGCAGAGAAATTCCTCGTATTTTTGCCTCTTTTCACAAAATTATTTATTATTACAATCAAATAAGCATTATACTTATTAATTTCATTTTGTGTCTATAGTTGTGACGAAAATCTCAGCAAAGATTTTCCCAACAATTATTAAGAGTACAACACAGAGAGAGAGAGAGGCACAAAATTGTTGTATTGATTGTTGAAAAAAAACTCCACGATTTTATATAGAGAATAAGTTATGTGTATCACAAGAATGAAGACACTTGTGGATGTTGAAGAGGCTGATGACGATGGAGACACAACGGTATCCCTGGTGGATAATAAATATTACGAAAGCCTAGTTGTGTACGGAAGCCCAGTTGTGCCATCTTCTTTCTTTCTTCTTTCTCCTTTTTATTTTTTTTTTAGCTGCACTTGCGCAGAAGTTGGGTTTAGTTGCGATGACAGTGACAGATAGGATTCGGAGTGAAGCCGAAAGGACCCGAAGATGTCCGAAGGTGTCCGAATATGCCCGAACGTGTCCGAAGTGGCACGAGAGAGGGAATTTTGGGCGGGAATCGTTTGAATTTGAAATAAATCAATAAAAAAAAGAAGAAAATAACAGAAATCTGACAATTTTTGGGCTTTTTTTCTTCTTAACAAATAAATAATTTTAAAAAAAATGAAAAATATGGGCTATAGAACACATTCAAAAAACTGTAAGTGCAAATTTTTGAATTTTTTTTTTGTTTCACTGTTTTACGAAAAAAAATGGAAATTTCGTAGAGAATTTGATGGGAATTTTTATAAATGTGATATTAAATGTTTTTTTAATGGGAAGATGATTATAAAATTTGTGAATTTCAGAGGAAATTTGGAAGAATCTATGAGTCTTGAGTAGAATTGAGACGAAAATTCTACAAATTAATTGAATTTTCGACTGAACATGAATATTTAGAATCAAAATGGCTTGAATTTTCCATTTTTTATTGAATTTTTCCTATTTTTAGTAAATTTTTAAGAAACAATTAAACTGTAATTTACAAATTTTATTGATTTGCAAACGTGAAATTATTTGAAATCGATGATGTGTTCATTTTTCAATGACGTAATTATCTGAAATTTCTGGGATTTTGCAAAATTCAGACGAAAATTTTTAAGTGTAATTATTTACTTATTTAAAAAAATTTCAAAAATTGTCAGATTTGTCTACTATCTTCAGTTTCATTAAAAAAGAAAAAAAGTTTTTTTTGTTTAATTTAATAATTTATTGAAACTAATTGAGTGAATCTAACAAAGTGAAGACGAATGAATCTTTTAATTGTGTGATTCGCAATGAATGGTAATTGTACATATAAATAATTTTTTTTTTTCATTTTGTTTCAAACTATGCGATTAAGCATCTAACGGAGGAATATGTGTGCAATGATAAGAGATTTTCTTGGAAAATTTACTATTCGTATTCTTGTTTTTTTTTTTCGAGGATTTTATGATAACGTAGTAAAATAATTTGATAACTTTGAGATTAATTGTAAATATCATTTCTTCTTACGATTTCCATGAATTACCCTTTTTCCCTTGGGTTGGTGGGATTTTGACTGATTTTTGCTGATATTTTTACTTGCATGGGCTTTTTCTGATGCAATTGGCTCTGCATGTCCATTATTTTTTGCTGAAATTTCATCATCTGCAAAAATAATATTTAATTATTGGGAAATATTTACGTATCCATTTATTTTTAACATTAAGAAAATTAGGTGAAAATTTTTGAGATAAGTTTCTTCCGATGATTTCATTGAAAAACTGAGGAAATTTCCCTCACAAAGCTTTCCCTGGAAAATCTTATTTCTATAGGCAAATTTAAAGAAAAATCAAAAAAAATTTCAAATTTTCAACAGAAAAAAATTCAAAATTTTCAAGAAAAAATTCAAATTTTTAGAGAAAAATTCAAATTTTCAGAGAAAAATTTCGATTTTCAAAAAAAAAAAAACGATTTTCAAGAAAAACATCAAATTTTCAAAAAAAAATCAAGTTTTCAAAAATTTAAAAACCATTTCAAAAAATCTCAAATATTAAAATAAACCTGATTTTTTTCTTTCAAATCCCCCTAAAACTCTTAAAAACGATTTCATCTCATTAAATCCCATTACTCACCCATAAATCCTCCAGTATTCTCTTCCTCCATCAGTTTATCTTCCCTGGACTCGACTTGTTCATCTCCTAATCAAGAAAATCATGAAAAATTAAATGTTTAATCCAATAGTTTCTCAATTTTTCCAATAAATTTAATATCTAGGGGAGCTATAATGCGGATTTCAATGGAGAAAACTTACGGCCATCATCAAAATTCGATACAACTCGTTCTGGAGTAGCGCTTTTAGAGCTGATTGGCGAATAAAATTCTACTTCTCCATCATCTCCACTTTTATATTCTTGTGGTGAATGATAATCCCGTTGTTCTTCGATATACTCATTAATATCTCGATTTTTCCCATTTGAATCGCCACACGTGCTAATATTCTAGAGGGGGTCACGTGGGATACATATTTTTTTTTTCTCTTTTTCTTTTTTTAGGGGCCGTCCATAAATTACGTCACACGTTCAGGGGGAGGGGGGGGGGGGTCTTAAATTTGTGACAGAGGGGTCCGGGGGGGTCTTGAAGATTGTGACGTCACAGGAGTCAAATTTAAAAAAGTAGGAAATTTTTAAATATAGGGAAGAGTGGGGCAAAATGGACCCTCATGGTAACATGATTAAGGATTTTTTTTCGGAATGAAGGAGTTGACGAAAAAATCTGAAAAAATTTGAGAAAAATCTCCAACATGTCTATATTGTTTGGAAATTTTTTCAGATTTTTCGAAGCAACCGCTGCTTTTTAAAAAAATCTCGAGTCATCTCATCTTCTAGGTTCATTTTGCCCCACTCTCCCTTATCTTTAAAATTCTCGATTAACGTGCCAAAGAACTTTTGTGCTTATTAAATGAAGACGAGAATGCTGTATGGATTGATGAAGGAGAAGACGACTCTAGTCTTATTCCGAATGATATCGTCGCCTTAGAGTGAAAGGGGCGTAAGTGCCAAAAACACGAAATTCTGGTGTTAAAGGGGCGTATGTCCACTTGTCACTCCAAAATGTTTTTTATGGCCTCTGGAACATTATTTGGATAATTGAAAATTGAAATAAAAAAGTGGCGTAACTACCAATTTTAAAATAAAAGGGACGTATCTCCACACTTACGCCCTTATGTTATTTTCTTTTTATACGCTATATAATTGTTAAAGTTAAAGTGAAAAGGATGTATCTCCGCACTTACGCCTCTTTGTTTTTATAATTTTTTTTATCTCATGAGAATATTTGGAGTTACGCCCTTTTGTTTTTAGGATTTTTCATCCGAATTTTGGCACTTACGCCTTTTTGTTTTTAGCGATTTGTATCTAAACTATGGCACTTACGCCTCTTTGTTTTCAATTTTTTTTCCGATGATTAGAGAAAATTCAATGAAAACACTAAAAACAAAGGAGCGTATCTCCGGCACTTACGCCCCTTTGTTATTAGTCAGTGGTACTTACGCCTATATGTTACTATTTTTTATTTTTTTACTAATATTGCGTAAAAGGACTTGGAAAGCCTATTGGAGCAATAATAGTGGAGATACGCCTTTTTGCTATTTTGAAGAAAAAAAATGAGGAAAAATGGCACTTACGCCCCTTTCATTCTAAGGCGACGATATTATGGATTATAATGATGAAGAAAGTGGTATGCAAGTGATTACAAATATAAAGGATTGGTGTGTCAATCCATGGACTGAAGAGAAATAATATATTTTTATTTTTAATACTACAATAATATTAACAAATAATATTGAATGAAGTCTTAAAGATGTTAGCAAAAAAAAGTCTATCCAATTGCTCTCACTAAGATTAATTTATGCAAAAAAAAATCCTAAAATGATTGAATCTGGGGTATAAAAGTGATTGTGTGACATCACAATGTGGGAGGGGGGGGGGGGGGGGTCTAAAAACTACGAAATTCGTGTGACGTACCTTAGGGACGGCCCCTTAGCAGAAGGCGTATAAGCATGCAAGCGTAGCGTAATTAAATTCAATCAATAATCGAATTTAAGTAATTAAAAAAATTGCACTTTACCTGCTGATCATCATCGATCTTCCATTGAAAAGGCATTCCTGATACAGAATTAGAATCAGATTTTTTTAATTGAGTCTGAAATTCATTCATCGGTAAAAATGCTTCTTCCTCCTCTTCCTCTTCTTCTTCTTCTTCCTTTTCCTCTTCATCTGAACAATTTGATGTACTACTCTCTGAATTGTAAACTGCAGGCTGTAAATATTAATATTTAACGCATCATTTCTGAATTTTTTAAAAAATAACGAAATGCAGAGAAAATCATGCGTAAAGTGGATTCGAATAGAGATGGATGATTTCGAATCGATCTTTGTGAGATCGATTCTTTTTTCTTAGAAAACGATTTTTTTAAGGAAAATTCAAGAAATTCGATTATTTGATTTTTTGGATTCTTTCGAAAGGATAAAAATGAAAAATAGGATTTTTCCTTAGATCAAAAATTGGGGAAATGGAAATATAGAATGATATGCGATATATCGAATATAATGCGAGATATCGCATCGATTAATCGATTTTCAAGCATGATCGATTGGAAATTTCTGTTTGTTGAAAGAGACATCCCCTTAAACTAAAATTAGTAAAACGAAACTATCGAGTGACATGCGATATCTCGAATTCAATGCGAGATCTTGTATCGATTAATCGAATATTTGAAATTGATCGATTAGCAGTTGAGATGATATTGTTTTTTTAATTCTGCTTGACTTCGATTTTTCGATTTTTTTCCTTTAAAAAATCGATTTTATAAAAAAAAAACATATTTTCTAAAGATTAATTCTTCGAGAATCGATGTTTTTCTTTCAGAGATCACCCATCACTAGCTATCAAAATAAACTCACATCAAAGTCTGGATCATCAGAACTATTTTCACCAGCAAGACGATCGATCTTTTCATTCAAAGTCTCATCCTCATCCTCATCACTTTCATATTCATCAGAATTGACTTCAGTAAATTTCCTCTTTGTATCAGCAACTCTTGCAGCTATAGTTGATTCAGTTGTTGATTTTTCATCAGGTGTTAACGACTGTAAAAACAAAAACTCTTGTAATTAATTAAATTTTTTTTTAATGAATTAAAAAAAAGTTTTCAGACAATTTAATTATTTTTCGTTGCTTTCTTTAAAAGAGATATCGAGGAAACTAAACGAGATAGAGCACTTTTACCGTAATGACCCTTTTTTTCCAGTTCTTAAAAGAATTAAATAAATAAAAAAACAAAAAAAAAAAAAAAAAAAATTCTCCACAAAAAAAGATCTGAAAAATCGTTCTATCTCGCTTAATTTCCGGAATGTTCTGAAAAAAATGATGATAAAATAGAGTCCATTTGTCTGGAAGCTTCATAGTCGTTTTTTCTTTATGTCCTTTTTTTTTTTAGACTTGCCACTTGATTATCAACGCATATTTTGATTCGCGTTGGAGGCGGTGAAGGATTGAATCTCGACGAATCAAGACACGATAGACTGGACAGGGTTAATTGAATGGATTTTAATAGGCTTCTTTTTGTTACTTGGAAACCATCATCCTGAAACCATTATCAACATCACCAATACCATAACAACAATAACAACAACAACATTAAATTTACTGGTAAATAAACTGCCCTAGCAGGTTTCGAAAATGCGCGGTATAAATTTGAAATTTATTTCGTGTAAATTCGGTGTTGACGCCGTTTATTTCTGCAATTTTTCACAGTTTTTCTACCGGTTTTTACAGTTTTTAATAGGGGTGTGCGAATAGTGTTCGAATCGAATATTACTATTCGATTCGAATTTCGAATCGAATAATTCGAAAATTCGAATTATTCAAAATTATTCGAATTATTCGAAAATATTAGAATTATTTGAAATTTTTGGAATAATTCGAAAATTTTCGAATTATTCGAGAAGTTCGAATCATTCAAAAATTCGAATTATTCGAAAATTCGAATATTTCGAAAATTTGAATTATTCCAAAATTCGAAGTTTCGAATTATTCGAAAATTTGAATTATTCCAAAATTCGAAGTCTCGAATTATTCGAAAATTCGAATTTTCGAATTATTCGAAAATTCGAATTTTCGAATTATTCGAAAATTCGAATTTTCGAATTAGTCGAAAATTCGAATTATTCAAAAATTCGAATTATTAAAAAATTCGAATTATTTGAATTATTCGAAAATTCGAATTATTTGAATTATTCGAAAATTCGAATTATTCGAAAATTCGAAAAAATTCGAATTATTCGAAAAAATTCGAATTATTCGAAAAAATTCAAATTATTCGAAAGAATGCAAATTATTCAAAAAAAATCGAATTGTTCGAAAAAATTCGAAAATTCGAAATATTCGAATTATTCGATTCAAATTTCGAATCGAATATTAATATTCGATTCGGTACGTATAATTCGTGGATTCGAATTATTCGCACACCCCTAGTTTTTAAACGTGATTCACACTGCAATTTAAAAAAAATCTCGATAAAATTGGAAAAAAATTTCGAAAAATCTCAAAAATTAAAAAAAAAAGCAGCATTTAAACGAAATTTACACAAAAAAACAGTGCAAATTTCGCAAATATGCGGTTTTTACACTCAAAACCGTGTTTAAACGACGTTTATTGAACATTTTCGAAACCGCAAGGATGCGCAAAAGATGCAACATGCTCAAATGACTAATAAAATGAATAAATTACCATTGTACGAACATTAACAGTTCGTTTTTGTCTCAAACTTTTGATACCACTGATTTTTATTGTTCTCAGACGCCTCCGAGTCTTCTGCACGTTCCTGACGATATCACTCGGCTCAATTCTTGGGTATCCCAAGATCAATGATCCAATGTTCCAAATGATCCTGAATGACCTGAGAATCAGTAGAACTGGGAAGAAAAGAAGCCATGGAAGTGGTCTGATGAGTTCCATGCTCTTGAAGGATTTTCCATTTACTTCTGGGATCAATTCGTGATAGGGTAAACTCCATTGGGACGATTTCTCAGTTACCCAGAGACAACGATCCAAAAAACGAATGAATATTTGACCAATTGATGTACCAGCCAGTGTCATCAAACAATAAGTAACGGAATTTACGACGTTATTCCACATAATTTCACTAAACTGGGGAAAAAAATAAAAAAATTAGAATAGAGTCACACGACCAATAGATGAACACTGACCAAAAGATGGACGGTTTTCATTATCGAGGATTTTCATAAATAAATTAATGATTCTTATACCTTTTACGTCAATTCCTGATTATTGCATTCTTATAGATTTATGAACTATTTATTAAATAGCGAATTGATCGAAATTTAAAATCATTACACTGCAAATATGCCGGAGTTTAATTTAAGAAAATTTCGAGAAAAAAATAAAAAAAAAAATTGGAAAAATTCAAAAAAAATCCAAAAAAATTGAGAAAAATTGGGAAAAATTTGGAAAAACTCGAAAAATCTCAAATATTGAAAGAAAACTGATTTTTGTAATGTATATTGGCAAAGGGAGGTTGCTGGAGTTTAATTTGAGAAAATTTCGAGAAAAAAATTTGGAAAAATTCAAAAAAATTCCAAAAAAAAATTGAAAAAAAAATTGAAAAATCTCAAATATTAAAATAAAACTGATTTTTTTTTTAACTGTCCATCTATTGGGGGTTTAACTTATTTTCCAGTTTTTCCTTGATTTTCTTTAATTATTTCTACATTATTCAAGTTTTATCGATTTTGAGTCGATTAAATGTATATTTTTCTGTACATCATTCTTTTCTGCAACTTCTTAACGTGATTTTCCTATTTCATATAAATTAATAAAGTCTACTATTTCCTTAACCGTTCATCTATTGGTCATGTTACCCTGATTGAATATTTTTTAGAAGAATTTAATTAAAATAAATATTGATTAATTGTAGAATTTATTTACTCACTGCAGAAAGTGTTGATGTATTCATGGCTCCAGCTTCTTTTTCACCTTAAAAATGAGAAAAAAAAAAATTAAATTTGAATTTTTTCGACAATTAAAATAATTAGATTTGGAAAATACAGGGGAAGATGGGGTAAAATGGATATTTTGATTGAACTGTTCGAGATAGAGATTTCCTGATGATTCCATTGAAAAGCTGAGGAAATTTTGGGCGAAAAACATGTGTCGAAATTAATTTTTTTTTCAATTTTTGGACAATTTTACGATTTTGGCCAAGTTTTGAAGGGGTTTTCCTTTTGAAAATCGAAAAAATTCACTTTTTCGACTATATCTCCGGTTCTGTTGATCGAAGTGACCTGGGATTGATCTCAAATGGAAGGTGAGCTCATTTCTCATCGATTTATGTGGTTCAAATTTTTTTAAATCAATTTTTTCAAATACTTATAGGTCATTTTTTTAAAATCAGTTTTCGCCCTATAAGTATTTGAAAAAATTGATAATTTTTTCTTGAATCATCTAAATCAATGAGAAATGAGCTCACCTTTCATTTAAGATCAACCCCAGATCGCTACGACCAATAGAACCCGAGATATTTCCGAAAACCTGAAAATTTCTCAAAAACAGAAGTTTTTCACCTTCAAATCTCCCGCAAAAAATAGAATTTTCCAAAAATTCAAAAAAATAACTTCTGACATATGTTTTTCATGGCAAATTTCCTCAGCTTTCCAATGGAATCATCAGAAAAAACCTATCCCCAATATTTCCATCGATTTCTCATAATTTCCACAGTATAAAACACCAAAATTAACACGTGTCCATTTTACCCCATTTTTCCCAACACATTATTATACCTCGACAATTTAATTAATTTTAAATTTCATGAAAAATGTAATATTTTGTAAGAATCCGAGTTTTGAGCCCAAAGTACAAAGTATAAGAATTATTTACAAACAGATTTCACCCCGGTACGTCTCAATTTGATAATAAATGTCTTTCCTCTTCTTCATTAAATTTCTCTCCCCCTTCAGAAATAGTAACTCACAACTGATATTGTCGTTATACATTAGAGAAACTTGTGCAAAAAAAAAAAAAATCTCAATATTCCAATGAATAAAATGTAAATTCTCTTTGATTTAATGATGTTGGTCACTTTCTTTTGACTCTTTATCTGCATGTTTACGATTTTAATGTTATCGTCTTTTCCTTTGGCAGGGACTGAATGTGTTGACCATTGACTTTTACTTTTATTACTCGTTTATCCAAGTACAATTTGCAATTTTTTCAATTATATATTTCGAAATAAAATTAGAAAAAAAAAAAAATTAATTAAAAAAAAAATTCTTCAACTCACCTTTTAATTAAAAAAAAAAATTGCAATTAATTTAAATATGATTGAACGATTTCGACTGCTTCTATTGCTGCCAATTGATTTTATACGACTAATTATCTTACTTATATGTGTATTTATTACTCTTCAGATACACTGTTTGAAAAATACAAACGATGACCAGCGATGATGACCGACTACTACTATGTCAGCAAATGTCTCAAGCAAATCAGTTATAACTTGGACAAGAAGTAAGAAGAGAAATAAGAAGAGGGAGAAAGAGTGATGGATTTTATAAACGTAAAAACAAGCAAAGTACAAAATCAAATGATATGAGACACTCAAAGACCGCGGACCTTTGATCAATATGTAGTAGTATCACTGAATTCCTCTGGATTTATCGCACTTTACCATTTTTTGGAGCTAATTTTTTATTTATAAAATTTTTAGGAAATCCTTGGAAGCGCTTATCAGTCTTTTTTACACTATCTTTTTCGTCTTTTTTACACTATTTTTTTCTAAACACTAGATATTCTTTTAATTAGATAGAAGATTACACTAACTATTCTCGCGATTATTTTTAGAATTTAGTAGACGCAATTATAAAGTTTTTATCTACAAAGTTGATAATATGTATAAAAAGTAAAATGTAAGAAATTTCTATAGAAAATTTTTATAGAATTATTTTGTAGAGATATTGGGATTTTTTTAAAGGTATTGGTAAAGTTAAAGGGATAAATGCGCAAAAAGCACAAATTTTATACATATTTTTTGTTATAGACACAAAATTTTATTATAGACTCATGTGAAATTTTACTCGTATAGAAATAATGCCGAAAAAATATCCCAATATCATAGACGATAAATCTATGGGATTTTCTGCAGAATGAATCTATAGAAATTTTCTATAATCTCTCATTTCTAATTTTCCTAAATTTAGTATAGATTCTATACTATAGAATCACGTGAAACTCTACTTGTATAGAAATAATTCTTATAGAAAAAATGCCTGTAGAAAATATCACAAAATCATATACGATGAATCTATAGGATTCTTTATATAATAAATCTATAGAAATATTCCATAGAAATCTTCTATAGGTATTTTTCTTATGTGGTATTATAGAAACTACCCCATGTCTATAGAAAATATTCCAATAGCACACAAGATAATCTGTAGATTGAATCAATAGGCAATTCCTATGGAACATTTCTATAGAATGAATCTATTAGATAATTTCTATAAAATGAATCTATAAATCATTTCTATAGAAAAAAATCTGTTAGATAATTTCTATAAAATTAATCTATAGATAATTTCTATAGAATTAATCTATAAATAATTTCTATACAATGAATCTATAGATGATTTCTATAAAATTAATCTATAGTTAATTTCTATAGAATGAGTCTATATCTAATTTCTGTATAATGAATTTATAGATAATTTTCATTGAAGATTTTTTATAAAATAAATCTATAGAAATCTTCTGAGAAATTCTCTATAAGGATTTTTCATACATGGCGCTATAGAAACTATTCAATGTCTTTAGAAAATATCTCAATATCATATATGACACTCTACAAAATGAATCTATAGACAATTCCTATAGAACATTTCTATAGAATGAATTTATGAGATAATTTCTATAAAATTAATCTATAGCTAATTTCTATAAAATGAATCTATAAATCATTTCTATAGAAAGAAAATCTGTTAGATAATTTCTATAAAATTAATCTATAGATAATTTCTATAAAATGAATCTATAAATAATTTCTATACAATGAATCTATAGATGATTTCTATAAAATTGATCTATAGCTAATTTCTATAGAATGAGTCTATAGCTAATTTCTGTATAATGAATTTATAGACAATTTTCATAGAAGATTTTTTATAAAATAAATCTATAGAAATCTTCTGAGAAATTCTCTGTAAGGATTTTTCATACATGGCGCTATAGAAACTATTCAATGTCTTTAGAAAATATCTCAATATCATATATGACACTCTACAAAATGAATCTATAGACAATTCCTATAGAACATTTCTATAGAATGAATTTATGAGATAATTTCTATAAAATTAATCTATAGCTAATTTCAATAGAAAATTTCTTTACAATGAATCTATAGATAATTTCTATAGAATTAATCTATAAATAATTTCTATACAATGAATCTATAGATGATTTCTATAAAATTAATCTATAGTTAATTTCTATAGAATGAGTCTATAGCTAATTTCTGTAGAATGAATTTATAGATAATTTTCATAGAAGATTTTTTATAAAATAAATCTATAGAAATCTTCTGAGAAATTCTCTATAAGGATTTTTCATACATGGCGCTATAGAAACTATTCAATGTCGTTAGAAAATATCTCAATATCATATATGACACTCTACAAAATGAATCTATAGACAATTCCTCTGAATAATTTCTATAGAACGAATCTATAGAAATCTTCTATGAAAGTTTTCTATAGAAATTTTCGATAGATTTTTTTTTCTATAACTTTACTCTCAAAATATTTTATACAATTTTTTTACAGAAATTTTCTATAGAAATTTTTCACATACAAAGTATGATTTAATGTTCATTAAATCTTGAATTCTGCTTGAAATTATGGAATTTTCAGGGAAAAAATCATATTTCAATCACTTTTTTCCCTTTAACTCATTGCGTATTCAGTAATTGAAATATAATCACTCATTACCATACATGTAATTGAATAATAAACGAGTTTAACCGAATTGTTGGTTCATATCGTAAGAAGCTAAAGGGGGGTAGTATCTGCGCAGGTGTATGCACACATTGTATACACACCCCTAGACCTCTTTACCTTCTTATTAACATCTCCCGCAAAGTTTTCAGTCACGCCAACGTTTTCGCGCGGGTTACAACCGCCAAGTAGTGGTTTTTATGAGGGAATACTGTGTCAACTACTTTGAAAAACGCACTGCGAATACATTTCAAATAGTAAATAAATTAAAAAAGGATTCGAATTTCGCTCTTTGTAACTGTTTTTGTTAAATACACGAGGATGCAATGGGCGAAGGGAGACGAGAACGTTCATCCAAAAGGTGAATTTTTAATTATATAATTAATAAAATTAATGAAATTGATAGAATTGATAGAATTAATGAAATCAATGAAATTAATGAAATAATGAAATTAATAAAATTAATAAAATTAATAAAATTAATGACATTAATGAAATGAATAAAATCAGTAAAATTAATAAAATTATTCAAATTAATGAAATCAATGAGATTAATGGAATTAATCAAATTAATTAAATCAATAAAATTAATCAAATCAATAAAATTCATAAAATTAATGAAATTAATAGAATTAATAAAATTAATAAAATTAATGAAATCAATGAAATTAATGAAATTAATAAAATTGATAGGATTAATGCCATTAATAAAATTAATGACATTAATGAAGTTCATAAAATCAGTAAAATTGATAAAATTATTAAAATTAATAGAATTAATGAAATTAATGAAATTAATAAAATTGATAAAATGAATGAAATTAAGAGAATTAATCAAATTAATAAAATTAATGAAATCAATGAAATTAATAAAATTAATAGAATTAATAGGATTAATGCCATTAATAAAATTAATGACATTAATAAAATCAATGACATTAATGAAGTTAATAAAATCAATAAAATTGATAAAATTATTAAAATTAATAGAATTAATGAAATTAATAAAATTGATAAAATTAATCAAATTAATAAAATTAAATGAAAAACTCTTTTAAATCATTAATTTCGAAAATTGTCAATTTTTTCGCAAAAAATGCAATTAAATCCATTGATTATCCTCAAATGGCTTGAAAAAAAGGGAAAAAGCTTTAATTCTATTGCTCATTAATTATTCGAACCCCCCCCCCCCCCCCCCCCCCCCGAAAAATTAAGGTCACGCTATTTGGAAATCTAAAATTTAAGGCTGATTCACTCATTGAACCATAAATCATCGTCTGACCTCGATTAAGGGATTTCATAATGAGATGAATAGGCTAGTAAAGAAATTAGATTAATTCAAAGGAAAGTGGATGGAAAAAATTGAAGCAAAGTGAGAGAGAGAATTATGCTCAAGAATGGGTGAATGACTCTGGCCTGTATGTGAGAACTAGTTGGAGGCTTTTTTTTTTTTGAAGGTCTGTGTTGATAGCGATTTCCATCAGTATAGCCACCTTTATGCAAATCCTTATTAAATCTGGGTCACGAGGTCAGGCCTCAAGCAAACAGGGAAATTTAATCCTTTCTGCATATATATATATATATGCATCTGGACGAGTAGGCCCATGATAAACGACAATTCCGTTCAATCGTGAATTGCAAACACGGAAATGGAAACTTTTCAAGGGGGGGGGGGGGGGAGGGATGATGCAGACAGTTGTAGATTGATTTGCTTCTGAAAATTTAATTTAGCATTTATTCATCAATGATAAAAACGAGAAAAATGGGCTAGGACTATGATAATGAAATTAGCACACATTTAACAATTTTTCAAAATTTTTCTAAACGAAGAAAAAATAAAAAATTGTTATAAAAAAAATTTTGCCTTTTTTTTAAGGGAAGAAATGATGATAAAAAAAATATTTAAAAAATTTGCACTTATAGTTTTTAAAATTTTCTATATGCGCACATTTTTTCACATAATTTATTCATTAAAATAAATAAATGCCCATTATTTTTAGGATTATCTAAAGACTTTATCGAGAATCACTATTTTTAAATCGGAAATAAGGGCAAAATGGACCTCTGCAGTAAAATAATTCAGGATTTTTTTTAAAAGTGAAGGACTTTGTAAAAAAATCTGAAAAAATTTGAGAAGATGCTCCAATATGTCTCCATTATTTGTGAATTTTTTCAGAATTTTCATAGACCTCGCGGCTTTTTAAAAAAATCTTGAATCATTTTATCCCTCAGGTTCATTTTTCTCCTGTTATTGATGAATTTTTTTGATAATCTCCCCTAATTGATTCCTTCGAACTGATTTATCTTATCGGATTGCTCTACATTTTCATTGAGAAAGGTGCGCAGAACCTGCAACAAAAAAAAAGCCCTACTAATCGCGTGACACGATTACAACAAGTATAAGTTGGTCCATTTCGACCCTGAAGAGACATCGCCGATAGTCAAATCCATCTGAAAATTCAATTCCATTCGTGCACGTAAGCCG
Organism: Aleiodes leptofemur; assembly: GCA_963942555.1. Lineage (NCBI taxonomy): Eukaryota > Metazoa > Arthropoda > Insecta > Hymenoptera > Braconidae > Aleiodes > Aleiodes leptofemur. The sequence goes on from OZ012609.1 coordinate 1,750,800, forward strand.
TTAAGCCTCGCAGTGACTTAAAACGTACAAATTTACAAAACAGAGAGGAGAAAGCCCCTTACAATTGGCTCAGAAACAAAGGGGCGTAAGTGCTATGTACAAGCATAGCACTTGAGCCCCTTTTTTTCTGAGCCAATGAATATATATATATATATATTCAAGAAGCCCAGATCGATGCGTCTCGTCTTGGTGTAGTCTAACACTCCGTTTTTCATCTATGTTGAGGCATGTCGAGCCACACGTACCACCCTCTTCCTGTTCTCAGGGTTTTCGCGGATCCATTGAACTCCTCCTTCTCCTCCCCCCCCCCTCCCCCCTCCCACCCCCTTCGTGCCTCTTCTCCAGCATGAACTGGATTGCTTTGAAATTTCAACAGTTTACGAGGAAGCACCGGCTCGAACAGACCTATATCCACTGTGTTATTCCCTCAGGAAAAGGTGGGGTAAAACGGGATACAAGGGGCAAAACGGGACATCTTAGTTTAGATGTTTTAGGATACACTGAGAAAATTTTTTTTTTTTTTTGGAAGAAAATTCAGTTAGTTGAAGAAAATTTACTCCAGAAAATTTCTATATATAGGGGAAAGTGGGGCAAAATGGACTTTGTTAGAATGATTTGGGATTTTCCAGAGAATAGGCAGCTCTGTAAAAAAATTTGAAAAAATTCTACAAAAATGAAAACATATTGGAGCATCTTCTCAAATTTTTTCAGATTTTTTCTTCGAGTTCTTAACTTCGAAATAAAATCCTGAATTATGTTGTTGCAGAAGTCCATTTTACCCCGTTCTCCCCTATAGATATATATATATAGATATGTAAAAATTGTGAAGGAAAATTTTGTTGAAAGGCAATTTTCTTGCTGAGAAAATTTTTTTGTTCTCATTTCGAAAGTACCACTTTCAATGCACCTTTGCACTTTTTTTTGGGCCACTTCAAATTGAAGTTCATAGAAAAAAAAAATTCTCAAGTAAAAATTATAATTTTATGAAATTTTTTGAAACCTTCAGAATTATAGGAAACTAAGTTTTAATGTTATTGCACTGATAATATGATTCGAAACAAAATAATTTGCTTTTAGATGTAAAGTAGGTAAAAAAAAGGTGCAAGTGGTTACAAACGGTGCTTCTACCCTGTATTTTGAGAATTATTCGAAATTCATGGAAATATTGGAGATAGAGGTTTTCTGATGATTTCATTGGGAAGCTGAGGAAATTTTCAATAGAAATCCATGGATCAGAATTAATTTTTCTGGGATAATTTCCAAAAATACGATTTTTTAATCAAGATTTTTAGAAAATCGGAAAAATTTGCGGTTTTGTAGTATTTCTGGTTTTATCAGGTTGTAGCGACCTGGGGTGGGTCTTAAATGAAAGGTGAGCTCATTTCCCATTGATTTATATGGTCGTAAAAAAAATGACTGATTTCTAGAAAAATATAGGGCGTCAACTGATTTGCTGGGAATGCGCTATAAATCATTGAAAAATCGATAGAAAAAACAATTTGAACTACATGAATCAATGGGAAATGAGCTCACCTTTCATTTGAGACCAATCCTAGGTTGTTACGTCCAATGAAACTGGAAGAATGCATAAAAAAATGAATTTTTTCGATTTTGACCGAAAAGTGATTTTTTTTTAGATTTTGAACAGAAAAGTAAAAAAATTGAAAAATTAAAAAAAAAACACTTTTTACCCATATTTTTTTTTAGCTGAAATTTCCTCAGCTTCTCAATTAAATTATCTGAAAATTTCTGTCTCGAACACTTCAATTGGAATATGACTCTAATTTCCTCAATTCTACCCCATTTTCCTCTATATAATCATCTGGATTATAGGGGGAAAAAAAAATCAGTTTTATTTTAATATTTGAGATTTTTTTATTTTTTTCGAATTTTTTCAATTTTTTTCGAATTTTTTCAAATTTTTTAGAATTTTTTCGAATTTTTTCAAATTTTTTAGAATTTTTTCGAATTTTTTTCGAATTTTTTAAATTTTCTTGAATTAAACTCCAGCAACCTTCCTTGGTCCATAAACATTTCAAAAATCAGTTTTATTTTAATATTTTACATTTCAGGCGGAGATCTCTGTTCCGAGGAGCTCAGAAGTCTTCTTCAGATTCTGAGATAGCACCATCAAAGCTCAGAGATCGAGAGTCTAAACTTCGCGATGACTTGCCATGGCCAAAGGCAACAGACTTGCTGACTGTGGACCAGCTTGCACGTTATCGTAGGAGAAGAGTCCGTGGTCCAGAACACTCATTTGGCACTGGCTATGATCTTCACGATGATCATTTTGAGCATCTTGTATCAGAGTACAGAAGGGCCTTTCGTGCAACAAGTGAAAATTCTCTGGTTCGAAAAAGTGATGATAAAGCTTTGGAGAAAGTGAAGAACCACGTGGGATCTATGGATACTGATGGGCATATAGCCAATCGACAACCACTTATCAAAAGGTTGTAATATCTTCTGTTAAAAATTCATTTTTTTTTTATTTTTCTTCAACTTTTTCTCTTTTTTTTCATTTTTTGTCAACTTTTCCTTTTTTTTTTCATTTTTTCCTATTTTTTCCTTTTTTGTCAACTTTTTCTTCTTTTTTGCAACTTTTCCTTCTTTTTTCTTATTTTTTTTTCAAATATTTCTTCTTTTTTGTTCTTTTTTGTCAACTTTTCCTTCTCTCTCATCTTTTCCTCTTTTTTTCCCTTTTTTGTCAACTTTTCCTTCTTTTTTTTTCATCTTTTCCTCTTTTTTTTCCTTTTTTGTCCACTTTTCCTTCTTTTTTTCATCTTTTCCTTCTTTTTGCTTCCGAATGGAAGCTTTGTTTTCGCAATTTTTTTCGAAATGCCAATTTTCATTGGAAACGACTCAAAATGATCCAAAACGTCGAGAAATCATAATGAGAAAAAAAGTAGACATGTATGTGTGTGTGGCTGTGTGTACGACTTTACGACTCTCTATTACTCGAGAACGGTGAGAGATAAAAATCTGAAATTTTGGCAAGATATCAGTTTTGATGAAGTGTATGTCCCATAAAAATTTCAGCAAGATCGGTCCAATGGTTTCTGAGATATAGCAATTTTTTAAAAATCGTATATTTTGAAATTTCTCAATTTGCGTGAGACGAATTCCGTTCAAAATTTTACTCAAGATTGGCAACCATAATATCTAACTTTTGGCAAATTTTCATGAATTTAATCCCATTATTCTATTAGTTATTAATTTTTTTGTGCTTTTTTTCAAAAACTCGGTTGTACGACGATAGCTCAATGAATAATTGACTTAAAGACTTCAAATTTTTTCTGTATATATAGTTTCTGATAGAGATGGTTGGGATTGAATCTGAGGCATATCGGCCGAACGGTTCTGGAGATATTTTGAATTGAAGTTTTTCCGAAAATTAGCTGTATCTTCCAAACTACTCATCCGATTCCATCGGGACGAAGCTCAAAAGATTCGTCTCTATGAGCTGAACAAACCCTCAATTTTTGAAATTTTTGCATGGAGTTCTCCGCTTATTACATTGAAAAATGTATTTTTTTCTCAAAATTTCCAAAAAAAATCCAAAAAATGCCATTTTTCTCGATTTTTTTGAATGGACACCCCTATTTTTTATTTGGTTTTCTGAAAGAACACATTTTTCTCTTTCGAATAAGCCCCTACTCACCTTCGTAGGACAATCAGAAACTGTACCCAAAAGGGAACATTCAAAGTGAAAAAGTGAACTTTTATGTAAAATTTCGTATAATTTGAAAATAATTGAATTTAATAAATCCCAATCATTTTATCTCATAGAAAAAATTCAGGAAGAACCATTCGGAAGCATCCTGCTAATTCATTAGCAGAAATTGAAAGGAAGAAATAGCGATCTAAAGGATAACGTAGAAGAAATAGCAACTAACGCAGCGACCAACGCCTGCTTGTTTTTTCATCTTTTCCTCTTTTTTTCCCCTTTTTTTTTTCGACTTTTCCTTCTTTTTTGTCAACTTTTCCTTCGTTTTTTCATCTTTCCCTCTTTTTTTCCCTTTTTCGTCAACTTTTCCTTCTTTTTTTTCATCTTTTCCTCTTTTTTTTCCTTTTTTGTCAACTTTTTCGTCTTTTTTTCATCTTTTCCTTCTTTTTTCCATCTTTTCCTCTTTTTTTCCCCTTTTTTTTTCGACTTTTCCTTCTTTTTTGTCAACTTTTCCTTCTTTTTTTCATCTTTCCCTCTTTTTTTTCCTTTTTCGTCAACTTTTCCTTCTTTTTTTTCATCTTTTCCTCTTTTTTTTCCTTCTTTGTCAACTTTTCCTTCTTTTTTCTTATTTTTTTTTCAAATCTTCCTTCTTTTTTTCAACTTTTTCTTTTTTTCCTTGTTGTATTAATTTTTTTATAATTTTTTTTTAATTCAGTGGAGCAAATTTAAAGCGTGGAGGTGAATTTTACGGTGACACAGAGTACTCGAATTATGGAACATACGAGGGTGTTCATCGTGCAGAATTGGCCCGAAGACCTACCTCCCTTAGAATGGAGGGTGACATGCAAACTGTCACAGAACAGTGTGAGAAATTCATCGAGTGGTTCAACGTCACTCGGCCTGAATTGGCTCGCGTGCCAACGCATCTCAAACTCGAGGGTCACCAGGAAACATCAACGGAAAATCACGACAAGTATATACCATTTGTTGGTGTACGTAGACCTGAAATTCTGAGGCAAACAGCACATTTGAGACTTGAGGGAGAAACTATGTTTTTACCAGAGTATACGGATGTTTTTCGGCAACCAATGGCACAAGGTGATTTATCATTAGGGGGAAAGGTAGGGTAAAATGGACATTCTGATTGAACGGTTTGAGATAGAGATTTCCCAATGATTTCATTGGAAAGATGAGAAAATTTTAGGTGGAAAACATGTGTTAAAATTCGTTCATTTCAATTTTTTGAAAATTTTACTGTTTTGGCCAAGTTTTGAAGGGGTTTTCCTTTTGAAAATCGAAAAAATTCACTTTTTTGACGATTTCTCCGGTTCTGTTGGTCGTAGCGACCTGGAGTTGATCTCAAATGAAAGGTGAGCTCATTTCTCATCAATTTATGTGGTTCGAAATTTTTTTAAATCAATTTTTCAAATATTTATAGGTCATTTCCTAAAAATCAGTTTTCGTCCTATAAGTACTTGAAAAAATTGATAATTTTTTTTTAAACCTCATAATTTGATGGGAAATGAGCTCACCTTTCATTCAAGATCAACCCCAGGTCGCTACGACCAATAGAACCCGAGATATTTCCGAAAACTGAAATTTTTCAAAAAATAGAATTTTGAAAAATTCAAAAAAATAACTTCTGACATACGATTTTCGTGGCAAATTTCCTCAGTTTTCCAATAAAATCATTAAAAAAACCTATCTCCAATGTTTCCATCGATTTCTCTTAATTTCCACAGTATAAAACCCCAAAACTAACACATGTCCGTTTTGCCCCACCTCCCCCTATCTATTCTGCATTCCCCTTAATTCACCTACCCACTCATTTTTTCTCCCTTTTCCAGAGAAAAGATTCCCAATGTTACCAGAAAGCAATCTAAGAACAGGCGGTGAATTTTCCGAGAGAACCGAGCACAATCAACAATTCGTAGACCCCCGAGGCAGTGTAATCCCAGATCCTTATCTTAAATCCACTACAGACGCAGAAACTGACCAAGAACTCCAAGAAGACAAGCAAAACGGAGAAGAGGACATGAAGATGCTTGTCTCAAAATTAGAAGACCTAAAAGGCCCCCCTTTAGAAACACCCGAGTACAAAGACGCCTACAGAGACTTTCCGCGGGAGCGTCCTAAACTAATGAAACCAGAAGACGAAATAGGTCGTGCAGATGGTTCAAAAATCCTGCAGTCCTCAAATCCAGAACGTTTTCATACTAAAATCAATCAGGACCCAGAGTACCACTCAAAGTACCTCGACAAAGAGCGTCAATCCACGAGAAAGCCTTCGATCCCATCAAGATCGGTTCCCTCGAATTTCAATAAGCAGCTAGTTCCAGATTTGCGATCTCATGGTTCAAGTGAAGTGCGATCGCAGTACGTGCCTTATGGAAATGTTCCCCGTGTGGAGACTCTAAAAATGCCGCAGAATCTTCGAGCAGAAGGCCATATGGACCTTCATCCTGAATATCGTGATGCCTATTGTGGATCCATTCGAAAAGGTCGTGAAAACAACTGGATCAACAATAACAACAGCGAAGAATTCGGTATGATCAATGCGCAGCATGATCAAGACGCTTTTCAAGTCCTTCAGACGCGAATTAACGAGAATGTTGCTGGAAAACCACCGGTAATGGCGAGAAAAGCTCCTCGTTTACAGGTATTTAATTCAGTAGTGAAGAGGTAAAACAGGATAAATCGACTTATCTTTGAGGTCATTTCGAAGGAAATATCTCGGAAACTAAGCGAGATAAGCTGATAACTTCATCTGTTTTTGTAGAGAATTTCAAGAGTTACAAAAGAGTTTTAGGGCAAAATTGGCTCTTTCTCGGTTATTTTTTGAGGTATTTTCAAAAAACTTGATGAGAAAAAAAGAGACTTATCTTGTTTTACCTCTTCACTACTGAATTGTATTATGGTTGGGTTTGTTTTGGACACTTACGTGCTTTTAGCGCGTATATATAGATATACGCTTAAGCCAAATTTATTTATTTATTTAATTAATGCAGATATTCTACAAAGTATTATTAATATGTTACAGCCATTGTGTAAATATGCTTGATTTCTTTAGTTAATCGCATCCTTCAATGACAATATTTAATATGAATTGTGATTTCGTTTCAATCACACTCTATCAAATCGCAAGTTACATTACAGCCTATATCATCACCTGAGAAACAAAGGGGCGTAAGTGCTATGAATAAGCATAGCACTTACGCCCCTTTATTTCTAAGATGATGATATAACTAGTTATATCGTGGTCCTAGAGTAAAAAGGGCGTAAAAAGATAGGATATGTGTACTACTTACGCCCTCTTCACTCCAGGACGACGATATAATACGATAATAGCTTAATAAGTTATTATCATGGGCAAAATAGCTCTAAATGGGATATATAAACTGATTTTTAAGATAACATTGTTGACAAAGGAAGTTTGCCGGAGTTTCATCCATTAGATGGGCAAAATGTCCAAAAATTGCCTATCGATGTGCAAAATGATCCAAAATTGCCCATTAATGTGCAAAATGTCCAAAGATTGTCTATCGATGTGCAAAATGACCCAAAGGTGCCCATCGATGGGCAAAATGACCCAAAATTGCCTATCGATGTGCAAAATGTCCCAAAATTGCCCATCGATGGTCAAAATGGCTCAAAAATTGCCCATCGATGGGCAAAATGGCCCAAAAATTGCCTATCAATGTGCAAAATGACCCAAAATTTGCCTATCGATGTGCAAAATGACCCAAAGTTGCCCATCGATGGTCAAAACGGCTCAAAAATTGCCTCTCGATGGACGAATTGTCCCAAAATTGCCCATCGATGGGCAAAATGGCTCAAAAATTGCCTATCAATGTGCAAAATGACCCAAAATTGCCGATTAATGTGCAAAATGACCCAAAATTGCTCATCGATGGACGAAATGTCCCAAAATTGCCCATCGATGGTCAAAATGGCTCAAAAATTGCCCATCGATGAACAAAATGTCCCAAAATTTGCCTATCGATGTGCAAAATGACCCAAAATTGCCCATCGACGGGCAAAAGAGCTCAAAAATCCCCTATCAATGTCCAAGATGACCCAAAATTGCCCATCAATGTGCGAAATATCCAAAAATTGTCTTTCGATGGGCAAAATGGACCAAAATGAGACATATAAACTGATTTTCTTCTTCTTTTTCAGGTTCACCGTCCAACAAATTTCGATGCTGCCAGTCCTTCCGCCCATTTGAGACATCAGTCTCCATCCCCAACGTATCGGCTCCACGTTCAAAATGTTGATAACAAGCCACGAGACTTCAGCCAACGAAGATCTTCGGCGGTTCGATCGCAGATGAATCCATCACCGGAGGAAAGTACGCCAGGCGTCAATTATCGGTCTTACGAGCCGAGTTTTGGAAGAGAAACGCAACAAAATCAGGATCGTCATGCTTTTGTGGTACTTGACAATGCTAATGCTAATGCCAATTCTAATGCGAATGCAATTGCAGAACCGCAAAGACGAAGACGTGTTGATAGAAATTCAAATTCTGAAGATTCCGGCAGTACGAGAATACGAAAACGAACTCCACCAAATTGGATGCCGCCTTGGTACGACAATACAACTGCTATATAATACATATATATGTATATATATATATACATCAGAGAAATAGTATCCACGAAATCAATAAATTTCCATACTGCCCGTTTTTAAAGAATACACTGGGAGTGTACTTTAATTATTATTTTTGTGTTCTTATAGAGTCATTAATTGATCTTGTAAACTTTACGTTTTATACATAGACTCCTGTGTGTCCTTCGAATAGTTCAGGCTGTTGAAGGCTAATCGATACATCACTCTACACGTCTATGTATACATTCGTGGAAAAAAGAGAATCTCGTCAATTGTGTACTACGTCAACGATAGATTATTGTCTTTTTTTTATTAAGAAATTTATATTTTATTGATTTAATAAAATTGTCAGAGATATTGTGCAATAAATTATTTATTTAAGTGTAATGAAGAAAGGTTGAGGTGAAATTTTCATGTTCTAGCTAATAAAAATCACTGGAATTCGTTTGAAATACTTCGGGGGGATGTGTCTCGGCAGCAAGAAAGCTTTTTGAACAGTTTTTTAAATAACATACTTTAATTATACATTAATAATGAATATTATTAATTATTAATTTGATTAAAAAATCATATTCCATTCCAAATAATACTTTAATTTCAATCTTAAGATATCAGAAAATTCGTTAAAATTTTTTTTTTTTCTATTGTAAGATTTTCCGTTTTGAAAGTATAAAATTCGTGTTCATATTATTTTAACTGTTGTTTTCACTTGAAAGATAACAGACTTAAACTTTCTATTATGTTATTATTTTGGAAAAATTGATTTTATTTTAGTTATGGTTTCTTAAACAGGTTTAAGACTGTCCCTCGACTGATCAATCTCATTATAAATAGCCAAAAAGTCTATATATAGAATAATAAGTACTAAAAATTACAAATTTTGTACTAATAAGTTACAAAATTCGTCTTTCCTCTAACTTGACGTCTTTTCCAACAGACTTTTTCGCGCAAGCTTTGCAAAGCTCTAGATGACTCCCGCGTTAATTTTCAAATTATCTGGCACGTCATTGGCTGATGCGAAACACGTCCAAGAATGATTAAAAAAAGATGAGAAAGGCCATTGGTGCACGAGAGTGGCGACAATGGAATGGACCAATAAGGAGTAAGAAGAAGAAGAACTGAAGTGGTACAGTATGTTCAAGTCATCACCTTAGAAACAAAAGGGCGTAAGTGCAGTTTATAAGCACAGCACTTACGCCCCTTTGTTTCTAAGGTCACAACGTATATATTTAGATAACTCGACTGTATACATCTTCGAGATATTCGTACTTTGAGGTTATTCTTTCGATTTAGTCATTATTTAGTTTCTATTAAAAATAAGAAATTTAAAAAAAAACATTTTTAAGAAATTTTTAAGAGAGAATTCTCTTCGCTGCTATTTAAGTAATAAATTGCTCCAAAAAATATGGCTGATCCTGAACTTGAAGCACTTAGACAACAGCGAATGGCTCAATTGCAATCGCAATACAAGGTAAATTACGCGAAATGCATTTGAAATAATTAGAAACATGTTCTTTTGAATTTTTTAAAAAGTGAATTCATTAATTACACACATTACAGGGCAATAATGCAGGGAATCAAGAAGCAGCCGAGGAGAAACGTCAGCAGATGGAAGAAATGAGACACTCAATACTGACACAAGTCCTGGATCAATCAGCAAGAGCTAGATGTAAGGGAAATGACTGATATTCAGAGATCGGCAAAAAAAAAATTTGCATTTTTAATTTTTTAATTTTTTTTATTTCTGTAATTTCCATCGAAAAAATTTTAACTACTTTCTTAATGAAAATTTTGGATTTTTAAATTTTTCATCAGTTTGAAGATTAATTTTTTTTTTTAACAATTTTGATTGCTATTGTAATTTAAAATTTGACTGATGGAATTTCATAATTATTTTCTTTATTAAACTTATTAACATTTTTATTAGTTAAATTGAATTATAAATTTCATATAAGCGTCATTTAGATTGGATTAAATTATAAGTTCTTATTTGTGTTACATTTAGTTAACACTTTCAACTCAAAATTTTTGTCTGAAAGGCGGTTATATTTGGGAAGATTAAACATAGTAGCGTTGATTTTATTATAAAATTAATTATTCCAATCAATTAATAAGTAAGAAAGAATCAAAATTTCGAATAAGAGAAAGAATTATAAAATTTCATCAGTCAAATTTTAAATTACAATAGTAATCAAAATTGTTAAAAAAAAAATTAATTTTCAAACTAATGAAAAATTTGAAAAGCCAAATTTTTCATTGAGAAAGTAATTAAAATTTTTTCGATGGAAATTACAGAAATAAAAAAAATTCAAAAATTAAGAATGGTAATTTTTTTTTGCCGATCTCTGCTAATATTTAATTACATTAATTTTTCTAAATTTTTGAATGGAACAAATTGATACTTATTTAATTAGTGAATACGTTGTCATTGGGAAAACCAGAGAAAGCTAAAATGGTTGAAGGCATGCTGATGAGTATGGCTCAGAGAGGACAATTACCAGGAAAACTTGGGGAAAAAGAACTTATCAGTCTTTTGGAGAGTGTTAATCAACAAACGCAAAAGAAAACTACTGTTAAGGTATAAATTATTCTAAATTATTCGATGATACTAAAAATAGCAGATATTTGACAATTTTTAGTATTTTTCATTTTCTCATCGAATAGATTATTTTTAAAAAAATGAAGAATATGGACATTTAGAAAATTCAAAAAACTATATGCTTTAATTCTTTAAATATTTTTTTTGTATTAATTTGTTTGTTTAAAACAATCATAAAAATTATCAGATGTCTGCTAATTCCACTATCATTTCATTTTCCACATTATCATATTCCTTCTGTGTATTCTAATATAGAAAATGTGAAAATTTCAGAGTGATTTCTTTTTTTATTTCAGAGCCTAAGTGAGATAGGGCGATTTATCCAATTTCTCCTTTCACATAGCTACAGAATAGTTCAAGAGTTACAAAAAAGAATTAAGATAAAATCACTTTATCTCACTTATTATCGAAATATTCTCAAAAAAACAGATAGAATAGAATCGATTTGTCTGAAATTTTCATAATTATCTAGCGAGAAAGAATGGGGCAAAATGGACCTTTAGGGTAACATGATTCATATTTTTTTAGAGTGAAGGAATTCATGAAAAAAAATCTGAAAAAAATTCAGAAGATGCTCCAATATGTGGACATTTTCACTGAATTTTTCGAGAATTTTCTCGTAGAGCTCTTCACTCTAAAAAAAAATTCCAAATTATTTATTTACATTAATCGGTCCATTTTGCCCCCATTTCCCCTATATGAAATTGCATTATACTATCACTTGATTTTTGCAGTTTGATCGCCGCCGAGCAGCTCTAGATTCCGACGACGATTTGTAGCAGCCACCAATAATAAATTAATCAAAAACATTTTATTTAATCGCTTAACATATATTTGTTCACAAATTTTTTTTTACTCATCTGCAAATGATCAGTTATGATACACAAGTACATGAACTAATTTTAATTTTACACAATAAAAATTTAAAATTCTCTAAATAAAATGAACATATATGCTAGTCGTTGGGGGGGAAAAGAACGAACAATACGAAATACAAAATGACTTAGCTGGGGAACTTAATTAATCAATTAATAATACTTAATAAGAAACGCGAATAATAAATACACGAAGAGTGAAGCCATAAAGAGTAAATTCAATTAACTTAAAAATCTTTTTAAAAAATGGATTTTTTTAAATAAGTAAATAAATACAGCCTCGCAGGAACCACTGAGAATATCTCAACAAATCTTCTGAGTCTCCATGCTTTCAATCCTTTTTTATATGACTACTGGAATCTCCTTCATCCTCCTCCTCTTCCTCATCATCTCCAGCATCCAGAATGTCTGGACAGCAAACGCCATAACAAATTAATGATAGGAACAATGCAGGAAGCCCAAAAAGTACTAGTGTCAATATTGGATTGCCCTTCCACATTGATGCGAGAGTGCTTTTCGTTTCGAACCAAGCTCTATAAATTTTCACTGGAACACTGTTTCCCCCGTATTTCGGTGCTTTTTCGCTTTTTATATGCTCCAAAAACATTTCAATAGCTTGGGGTGTAAGTTTACTTGGTTCGTCATCAGGAATGTGATGATGAGTCGTGCTCGTATTAATAACAATTAAGCTGGGAGTCGGCATTTCCATCATTGCAATACCATCCACCAAATCGGAATGAGCAATCCAGCCAAATTGGAAATGATCATGATATTTTTCGCGCTTTTTCCTAATCACAGACTCCACCATATCCCGAAATTCCAGCATGTCCGGTGCAACATCTTCAACTGCATTCTCCTCTACAATTGCAAGTACCAAATTTTTATTAGTCAAAAATAATTGATTAATATTACCACGTGTGACTTTTGGAAATGTTGGAAAACGTTCGGCATTCACCCAACTGTACATTGTTGCATTCAATTCATTAATATCACTTTGATTGTGTCCAGTAAAATTATAATTAAGATTTTCTTTGTAGACAAATATTGCCGGTACTTTGTCAACAGGTGCATGCTTATTAACTACTGCTGGATGAGATTGATAAAAAAATGCATGAGGCTGAAATGCATCAGCTGTATTATGATAAATATCCCAAAGAGGTCCTGCTCTTTCTCCTACATACAAAAAGTACAAATCCCTCTCGTTTTTAATTGTCTCAAAGCTCTGGCTTTTTGTTATTTCTTGAACGGGTGGACCGTTTAATCGTAGAGCAAATTTAACAATTTCCTCTTTTGTTCGATCACCATTGTAGGTGAACTTCTGCTCGCCTTTTAAGCTGTTGAAAAAAATGGGATAATTTACAATTTTTTTAAAATGCTTTTTTGGCTGTTTATATATTTTTTAGTGCTATTATACTTACAATAAAATGGTGGGGAAGCCCCGGATTTTGAAACCATGAGCAACACTGGTAAATCTTGTGCAGTCAACTCGTCCAACTCGAATTGAACTTGCATAAAGATTTTGAGCAACGTGGGCCCAAATTGGATCTAGTCTTTTGCAATGTGCACACCATGGTGCATACATCTATTTGGAAGAGAATTTAATCAGAAGTAGAAGATATTGAACTTGATTAAGATAACTTATTTTGGTAAAAAAAAAGGAAATAATAAAAGTTTTCAGATATCTGCTATTTTCAGGTCTAGAGTAAAGTACCCAATAGCTACTGAGGAAGTAGCAACTGCTCACTCACGTATTTGTATATTTATGTTGATGAATGAATTCATAGATATAGATATACAAATACATGGAGTGAGCAGGTACTAGTTCCTGAGCAGCTATCAGGCACTTTACCTTATAAGAAAAAGGGGAAGAAAGGTTCTACACAGAGAAAAATGTTTTCTTAATTTAAGAATGTGCAGTCACTTAATTTAAGAATGTGCAGGTCGCTTAAATTAAGAAAGGAAATGTCACTTGATTTAAGTGAGAAAAGGTACTTAATTTAAGTGACTTTTACTTTCTTAAATTAAGAAAGAAAAAGTTACTTGATTTAAGTGAGAAAACTCACTTGATTTAAGTGACTCTTACTTTCTTAAATTAAAAAACAAAGAGTTACTTGATTTAAGTGAGAAAAGTCACTTAATTTAAGTAACTTTTACTTTCTTAAATTAAGAAACAAAAAGTTACTTGATTTGAGTGAGAAAAGTCACTTAATTTAAGTGACTTTTACTTTCTTAAATTAAGAAACAAAAAGTTACTTGAGTTAAGTGAGAAAACTCACTTGATTTAAGTGAATTTTACTTTCTTAAATTAAGAAAGAAAAAGTCACTTGATTTAAGTGAGAAAAGCCACTTGATTTAAGTGACTTTTGCATTCTTAAATTAAGGAAGAAAAAGTTACTTGATTTAAGTGAGAAAGATCACTTAATTTAAGTGAGAAAAGTCACTTAATTTAAGTGACTTTTACTTTCTTAAATTAAGAAAGAAAAAGTTACTTGATTTAAGTGAGAAAACTCACTTGATTTAAGTGAATTTTACTTTCTTAAATTAAGAAAGAAAAAGTAACTTGATTTAAGTGAGAAAAGTCACTTGATTCAAGTGACTTTTACATCCTTAAATTAAGAAAGAAAAAGTTACTTGATTTAAGTGAGAAAAATCACTTGATTTAAGTGAGAAAAGTCACTTGATTTAAGTGACTTTTGCATCCTTAAATTAAGAAAGAAAAAGTCACTTGATTTATGTGAGAAAAGTCACTTAATAAGTGACCTGCACATTCTTAAATTAAGTGACTGCACATTCTTAAATTAAGAAAACATTTTTCTCTGTGTATAAGGAGGAAAGGTGGAGAGCAGGCATAAATTTATGTATTTAATGGTTAAAAATGGCCTTTTAGGTCTCTGCGCATTAAGGGCAACCTTTAACAATTGGATAAATTCCTAAGGTCGTAAATCCAAAAATATTAGGAAATTCACGTAATTTTACTAACCATTACGAGCCATTGTCCTTCTTTATAAATATCTAGGAATCTATCACTGAGCTCAATCACCCTAGAGGCTGCTGTACTCGCGAAAAAAGCTGCAATTCACAATTAAAGAAAATTTCATTAACAATCAATTTAAGAAATCCATTTATTCATCACATTTCGCAGAAAATTCCAAATTTTCGAACAATTTAATTTACCTTCATCATCAGTTTTTTCAAATATCTCGGAAACCAAGCGAGATAGGTCAATTTTGCTTCAATCCTTTTTTGTAGAGAATTTTAAGAGCTACAAAGAAGGACTCCACTAAAATTGCTCTATCTCGCTTAGTTTCCGAGATATTTCCAAAAAACTGACAAAAAGTGGATTTTTGTCTAAAACTTCGAAATTCATGATTTTTTGAGGTTAATGTAAATAATTTACTAAAAATTCTTTAATATTCCGAAAAAAAAATCACACACATGAGAAATTATTGGGCTTGAATGAGAATAAAAGTGCATAATCATTTACTCACCACAAAAAAAACTGAAGAAGGCAATTTTGAGGAGCGAAACCATTTCCGAAAAGTGTTCAAGAAAATAACAAAAATTTGTGGTCCGTTTATTCAATTATAAAAATTGAAACGTCCAATGAAATGCCTTTGAATAATTCTCAGATAGACATATCTATTGTATTAACTCCTTACACATTAATTTCCGATTATTAATAGGCCAAAAATAAATGTAAAATATTATTACAGTTGATTCGTTCCATTTTTACAGAGTCGACGCCATTACAGTGGGGGGGGGGGGGGGGGGGGTGGAATAATGACACCCATACTTTTGTTGTGATTGGAGGTCATAACACAAGTTCACAGATCCGCTGAAAAATAATACTGAAAATAGCAAAAATCTGCTGATTTTTAAAATTTTCATTTTTTAAATAAATTACTTATTTTTTGAGGAAATTTAAAGAAAATGTATATAAAATGTATGGGGGAAGGTGGGGCAAAATGGACATGAGGGGTAAAATGGACACATCAAATTTTTTAGGGAAATATCGTGGAAAATTCTTGAAATCAATAGAAATATTGGGGGTCGATTGTTTTTGATGATTTCATGGAAAAGCTGAGGAAATTTTTGGCGGGAAACAAGCGCCGGAATTAATTTTTTTGAATTTTTGGCTATTTTGACTTTTTTAAGCATTTTAGAGGAGTAAAACCCTTTCTTTTTTTGAAAATTTTCAGTTTTTTGAGAATATCTTTGGTTCTATTCGTTGTAACATAAAAATTTCGACGGGAGGTGAAAGATGAGATCATTTGCCATCGATTCATCGGGTTTTCAATTCAAAAATATCGATTTTAAATGTATTTATGAGCAATTTTGTTAAACACTTTCGTAAAGCAGTTTTTGGTCTATAACTCTTCCAAAATACATATTTTTGTATTAAAAATCCCATAAATCAATGGGAAATGAGCTCATCTTTCATTTGAGACCAGCCCCGAATTGCTACGACCAATAGAACCAGAAATATTGGCAAAAAACTGAAAATTTCAGAAAAAGAAAGACTTTTACCCCTTAAAATTGCCGAAAAATATCGAATTTTCAAAAAAAT
The DNA here is from genome assembly GCA_963942555.1 of Aleiodes leptofemur. Taxonomy (NCBI): domain Eukaryota; kingdom Metazoa; phylum Arthropoda; class Insecta; order Hymenoptera; family Braconidae; genus Aleiodes; species Aleiodes leptofemur. The sequence goes on from OZ012609.1 coordinate 1,767,116, forward strand.
CGAAAAAAAATACATCTAACACTTGTTTTGTAGTCAAAATTTCCTCAGCTTTTCAATAGAATCATCAAAAAAAATCTATCTCTAACCGTTCCATTACAGTGTCCATTTTGCCCCACCCTCCCCTATACATATTTATAGAATTTTTTTTGAAAAACTATAACAGCAATTTTTTTTCTTCATATTTATCTATTTGTTAAAATTTTTTTTTTTAAATTAACAGATGTATAATAATTTCATTATTACGCATCTCTTTCTGCTTCCTCCATTTTCAAAGCTTCCTGCTTCTTCTTTCGCTGCTTCTTTCTGCGGATGGTATTCGCGGACCCTGTTCCTGGTGGATTGGGACGCTTCATGCTTTGGCTCTCACCGAGTGACTCCTGAGAAGAGTTACGCGAAAATCCGCGTTCGTCTCCTCCACGAGGCTGGTCCCTTCTTCTTTTAAGGTCCCTTTCTCTCTTATAACGTTCACAGAATTGGTCCCTTCGGCTTCTTCGGGGTTGAGCCACCTCTTTTTCAGCATTCTCCCGTTTTAAAGCTTCCTGCTTCTTTTTTCGCTGCTCCTTTCTGCGAATGGTATTCGCAGACCCTGTTCCTGGTGGATTCGGTGGCTTCAGGCTTTGGATCTTGCCCAGTAACTCTCGAGAAGAGTTGCGCGAGAATTCGCGTCGGTGTCTATCATGGGTTCGGGCCCTCTGTCTCCCACAAGAATGGTCCCTTTCCCTGCTATAGGATCGGTCCCTTCCTCTTCGGTGGTCTCTTGCTCCTTCCCGGCGTTCATGTGATTGGTCCCTTTCTCTCTTCGTCACTACTTTTTTTCTTGAATGAGGACTGGATCGACGAAAGACGACATTTTTGATCGACTGGACGGGGGACTGATGAGGGTGCGATGTCCCAATAGATGGTCTTCTTCTGTTTGAGTTCTCTGCTGCAAACGGGCGCCGCGAATGCGATTTAAAATCTGATGGAGCTGGAAAAGACGACAAAAAAATTGAAAAAAAAATTGAAAGAATTCCTTTCAATTCTTCAAATAATTGAAATACAATGATAATTATAGTTGAATTATCATTGGGTCGGCTAAAGCAGCTGTGACATATTATTAACAAGAAAACGTGAGATTGATGTTTTACATTATGAAAAATCAATCGGAAATAATTAGAGTATTTGGAATAGTTGTCATTCGACGACACCAACGGAAATTTGAGGAAATTACGATTAAATATCATGTAGAAATTAATTATGAATCATTTCCACGAGCAATTAGAACTGGAACTACCCCGGCAAAAGTGAAAATACACGGAGAGAAGTTTTCGGTGTCTAGAACTAAAAAATATAGTAGAAAAAAGCCTTGACTATAATCATATAGTTAGTAAATATTTTGATCAGAAATATAAATTTTTTATTCTAAAAATGAATTTTTTAGCTTCAAGTATAATTATCAGATAGTAGACATGAGTATCAATTGTTGGTTTTCGTGATGTGAAATTTGATTTTCATAGCTGTAGTACAAAATTAGTTATGATACCCAAAAGAAGACAATTTATAATTTTTTTCTCTTTTATAACTTTCAAAGTTTTTTATAATTTTGTTTCTGCTAGGAAACTCTTCAGAAAAATCGGATATTAATGACAAAATTACACAAATGGAATTTTCATTTACTCAATCATTAGTGAATCACATATGATTTAATCGATTCTGTTCTATTGCAGTCGAGCAATACTTCATAAAGTGTGGGTTATGATATGGAAATGGCTAACAGAACTAAAATATAATAATGCATATGTTTGTGTGTCTTCATTCAATGCAGTGATCTCAAATAGTAACCCTAACATTATAATTCTGGGCATGATAAATAGTTTGAAATAGTTGATTTTGACCTTGACTATAAGCAGATAGTCAGGGCAGTATGAAAAAATTCCCTCAGTGTAATTGAAAATGGAAAAGGTTTGATTTTCATTCGTTGAAGAGAAAGTAAAACTTCAGGAAAATTGAAAAATATCATATTTGACAGATGTTCTCTATCCAAAATTCTCTTAGATTTTCAATGGATGTCCTCAAAACAGTTTCTATCATTCGGCAAATATACTCTTATTATCGTACCAACTGGAAGATCAATATCATCCGACCAGGATCCACGTTCGTTCCTCTCACTCGTTAACAAATGTTTCTCTCCTATGAAGTGGCACATCTGACAGTGAGGAAGTCGGTTTTCTGTTTCCTGGGATGATCGTTCTTTCAGCTCTGGTGGTTTATCCATCTCAGGTGGTGCAACAATGTTACCTGCATCATCCATATCCCAATGACAATGACAGTGCTCCATGAATTTTTGTAAATATCCTGTGGACCAGAAATAAAAATCGTAAATCCACAATAACACTAGAGAAATGATAGCACAATAATAAGAATTTACGGAAAAACTCAGAGTTTGAAAATGCCCGTTATACTGCCCAACGACCCCCCCCCCCCCCCTTGGCTCTTCACCCTCCACAGTAATCATCCATATATTTTGAATTCCGCCAATGTCTTGTCTCCGAAAAAGCGCGACATATGCATGTACCCTTGCCATAAAAAATAAGACATCAAAGTCGATCGAGAATGCAAGAGAACATCAGATTTCAGTAGTGAAGAGGTAAAACAAGATAAGTTCATTTTTTTCTCATTTAGTTTATTGAAAATACCTTAGAAAATGAGCGAAATAGAGCAATTTTGCCCTGAAAATCTTTTGTAACTCTTCAAATTCTCTACAAAAATAGATGGATGATATCACCTTATCTCGCTTAGTTTCCGAGATATTTCCTTCGAAATAATCACAAAGATAAGTTGATTTATCCTGTTTTACCTCTTCACTACTGATTTCAACTATTTTCTTTCCCTTTCCCCAACGGATAGTTTTATCATCAATAATAAATAACCATCCATAATCAACTCATGTGAAAATTTGATCCATTCTTCATCTTCACTCGACGTAGTAAATTAATTGATATCCTATTTATTGTCCCACTTCCATTCAAAGGAAGAAATACAGACAACGAGAATGATGCTTCATCAATCAAAACAATCACAAAATTACCATGGAATACGACAATTACCTTCTAATTATGAGCAATTCCAGTTATGAGATTAGAAAGAATAATTAGAAAGGATAAGATGAGGCTTTATAGGTGCAAAATGAAGAGATAAAAAAGGTTGGTGTTGCTTCGGCTGTGGAAAGACGTGATCTGATCCTTCCCGCCAAAAAGGAAATTTGCGGCCAAACCGCGCCATCTGTTTCACTCTTACTCGCACAGTATTCGGCGGGATCAATTCAAATAATTCAGACAACTATATGTAATATAAAAGTATTGAATTTTATTCTTCAAAATTATGGCCTTCAAAATTAGACAATGATAAAGTATAGAAGGTAAATAGTTCTGAAGTGTCTTTAATGTTTGCTAAAATGACTAATTCATGGCTTGCACCACATGTTAATGAGTTTTCATAAAACTCCGATGCTTCAGTACTCAAACCTGCTTAAAGTGTTGCGAATATATGCGGTGAATGTTACATTGTCGTCCCAGAAAAACAATCACAGGACACTTTAACCATCGATATCAATTAAACCTAATAAAATTAATGAGAAAAACTTGCAATCAAATTTGACGAATCCACAAGTGGATATTTATGTATATTCATTTTTTTTATTTAGCATGTGTATTATCTCTCGATCTTTTACGTTTAGTGCTTCCTCTTATTTGGCACATTTTATTTTCTATACATAGAATTTTTTTATTTTAGTATTTTTTCTATTTTAGTATTTTACATAGGGAAGTTTCAAATTAACAATGACTACTAGCATTTTTTTTTTTCTAATCAGCCAATAAGAGGAAGAATCTTAAAAGTAAATTGAATGCATGTTTCTACGGAAAAACTTATTCACGTTTGTATATCCAATAAAATAAGAGTAATTATGCATTATAAAAAAAAAACATTTGTACTCATAACATTTCTCAACCCATTCAATAATCATCCATAGTTTTTGTGGGTTCATTATCTCTACACATTCATTAAAAAAAAAGAACAATAATACAAAAGTCGAATAAATTACACATAAAAAGTACATGTTACTCCACGCGTCATCAATGTGAGTCTAATCTCATCATTACTCAGTTGATTTTACGAGATGAAGTAGAAGCAAAGTACAAATATGCACTTTACGTTCAACAATTTACTTGAAAATGGGGCTAAGATGTGCTCCGAATTATTTGAAAGAAGCTACTGCAAAATGGAATCTCTCTGAGAGTATAAGATACTATTAAAATAATAATTATTTATCGTGAGAACAATTGCACTGAAATATAATTAATTATCATCTAGAACTGTCAAATGGGACAATCAAATTTAATGAATCCACAAGTGAATATTTAACTCAGCTGGCTCTGACTTAACTGTCGAAACTCCTGGTTCTGAAGCTTCTGAAGCTTTCAGTTTCGCTGCAGCTTCTGAAGCTTTTCTTTTACGCTCGGCCTTCCTTCGCTGGTTTCTCGGGTTGCAAGTTCCCGGAAGGACGCCCTGGCCATTGGTACCTGATGTCAACGTTTCAGTCACTTGGACTGCAGAATTCACTGCAGCTTCAATTTCTGAAACTCTCAGCTTCGCTGCAGCTTCATTCGCTTTCCTCTTGCGATGGGCCTTCCTCCGCTGGTTCCTCGGGTTTCCAGCTCCCGGAGGGATCCCCTGGCCATTGGTGACTTCTGCAGCTCCCAGCTTTGCTGCAGCTTCAGCTGCTTTCCTCTTGCGATACGCCTTCCTTCGCTGATTTCTCGGGTTTCCCATTCCCGGAGGGTTGGCAATCCCCAGAGGGTTGCTCCATTTACTGGTACCGGCTTGTCCTTCTCTGGACAAATGCCTGGTTCCCAAGTCAGGAATTCGTGGAACTAGAAACGCTGGAAAAGAAAAAATTATACGAATTTTTTGATCATTCAATCACACAAAGGTGTAATAGGCGCGAGGGTACAACGAACACAAGGGATTAAATGAACATGTGTTAGTCTGGGTATTTTATGCTATGAAAGTTATTCAAAATCGGTGGAAATATTAGAGACAGATTTTTTCTAATAATTTTAAGGGAAAGATTAGAAGTTATTGCATTGCATATTATAAAAATTCTATTTTTTGCTCATGATCTGCCACTGAAAGCTTTCAAAGATCTCAGTTTTTCGAGAATATGATTGGTTCCATTGTTTATAGCAAATAGATTGTGAGCTCATTTCCGATATATTTGTGCAGGTGAAAAAAAAAATTTCAGGTATTTTAAAAACTGATTTAAAAAAAAGCATTTGAGAGTAACAATCAGATCGCTATCATCAACAGAATTAGAGATATCAATGAAGAAGTCAATTTCATCGAGTTCCAAGAGGGATACTCTTCAAAATTCGATTGAAAAGTAAAATGTTCTAAAAAAAATAGGAAAAATTAATTTCAACACATTTTTTCCACTTGAAATTTCTCCTAGCTTTCTACTGGAATCATTAGGAAAAATCTATCACGAAGTGTTGAATTAAAATGACAATGATTCACTTTCAACTTACGGGCCTCTGGGAACGGACCTCCTGGGAAAAAATTATGAAGAATTTGTGAAACGGACATTGGCTGCATTGAGATTGCTGAAAACAGAAATAAAAATTAAATTTTCCCCCTGTGAATAACAAAAACTGGATCTTACACGTGCGCTAAAGTTTTTTAGACTTGCGTAATTACAAAATGTGCCTTCGCTCATTTTGCAACTTCACACTCTTCAGAAAATGCTTCATCGCACTTGTTAGATAATATGTAGGGGGAAGGTGGGGTAAAAAGGACATTTTAATGAAACAGTGGAAAATAATTTTTTTTTGATGATTCTATTGAAAAGCTGGGGAAATTTTAGACAAATAACGAATGTTAGAATTGATTTTTTTTTTTTGAAAATTTGATTTTTTTGAGCATTTTTGAGGGTAAAAGCCTTTCAATTTTGGAGAAAATTCAGTTTTTTTGGAATACCTCCGGTTCTATTGGTCGTAGCGACATGAGACCGATTTCAAACGAAAGGTGAGATCATTTTCCATCCATTTATGGGGTTTTGAATTCAAAAATATCGATTTTTCAGATAGTTATGGGAATTTTTGTGAAAAATTATGATCATCGGTTTTTGCCCTGTAACTATGAAAAAAATCGATATTTTGGAATTAAGAACCCCATAAATCGATGGAAAATGATCTCACCTTTCGTTTGAAAGGTAGAGGTCATTAGTCATGAGTGCCTGTCCAATGCTCATCAACAAGCCTGTGAAATGCGTTCATGGCAATGACTAAATTCACATTTAACAATTGAAACAAAAGAATAATCTCTGCACTCATTGTTATTCACATTGAACCAATTTTATAAAATTCATGCATATTCGCATTAAATAAAATACCCACTTGTCTTCTTAGTCACTTTCGTCTTCATCTTTCGCCTTTATGAGCCGGCTTCTCTCACGACATAAACGGCGAGAGCGTTATGGAGAAAAATGATGTGGAAGTGAGAGAAGAAATGTGGTTTGGCGCGTTACGTCAATTCAAAATGAAGTCCGCTATTCAAACTACAGAACAAAGAAAAGTTCCAGATGCTTCAGTAGAATTATGAAATTTAATGGAGAAGACATCATAATACCAGAAACATGAACAGTATTTGTTTTAGCAGAATATTAGTTAATAAATTTTTTTCTCTCCACTTATTATTCATTTTTTTTCTCATTTTATGATTCTCGCTGAAAATACATCGGCCTTCCGCTAAAACTTCATTCTATTCAACACAGGGGGACACTGAGAATAGTAGAAGCCAGGCTTACCATCGCACAATTTTAGGTGGGAAACCAGTGCCGGAATTAATTGTTTTGAATTTTCGGCGATTTCGACTTTTTTGAGCATTTTAGAGGGGTGTCACTCTCCCTTTTTTTTTTAAATTCAGTTTTTTGAGGATATCTTCGATTCTATTCGTCGTAGCGTAAAAATTCTGAAGGGGTGTGAAACGTGAGAACATTTACCATCGATTTATAGGGATTTTAATCAAAAAATATCGATTCTTGAGGTATTTATGGCCATTTTTGTAGAACAGTTTTGTGAAACAGTTTTTGGCCTATAGCTATCTCAAAAATTGATATTTTTGAATTAAAAAACCCCATAAATCGATGGGAAATGAGCTCACCTTTCATTTGCGACCAGCCCCGAATTGCTACGACCAATAGAACCAGAGATATTTGCAAAAAACTGAAAATTTTCAAAAAATAAAAAGCTTTTATCCCTCAAAAATGCCGAAAAATATCGAATTTTCAAAAAAATCAAAAAAATACATCTGACACTCGTTTTCCGGCTAAAATTTCCTCAGCTTTTCAATAGAATCATCAAAGAAAGTCCATCTCTAACCGTTTCATTATAGTGTCCATTTTGCCCCACTCTCCCCTATTTGACTGCTGAATTTCTTTCAATAATAGAAAATTGAAAGTGTTTTAAATACGTTAAAGTCAGCGGCAATAATTCCATGTGAAGGTGTATATGAATGATGTAAACAAATAAAATTTTAAAATTGTAATTTATTTTTTGATTTATTAATGAATTCTTCAGGTTCTATTTTTCAGAGCTAGAACCGGTCTCATTTGTGTTTCAAGCTGTGGACGTTGATAATTAGTTATGAAGCCCAACTATTCTGAAGTTTATGAACTTTCAAGCAATATTTGTAATGAAATCCAACAGGAATTATCGTCTTCACAATGCGAAAATTTCAATAAGTATATAAAAATAAACAGTGATAATAATAATAAAAAAATAATTAAAAGTTTTATCAAAGTTACATGAAAATTTTATAAAAATTTCGAAAATTCTGAAAAATTTCAAATATTACACTGAAACTGATTTTTGTCTTTCTTTCTTTCTTTTTTTTTTTTTTTAATAATTAATCATCTGCATTTTCTGCAGTGTTTTTATATTAGTTTCGTTTTTTTCATTGGTGCTTACTTAGTACTCGATAAGCCTCGTTAAACGAATATGAGAACAACTGTAATTGTATTTAAATATCAAAATTGTAATTTAAAAAAACAAGTAGAATTTTATAAAAAAGAGCAAATTCAAGATGAAAAAGGGGGAAAAAGGAGAATCAAGATGAAAAAAAAACTTAGGCAGACGTCTTTTTTTCAGCTTTCTCTTTTTTCAACCTTTCCTTCTGTCTAATCAATTGCTCCCTTCTGTGAACGGTAGCCCGAGTCCCTGTTCCTGGTGGATTATGTTGCTGCATGTTCCAACTCTTTCCGAATGAATCTTGGGAAGAGTCACGCGAGAATTCACGATGGTTTCTTCCATGGGATTGGCTTCTGTCGGTTGCTGAAGAATGGTCTCTCTCTCTTTGATAGGCTCGGTTCCTGTCCATTCCACGGGACTGGTCACTTTCTTTTCCATAGTCCCTTTCACTCTTATAAGATTCGCTCCTTTCTCTCCCATAAGAACGGCTCCTTTCTCTCCCATGGGGTTTGTCGCTCTTTCTTTCACGGCTTTGGAGCCCTCCTCTTCCATAAGCCTGGTCCCTCTCTCTCTTCGTTAATAATTTCCTTTTTAGGTGTGGGCTGGATCGAGGCAAGGGGAACCGATGAGGGTACGTTGTCTCAGTGGATGGTCCTCCTCTGGTTGAGCTGCCTGATGCAAACAGACGCCGTGGATACAAGTTGAAATTTGATAGAGCTAGAAAAAACCACGGAAAATAAAAATAAAACTTGAAATGATTGTTTTTAATTCTTAAAATAATTAAAATACAATAATCATTATTAGTAACTCACCAGAAGATATTGGAAGAGAATCAGTGGGAGTGTGTGGAATCGGACATAGATCAGCAATGCCAGTTGCTGAAGAAGAAAAAACAGATTAATGACTAATTCTGAATTAAGCGAGACCAGAAGAGAACGAATGTGTGGAATAAAATGAACCAGTTGTTTTTTTTTTCTTTAAATGAAAGCCTCTATTGAAAAATTTGGAAGAATTATTCAAATATAAGAACATGCTTCAGCATTTTCACGAAATATTTTTGATTTTTTTTGGAAACTCCAAATGAAAATCTCCGTTCATTTTTCCTTAAGGATCAGTTTTCTCCTGATCTACATTATTCATTTTTTTCTGAGAACTGATGCATGAAGTGTTTTACTTACAATTAGCGAATCCACGTGTCGGTATACTAGCTGTAACAGATGTCAAAGAAAAGAAAAATTAAGGCGATTATAGGAGATCGAAAGAGTTGGAGTATTAAGTGAAATTATTTGGAATAATTAATGAATCCAGATAGTGGAATGTGATGACAAAAAGACAGGAGAGACTGCGAGAGCATAGTGAGATAATGACAATCCTCAAAAGGCAATATAGGAAAAAAAATTACATACCATTTTTCTTCGTCATATTCTCTTCATCAATGATTGGGCTCATTGCCTTCTGGTTAGATTTCGCTGATGTACTCAGTGCTGAGACTGAAAATAAACAGATGATGTTTATAGTAGCATGATGTTAAAATTCGCTGACTCTAGTTTTAAATTAAAAATCAATATTTTCTAAGTATTAATATGAAAAATTGGAGTTCTTTCAGTTTTCAGCAAATTTCAGTTTCACTTGATTTTTCACTTTTTCCGAGATATCCCTAATTTTATTTTTCGCAGTGACTTGAAGCTTTTAACAAAACAAATGTGAGTTCATTTCCTCCGATTTATATAGTTTTCAGAAACAATGATCGGTTTTTCAAATATATCGTTGTCTTAGAAGGAAAGAGGCTATGCTCATGCATAGGACTTACGCCTCTTTGTTGCTAAGGCAACGATATATGAAACTAAAACTGATTTCCAGAAAATGAAGTACGAATAATTGAAGAATCTATAGAAGAATACATTTTGATTTCTAAAAATCGATGAGGAATGACTTATCTTCCATTAAAAATCAATCGCAGATCATTACCACGAATAGAACGAAAAATATGCCCGAAAAGGCAAATTTTTTCGATTTTGAAAAGCCTTTGATGGGAATGTGGGGTAAAATGGACACAAGGGGTAAATCAAACACGTGTTAGTTTCAATATTTTCTACTATGAGAATTACTCACCATCGATTGGAATATTTGAGATAGGTTTCTACTAATAATTCCATTAGATAAGTGAGCTCATTCTCCATCAATTTATGTGGTTGAAAAGAAAATATTTTTTCCAAGCTATACTTTATAAGGTAAAACCTGATTTACAGAAAATGGCCCATAATTATGTGAACAATCGATTTTGAAACAACTTCAACGTCATAAATAGATGAGAAATGAGCTTGTTTTTTATTTGAAATCAACCCCAGATTGCAGTGAAAAACAGAACCTGAGATATTGCCGAAAAAGCGAATTTTCTCAACTTTCAGAAGAAGGATCCCTCCAAAACTAGTCCAAGGAATTTAAATTTTCGAAAAATGGTAAAAGAAGCTTTTTGATATATGTTTCCTATCTATAATTTTCTCAGGTTCCCAATGGAATCATTAGAAGATCTCTATCCAGCACCATTCATCTCATATGTCCATTTTACCTCAATTTCGAAAACTGTTTTGTGTGCTTACAATATTCACTCAGTTGAGATGTATCATCACCTTTGTCTCCATGATCTCCACTGCTCAATTCCTTCAAAGGTGATCTGTCTCTCATTTCGGTCTGATGACCATCAGGATTTTGCAGAGATGCATCAACTGTAGGCTCTACAGCTGTATCATCATCATCATTTCCCGCTCCCTGAGATGATTTTTCGTCCACATTTGGTGATGCATCAGTTCCAATTGCTGCAGCAATGTCACCTGTATCATTCTCCACCTCCTGAGACAATTGTTCCTCCGGAACTGGTGGTACATAGTTTTGAGGTTCAGCAGCAATATCATCTGCATCAATCATATTGACGAAACATCGGCCTGCGATCCCTCTGACCTCGAATAGTACCACGAGACTCGGATCAGCTGCAACAACTATGATGACAAAATTTGCATTATTTCAGAATATTATTGTCAAGAAAGCTGGTGTAACAAGGATCCAAGAGTAAAAAGGGTAAATTTCAATTTTGATGTTTTATATTACAAAAATCGTTCGAAATCCGTGACAATATTTGGGATAGGTTCTATTCGATGATTCCATTGAAAAATTGAGGAGATTTCCATTGGACAACGTATGAGAAGGTTTTCATCTTTATAAATTTAAAATAAAAACAAATAACTTGTGATATAATTTCCATGGGAAATTTCCTCAACTTCCGAAAAAATTTCTCTCCAATATTCCTGTCGATTTCAAGCAATTTTCATAACATAAAATACCAACACCAACACATGTCTCTTTTACTCCTTGTGGTCATCTTATATAGGGAAAGGGTACCTTCCCCCATTTCAAAATTAATATTTCATAATTTTTCGAAACCCATTTCAATGAAAATTAAAACATTTCTGCTTTCTTGGGATATACTCGGTTCTTTTGACTGTAGCAATTCGAGACTGGTCTTCAATGGAAGGTAAAACAATTTACCACTGATTTATATAGTTTCCAAAGGAAAATTATCAGTTTTTCGAGGAATTTATAAAGCAAGAACGAATTTTCACTGAATATGTGCCTGAAAAATCATTTCTTTTATGAAAGCTACATGAATCGATGGTCAATAATCGCACCTCCTATTCGAGTCCAATCCCAAATCATTAAGGTAAATACAACCAGAGCTATCTTCGAAAAAATGAGAATAAAAAAAAAAGAAAATCAAGCAATTCTGACTTCTATTCATTGCCGGGAGAGTAAAATAAAAAATAATTAAACAAATCAATTTCTAATATTATTCAGCTTTACCGGCTGCAACATCCATCTCGAGCGGTGTTAATTGGCATCTGAATCCCGAGCCAAGCTCTAGGAATGTCTCTTCAGCCAGTGGCTCGAAGTAGGGAAGAGAAGGCTGCCAATCCAACGAAGAGCCCGCTCTCACCGCCACCGTGATCACGTTCTTACCGGAAACGACCAAATTTACCACAGTTGACCCCGCAACTTTAGAGTTGGCTGCAAAAAAATGTAAATGGTTTGTATATGAGTAAATGAATCGATGAAGAATAAACAAAAAGTCGAATCGTAGACAATAATACAGCAATTTACTTACGATCTGCATTTTTCTCCGTTCCTGGAGCAGCTGGAAATGAGGGAATTTTGTTATTTCTCACAATGATATTATCATGAATATTGATGATTTTTTAAGAATACCTGGGAAACTAAACGAGATAGCGAAATTCTCATTATTCTTTCATCATCGAAGTTAAAATTTATATTAGAAGAATTATGGAATCACGCTATCTTGCTTAGCTCGCGAAATATTTTTTTACAAAAGGTCACAAGAGAACATTATTCATTCTTTTTCATACATACTCCTCAATTTTCTGAGTGAAGACTTGTATGATGTCAATTGTGGAGAGATCCACATCCAGCCAATGTCCGGTAAGGGGATTTCAATCCATCCTGGGGGAGCTGGTTAAAAAAAATCATGTTAGATAGTATCGAGGTAATCGTTCGATTGCATTAGGGGACAGTGGGGTAAAACGGTCATTCAAATTGCATGGTTTGATAGAGATTGTCCCATGATTCCATTGGAAATGTGAGAGAATCTGAGAGAGAAATCATTTTTTGATTTTTTGAAAATTTTACGTTTTCGGCCAAGTTTCGAAGAGGTAAAAAATATACTCTCTCGGTGATATCTTCGGTTGTGTTGGTCGCAGTCACCTGGGGTTGGTCTTGAATGGAAGATAAGCTCATTTTTTAACGATTTAGGTGGTTCAAATTTTCATCTATTTCTCAAATACTCATAGGCGATTTTCCGAAAATCAGTTGTTGCCCTTTGAGTGTTTAAAAAAATTGAGAACTTTTTTTTAATCCACATGCAATGAAGAGATATGCTTATCTTTCATCCACCAATAGAACCAGAGATATTCCTGATGAACTGTTTTTTTTTTAAACAGAAGGGTTTCACCTTCAGAAAATTTCGGTAAATAACGTCTAACATATGATTTTCATGGAAAATGGCGTCAACTATCCAATGGAATCATCAGGGAAAATCTATTTCCAATATTTCGATCGATTTCAAATTATTTTCATAGCATGATATACCAAAACGAACATGTATTCGTTTCACTCTTTGTGTCCATTTTATTTCTCCATTCCCTATGCCCTTTCCTATGGAAAAAAAAACTTACGTGTGCGTTGTGGTTGAGGATTTCTATTCTCCACATTCCTTTCCTCTTCCTCTGCAGCTTCCTCTTCATTTACTCTTCTTGGGGTCTCCTCATTACCTAAAGGTGTGGCTGGTATTTCAACCTCCCTTCTCCTTAATGAGTAAACCACCTTCTTCCTTTCAGCCACTTTAAGAAAAAAAAAAGCCATGAAAGTAGAGAGAATTGTTTGTAAAATTCAATGACAGAAAAACAGAAAAATGAGAAGAAAAAGACATTTTTTTAGGGTAGAGGTCAACTCTACCTTGAAAAAATGCGAAAATTTCTTCTCATTTATCTGTTTTCTTTTCTAACTGAATTTTATAAAATTTATAGCATTATCCCGATGGAAGACAAGAATTTCAGGCACCAGATGAAACCTCAATTGTTGAATGCAGAGCAAAAACTATGAATGAATGCTGAAAAGATCATGGCAAGATTGGTATCAGAAGTAGCTCTAATTATTCCTGCATAATTTGAAATAAAAGTGGCCAAAAAGGATTAAACAACAATAGCACTGCAACAGGGATCACGAAAGTTCTTTGTTCGAATCCATACGAATAAATTTAATGTGATCAACAAAGTCATAAAAACAATAAAGCCAAAAATTGTTGAATGGGAATATTTTTATTTAATCAAATTGAATTAATTAGGATCAAGTCGTAGTAATATTTATAAAAAAAAAACTTACTTTTTTCGTTTTGGTTTGGAAGCCGGCTTTCGTAACGGCTGATCGCTAAAAAATGCGGCACCGGTGTGAAGAAAGGATGTGGGAAGTGGCGGAGGTGTAGTTCGACTCAAAAATTCTGGAGCGCTGCTTCAATCTAGAATCATGCCCCCTATTCAAAAAGAAAAACAAAGGGAAATTCACCAAGTTTCAATTGAATTCTGCAACTTAATTGTGAAGTCAACGTAATACCAGGAATGACGATAAAGTTCATTTGATTCGAATATCAATTAATACTTCTTTTTCCATCTAATATTCATTGTTGTCGGATATTTCGATTGTTAGTTGAAAAAACGCATTTGCGTTGCCGCCATTTTTCCCTTTCATTCCGATTATATAGAGATCTAGAAAATGTGGAAGTACATACCATCGCTCGGAAATCCTGATTTCTTATCGACAGTCCTTAACGGCTGTCGGTAAAGATGTCGCTGATTCATCTGAACGTCAACTTCACCAAAGTTCCGAGAAATAATTCATTGAAATGATTAAAAAATAGAATTGCATCTGAATCAGGCAAAGAACCAAACAAATGCACATTCGAAGACACTAAAATACATGGGATCAAAATTGAATGAGCCCACAAGTGTTAATAGGTTAATTGTATTTTTTATTATGTCAATGAGATTTTTCCATTTTAATTTGATTTCATCAACAGAAATGATGGGATTAATTTGACGACGGTTGGAGTGTTTGGCAATTGAATAGTACAGAGTTGAGTAGATGCGTGAACTATCAGTGAAATGATTTTTTTTAAATTTTTGTTACCAGCAGTTGAAATGTTTATTATCATCATTATATTTCAATTGAAGCATCGATTGATTATTTTTCGCTCAACTGTTGCAACGAGCAGCAGAGGTGATTATTCCGCCTCATCTAGTTTACGAGTTAGCAGTATCATTTGCGTCTGCAGATCTGTAACATGGAGCTCAAGGCCTCCAGGGTCTATGGTAAACTCATAGCAGCGTATTAGATGAATTGAAGAATTTTTTATTACTCGTTAATTGATTAATTGACTTCATAAAGTCTCTTCACTCAATGAATAAATATTTTTGGGAGCTTCAAGACGGTAGATGTGACTTTTCATCCATAATAGGAATAATTGCATTCTCAGAGCATCAACCAAGTCATTATCTCTACATAAAAATCTTTTTCGAATTGAAACATTAACATTGATAATAGCAGTGTATCAATTACGAAGACTGAAAAAGTAATGAATATTATGTTTCATAATAATGCGAAAAGATTTTAATCACCTGGAAAAATTGCTAGAAACTTCAAATATCTATGCACAGTAGGCATCCGGAATTTGTACTAGCAACAGAAGATAACTAACAGAGGATAATAATGATAAAAAAAAGTCGACAATGTGAAACGAATATCTATGGAGGAATTATGAGTTTTAAAATCATTATCTGTGCAATGAATTTTTACCTGCTCCAAGGCCTCCTCTCGCAGCCCATCCTGGATCTGGTTGGAAAGGAGGTTCTCTAAGAGAAGCTCCACTTCCCGATGAATCTCCGACACACCTCATCGAAAATCAAACTTCTAGAGTTTTCACTTCCCAATGCACTTTTTTTGGGAAAGAAACTCCTAAAGTTTGCACTCTCGATGCACCTTCCTGGAAAAGAGGTTCTCTAAGAGAAGCTCCACTTCCCGATGAATCCGACACACCTCATCGAAAATCAAACTCCTGGAGTTTTCGCTCCCCAATGCATTTTTTTGGAAAGGAAACTCCTAAAGTTTGCATTTCCAATGCACCTTCCTGGAAAAGAGGTTCTCTAAGAGAAGCTCCACTTCCCGATGAATCTCCGACGCATCTAATCGGAAATCAAACTTCTAGAGTTTTCGCTTCCCAATGCACTTTTTTGGAAAGGAAACTCCTAAAGTTTGCACTTCCAACGCTCCTTCCTGGAAAAGAGGTTCTCTAAGAGAAGCTCCACTTCCCGCAGAATCTCCGACGCATCTAATCGAAAATCAAACTCCTAGAGTTTTCGCTCCCTAATGCATCTTTTTGGGAAGGAAACTCCTAAAGTTTGCATTTTCGACGCACCTCCTTAGAAATCAAACTCCTAGAGCCAAGGCTCTAGCAGTTTCTATTTCCCGATGATTCCTGGTTGTTGAAGCGAAGGTACTTGATTCCTGTAAGTAGAATATGGGAATATCTAGATCAGAGGAGTATTTTTCGGAAAAATCTAACTTTTCCTCGATTAGAGCTCCATAGATATTCGTTTCATTCGTTATTTCTGATATTAGATGATAAAAGAGCGAAGCGGGTATGATTTGAAGTTTTTAGCAATTTTTAGAAATTCTCCATAATATTTTTAATGAATACAATCTCTAATAGATAGAATAAATGTAATTGAATTTCACTCTAAAAAGTGATACACGAGCACAAGAATACTTACAGTGATTGCATCTTCATTGGTGACTGTGGAGGGGGTGAAAAAGTAATAATAATGGTACTCAGATATGTGTTAAGTTAATTCTATTATGAAAGAAACGAAAGAAACTCGCTGATCATACAATCATAAGTGAGATTGCTAGCTGAACGATCTTGAATAATAATGATAGATAATTGTCGAACTAGCTAAAGAGGGATCTTCGGAAATATTCGGCTCCTATGTTATAAAACGTGAATGCCAGCTCCGGGTCGACTTTGACAAACCCTTCTTGGGCCAGTTCGACAGCAGAATGAAAAAATTCACCAATAGCACGATCCTAGCTCAGCGACACTCTTCTCTATGCCATATTGCCTATTAATATATGTTAGAAATTTGAAAAATTTAATTATCGTCCCAAATCTTGTGACCCATATCTCTGTTAGCTGAAAAGCTACAATTCTTTTTGTTCATCCAATCCTTCTTTTAGAACAGGTAATTGCAGAGAAAAAACTCCAAGAATATTATCCTTCAACAATCAATTTTTTTCGTAAAAATGCCAAATTCTCAAAAATTACCCTCCAATAATAAACGTTGGGAGTGAATAATACCTTTTGCAGTCGCAAGAATCTTCAGCTTGATGAATGGAGTAGAGAAAATGAGAGCATTCGAGCTTCTATTAGAGTTAGAAAAAAAAGAGCATTTTCAAAAACACTTACCAGTTGTTGACTTTCTTATTACTTAAAATAATTCTATCATTTTGGGATATCAGGAACGAGTCCTCCGCCTCTATCTGCAATGGCAGCGCTCCACATCTTTTTTAAAATATCCCATAATATAGAAAAAAACTATCTGAAATCCGTGATAATAACAGAAAAGTTATAAAAAAAACATAAAGATAAACGAAAAATTTAATGAATTTGAAAATCCCGGTTATATTTCTTCACGCGCATTTTTCTCTGGCATCCCCCCCCCCTCCCCACCCCTCCATAATGATTATCTATTTCACATCGCCAATATCTCATTTGCGAAAAGCCGCGAAGTAATCTCTGCTGCCAAAAACGAGATGTCAATGATGGTGAACAAAAAAAGAATGGCTCTTTTTTTTTTATTAAACCGCTCTTTTTATGCTCATTATTTTTCATCTCATTCCTCAACGAAAATGTCAATCCCCTCTTTGTTCTCACTCCTCGTGATGAATCAATTAATATTGCTCATTTTCCCTCTTTTTATCCCATGTGAGAAATAGAGACCAAGAAAGAAGAATAATTAATCTCAATAGTCACAGAAGTACCATGAAATGGAAGAAATACCTTCTAATTATCAGCTGCTTCGTTTTTTTGCATTAGAGGGAATCATTAAGAAGGTAGAGAATGAGAGTTCACAGCTGTGCAATAAAGAAATGGAAAGGGCCGATGTTGTCTCGTCCATTGAAAAACAGACTTTTCCATTCAATTTTGCATATAGGCCACCAGGTTCCTTTCATTGTTCATCCTTTTCTCCATCGAATATTCCAATCAATAGA
Source organism: Aleiodes leptofemur (assembly GCA_963942555.1). Lineage (NCBI taxonomy): Eukaryota > Metazoa > Arthropoda > Insecta > Hymenoptera > Braconidae > Aleiodes > Aleiodes leptofemur. The sequence continues at coordinate 1,785,004 of OZ012609.1, forward strand.
AATCGATCCATAATTAACTGGCGTCAAAATTCCATCCCATCTTTTTTTCTCGCTTGACGTAGTGAATTATTTGTATGACTTATTCTCCCTTTTTTATTAAAAAAAAAAAAAAAAACGCCGTTAAAAGAAAATAATTAAAATAGCCCCAGTATTCCCTCTAATATTTTTGTTTTCCCAGGAGAAAACACCGTTGAAAAATAATAATTCATCAATTAGAATAGCCGAATTCTCTTTATTCCCTTTTTTTCACGGAAAAAAATACCGTTAGAAAGAATAATTCATCAATTAAAATAGCCCCAATATTTCCTGCATTTTCCTTCTTTTTTCAAGAAAAAAAACCGTTAAAAAAATAGCTCATCAATTAAACTAGATATAATATTCCCTTCAGTCCCCTTTTTTTCAAGAAAAAAAACCGTTAAAAAAATAATTCATCAATTAAAACAGCCCCAATATTCGTTATATTCCCTTTTTTCAAGGAAAAACAACTTTAAGAAAAAATCATCAGTTAAAACAGTCTCGATATTCCCTTTCTTCCCCTCCTTTCCTCAAGGAAAAAAAAACGTAAAAAAAGTAATTCATCAATTGAAATGGCCTCAATATTCCCGCCATTCCTCTTTTTTCCCAGAAAAAACAGTTGAAAAAAAAATCATAATTCATCAATTAAATTAGGCCCAATATTTCCATGAAATAGGAGATTTACCTGTTAATTATCAGCATCTTCAGTAATGGCATCATAGGAAATAATTAGGAGAGAAAAAAAGTAAATAAATTACTGGAAAATGAAGAGACAAAAATAGCTGACGTTGTCTCGCCTGTGAAAGAGCGGGAAGTGAGCTTTGCCGCCAAAAATCAGACAATAATGGCGGTCGAAAATGCTCGAGAACGTTAGACCTGTTCCAACTGCGCAGTATCGAAAAAATGTTTACCAGTTTTATTTTAAAAAAATTTACAAAAAAAAATCATATTTTTCCCATTTTTCACTCCAATTCCCAACGAATATTTCAATCATCAATAAAGATCAATCTGTAATTAATTCGCGCCAAAATCCCCCCCCCCCCCCCCTTCGCTCTTTATTCTCACTTGATGTTGTAAATTAATTATTTTTTTTCATTTCCCTTTTTTCATTTTTCTCCCCCCCCCCCCTTTTATTTTTGCTCGACACAGTGAATTAATCAATATCACTTATTCCCCCTTTTTTTATTCTCAGGAAAAACCCACAAATAAAATAATTCAATTAAAAAACCCTCAATATTCCCTTTATTCCCTTTTTTTCAGGAAAAAAAAGTCGTTAAAAAAAATTCTCCAATTAAATTAGCCCCAATACTTCCATGAAATAGGAGATTTTTACCTTTTAATTATCAGCAGCTTCAGTCATGTCATCAAAGAAAATAATTAGTAATTAGTTGGGAAGGAAAAAATGAGATTAACTGCTGCAAAATGGAAAAAAATCAGGAACTGATGTTGTCTCGTCCGTGGAAAGGCGGGATCTGATTCTTACCGCCAAAAAGGAGACGTAAATGGCGGTTGAGAATGCGCAGGACCTCACGAAACCGTTAAATTCCAACGACCAATGAAAAACCTGCAAAGAGCGCCATCTTCTTCACTTTCATTCGCCAGTTTTGGCGGGATTAATTCAAATGTTTTAAGCAGTTATGAGAAGCCTGATACTTTTTAATTTTATTTATTATTTATTTTTGTGATATATAATTAGCATAAATTAAAGAATCCATCATAATATTGATTAAATTATTTACAAAAATCAATAAATGAAAAGAAGAATGTAAGAGAATCAGTATTTGAATTAATATTATTATTATTATGGAATAGAAAAAAATAGGAAAAAAAATGCACTCGATGCTGCGTCACAGCTCTGCTTCGTTGAATTTCGGTAATCTTCGTATGAAACGAATGGATAATTCATTTATGGTTATGTCGCTCGTATTACAAGTAAACTAACACAGTTAAACCGCGAGAATAGCCAAGTTATTTATTTTTAGTAGCACATGTAGACAAATTGTGGGAGTTTTTTCAACTTCATGGGATTCCAATTGTCCTCTATAATGCTGTTGGATTTTTCAGTGTTGTTCTTCACTTATTTCGAGTTATCAGTGAATGAAATAAATTGATAAAATGGGTAAAAAGAAGTCCTGCCGGTCGATTAAAATTGACGAGCAAGCATTACAACGTAAAAAAATATCGCAGATCAAAAGAAAGGAAATTAATCAATTATGCGAACATTTACTTCAATGTAAGTAGTGAAAAAACAAAAGGAATTCGTTCTAATTATATAGAGAAGACTGGAGTAAAGTGGACCTCTGTGAAATAATGATTCAAGATTTTTTTTCGGGGTGAAGGACTTTGTAAAAAAATCTGAAAAAATTTGAGAAAATGCTCCGAAGTGTCTATATTGTTGATGAATTTTTCCAGATTTTTTAGAGAAACCGCCTTTTTTTAAAAAAATTTCGAGTCACCAACATCCTACGTCCTAGGTCCATTTTTTATTTATTTTTATTTAATGATGCCATTTCATTCAATTTATGATTTTTTTCGGAGTGAAGGACTTCGTGAAAAAATCTGAAAAAATTTGAGGAGATGCTCCAAAGTGTCTATATTGTTGGTGAATTTTTTCAGATTTTTTGAAGAAGCCGCCTTTTTTTTTTTTAAATCTTGAGTCGCCAACATCTTACGTCCTATGTCCTTTTTTTGATTTATTTTTATTTTTATTTCATGATTCCATTTCATTCAATTTATGATTTTTTTTGGAGTGAAGGACTCTGTGAAAAAGTCTGAAAAAATTCAATAAAATGCTCCAAAGTGTCTATATTGTTGGTGAATTTTTTCAGATTTTTTAGAGAAACCGCCTTTTTTTAAAAAAATCTCGAGTCACCAACATCTTACGTCCTAGGTCCATTTTTTATTTATTTTTATTCAATGATTCCATTTCATTCAATTTATGATTTTTTTCGGAGTGAAGAACTCTGTGAAAAAATCTGAAAAAATTCAAGAAAATGCTCCAAAGTGTCTATATTGTCGGTGAATTTTTTCAGATTTTTTAGAGAAGCCGCCTTTTTTTAAAAAAATCTCGAGTCATCAACATCTTACGTCCTATGTCTTTTTTTTATTTACTTTTATTTTATGATTCCATTTCATTCAATTCATGATTTTTTTCGGAGTGAAGAACTCTGTGAAAAAATCTGAAAAAATTCAATAAAATGCTCCAAAGTGTCTATATTGTTGGTGAATTTTTTCAGATTTGCTAGAGAAACCGCCCTTTTTAAAAAAAAAAATTACTCACCAACATCTCACGTCCTAGGTCCATTTTGCCCCAATCTCCCCTAAATGTATACATAAATCTGTATTTTTTTATGTTTCAAGTATGCAGCGATCCAGCATACACCACACGATTATGGGAGAATTATTTGGAAATCTCATCGGTGCTAGAAAACATTAAAAGACTCGAAGAAATGAAGACAAACACAACAAAACGCTCGACAGCTCTAAAAGTCTTTGTTGATTGGCTAAAAAATAATGGAGCCAACATAGACGGTATCAGTATAGCTGAATTTCCAGGATTTGATCTTGGTATCAAAGCTGAAAAGGAGTTTGAGACAAATGAATTGCTGTTAGAGATACCAAGCAATATAATAATGAGCACTGAAAATTCTGCACCAGAATTATCGTCTATTTCCAGTGATCCACTCATTCAGCACATGCCCCAAGTTGCCTTGGCCCTTGCAATACTCATTGAAAAGCACAATGACAATTCCAAGTGGAAGCCTTATCTCAATGTTCTTCCAAGAAGCTATCACACGGTTCTATATATGACAATTAATGACATGATCGAGCTTAAAGGAAGTCCATCTTTAGGTAATTATATTCTACATGATACTAAAAATATAATATTAAAATAAAATTTGTATGTATTTGCTATTTTTTTTCATTTTTTCAAACTAATAAATTATTGCAGAAAAATATTTATTTGAAAAATCTGAACTTATAGTTTCGTGAATTTTCTAAATGTATATTTCTTCATTTTTTTGAAGATTATTCATTTTTTAAGAATAAAAAGACTAAAAATTGTCAGATATCTGCTATTTTCAGTAAATTTTTGAATTTTTTTAAATTTTTTAAATTTTCAGTGAATCATCTGAAAATAGCAGACACCTGATATTTTTTTTTTAATTTTTTTCTTCCTTAATAAATAAATGATGAAAAAAAAGAAAAATATGTACATATAGAAAATTTAAAAAACTATAAGTCCAAATTTTTTCAATATTACTCTAATAATTATTTATTTGTTTAAAAAAATCCAAAAAATTGTCAGATTTGTACTAGTTTTGTTATCACATTTTTTAAAAAACATTTCGGAAAATAAGCGAGATGAAGCGATTTTGCTCCATACCTCTTTTTGTAGCTCTTCAAATTCTCTACAAAAAAGAGAAAAATATTGATTAAAAATCGCTTCATCTCGCACGAATTTCTAGATATTTTGAAAAAAAGCTAGTTGCAAAATGAAATCTCTTTAATCAATAAATTTTCAAATTTACAGAAGCTGCTCTCAAGCACTGCAGAAATATAGCGAGACAGTACGCTTATTTCAACCAGATGTTCCAAAATAACAGTACCGATCAAGTTTCTCAAATTCTTCGGGATGTCTTTACATACGAGGAATACTGGTGAGTCAAAAATTGATATCTCATATTTTATCAATCATTTAATTTACAGGCTTTATTACATTTTACAAAATATGATATATAAATAATAATACAATTCTTAAAAATACTTGAATAATAAAATATAAAAGGTTGAGACGTTTAAATTATTTCATGAAATCTGGGATTGTGTCCCAGCTATCATTCGCATCCAATGAATCATTCTCTATATCACTTTTAATTTCATAAATTTCGTTGTTAACTTGTTTCATATCCTCATTACAGTTATTTTTCGACGTCGTTGCCACAACATTCACCATAAATCTATTTGAGCTATTGCAATTCGACAATCTTCTCGTATTAACAGCCGGTGATTGCAGTATTCCCCTTGGAAAACTACTTGCATACGTGATTTTCTTCTTCTGTCGTATTCTCAAGACGATAAATATCAGTAAAAAGCTGATAATAGCCATGGCAAGTATTGAGCAACTCGCAATTATGCTTGGCTGTACTTTGGACAATGTACTGAAGGAGCTGTCATCATCTGCACTTTCAATAAAATTCTCAATTAAATTTTTAATCGTTGAAATTTCATAATTTTCATGGATTTCATCAACAACACTGGGCTCCGAAAATGTTGTTGCATTGTAATCAAAAGTTTCATCTTCAGATTCATCAATTTTCTCCACCTGCATTACTTCTTGTGTATCATTACTGTTACTCGTCGTGAAATTAGTTCGAATTGCGAAAGGAAGTGACTCAACAGCACTAAAAAAATCAATCAATTGCAGTGATTCTTGATTACTCTCCTCGCTCTTCCTATTTTTTCGAAACTTCTCAATCGATAAATCAATGATAATAGGCTTTTTCTTTACGTCATTATCATTATTAAAATTTATATTTGGAATATTCGTGTTTTTGGTGCTTGAGTAATTGAATAATACGATTTCGTCTTTATTCAAACGTGCCTGTCTCTCAGAAGGATTAACTTGTGATAAATGAACACTGCTAAAGCCTCTTTGCCTCAATGCAATTAACTCATCTAAACTCATATTCCTCGCCTTTAACAAATCCTCGAGTTTTTGAGCTAATGACGTACTATTAATCAACTCGAGAATTTCTGCTCGTGCTTCTGGTTCAATTTCCGATATCATTTCCTCGTAAATTTTGCTGTTTGGTATCACTGTACGATGATTTAGAAGAGATGAATTGTCATCTGAATTTTTCACGCTCTTATCATCACTCTCAACATCTTCAAAGTCACGAGTATTACTCGATTCGTCATTCTGATAATCGAAATTGGTTGAATCGAATGCAGTTGCCTCTTCGTTCTTCACAACTACATTAAATTTATCAGTTTCTTTAGGCATTGAGATCTCCGGAGTGATAGGCTCAGTTGGAGTCAAGTCATTATCAACATCTGCTGTAGTATTAGCTTCCTCATCCACAATAATAACAGAATTCTTCCCTTTATTCTTCGGATAATCCGAAAATTCCATAATCTCATGTTCTGCCGAAATTGTTTCTGTTGCAACAATTTTCGATTTTTCGTTCAACCAATCTTCCGGAAATCCTGCGTTTTCTGTTGATATCATCATCTCTGGATAATCTGTATCATTATTATTATTATGTTGATTATTGTCATTGGCTAGTGTTATTCCTTCAATTTTATCATTTTCACTATCTGCTAATTTTAATGCACTAATAATTTCTTTTTTTCCTTTTAAAAGATCATTCAGAGACAGATTTTGTTGCTGCAGAATTTCGGAGAGACTAAATCCACCGAATTGTTGCGTTTTCAGGAGACTTTTCAGCTCTGAATTCTGCGAAATTTGATTCACATCTCGAGATAAAGGGGATTCTTTGAAATCTTGGGATGGAGATGATTCTTTGATTTTTGGGGGAGATGATAAATTTAATGTTTTTGATGGTGAATACTCGTAATGCTGGGGAGGTCTCCTTTTTCTTGGTCTAGGTGCTTGATACTCCTCGTCATTTAGCTCGTAATCATTAGAATACTGCGATGGTTCATTGTATATCGATTTTCTTTCAGTAAGCCTCAAGGATTTAATAGATTCTGTGTTAAATGTTTTCTTCAAGTCTAAATTAACATGAGAGTCATCCAACCATTTCTCCGTTACTCGGTCATCCCTGAGTTTCTTTCCAGGTGAATAGTTCTCAGCATTGAGCACTGCAGTCTCTTCCTTTTCCTATTGTTGATAGAGAAAGAATAATAATTATATAAGAAATAATTAATGGAGACGATAAGAATTAAAAGTTATTTTGATGATTGATAGTTGTAGTGTGGAGGAGTTTTTCTGCGCGACTCTACTTAGAATTTTTATGAGATTATGATGAAAAAAAGAGGAGAAGAAGAGGAAACCTCTCTGGGAAATGCCTGTGAATTTATTTTATTATAATACTATAGTTGAAAGTAATCATAGAAAGTATGTTTTCTGCGACGAAACACTTTCGGAGTATAGTTATAAGGCATATTTGAACATGAAAGTAATGGAATTGATGGTATCATTGTTATAATTTAGTTTTTATTTCCTATTTGCTTCGTTTGATTCTTTGATTGATTAGGCAATTGACTGTAAAATGGAACAATTTGAATTTTATTGAAAATTAATGGTTTATGAAGTGAAAATTGTAATTATTAAAATTATGGATGGAATATTCTCCTGTAAATCTCAGGGAAATTACGATATAAAATACGTACTAAAATTTTTTTTTAAGATAATGAAATTAGCACAAATTCCACAATTTTCAGTTTTTTTTTTAACAAATAAATTATTATAGAAAATTTTTTATTTAAATTTACACTTATAGTTTTTTTAATTTTCTAAATGCTCATATTTTTAATTTTTTTAAAAATAATTTATTTGTTAAAAAAAAAAAATTGATATTTTTTTGCTACTTTCAGTATCATATTCTAATGCACAAAGCCTTTGTTTATCTAAAATAATTGAGAAATAATGTTCTAGACTTTTCTTACTTGTATTGTATCACTACGTGAACGTAAAAACTCCGGAACTTCTGATATTTCCATTAACTCCAAAGTTGAACCACAATTAAACTCAATGTGAATGATGAATAAAAGTAATACATTCCACATGATTAGAAATTTATCACAGATGGGACGTTTGTAATATTCATCACACTTTCGAATTCATAATTCACGCACTTCCCCCTCGTATATCTATATAACTATTTTATTACCTAAACTATATTTATTGAAGAATTAAAAAAAAATGATGAGAATCAGTAAATAATTGAATTAATCGTAATTACAGAAGATTTTTGGGTATCAAAAAAGTAAAAAAATCTTTTTAACGATTTTCTGGTGTTTTTGACTGAGTTAAATGTGAAATCATTCGGTCTCCGTATCTTTCGACTGACTGATGCGATTTTCCTCCACTCACCGTTGTAAATAAGTAGGTGAAACTCATAGAGACTTTTTAGAGGCTCATAGTTTAAATCTCTCTCTTCCCATTGAATTTAATATGGATATTTCCATAGGAGTATTTAATTTTTTTTTGTCTCTGAGAGATTTTTCGAATTAATTAATTGTTTTTAAAGAAGTTGTGGAATTTATTTGAAATTGCCGCGCAATTTTAATTGACTTTTTTCGATGATTAATTACGATTTTATGAGAAATTCGATGAAGCATCTTTCTTGATGCAATTGATGCACTCGTTACAATGTTCATTTCTTTCTTTTTTTCTTAATTTTCCACTCGAAAGATCTTTTAAACTATAATTATTACAATTGTGTTTTCTTGAGAAGGTAGAGATGTACCGTATGAAAAGCCATCTATGGCTACGACATACCGAATTTGAATAAAAATCCCGAGAACTTTCACATAATACAACTTTCAAATCACAAATTTGTTCTCATACACATATATGTGTGATTTTTTTAATGTAAAAGTGAAACCACTACGGTGAAGACGTATCTTTATTCTCAAATCTTCTTCCTTTGGCTATGTAGATACTTTTGATGTTTAATACTAATGGATTTATATGTTTAAAGAGGGGGGGAGGGGTAATGGGTGCATTGAAGAAATGGGATCTCCCTGGTTTTGAGGGAATTTTATTATGGGGAATGTATTTTTGAGATTTTTATGATTTTATTGATTTGATTAATTTGATTGATTTTCATGATTTTATTGATTTCATTAATTTTTAGATTCTTTGATTTGATTCATTTTATTGATTACTATGATTTTTATGATTTTCTAAATTTTCATGATTTTATTGATTTTTATGATTTCATTGATTTTTATGATTTTATTGATTCTTATGATTTTTATGATTTTATTGACTTTTATGATTTTATTGATGTTTATGATTTTTATGATTTTTATGATTTTATTGATTTTATCAATTTTACTGATTTTAGTAGATAGCGGAAATCGGCATAAAATGGGGAATCTGATGGAAGTGCTTGAGATGGAATTCTTTTAACGATTTCATTGAAAAGCCGAAGAAATTTCCGGTGAAAAACATGGGTCAGAATTAATTTTTCGGATTTTTTTAGAAAATTCTCCTTTTTTGGACATGAATTGAACGTCGAACCCTTTTCCTTTTCGATTTTTTTCATTTCTTCAAGGATATCTCCGGTTTTGTTGGTCGTAGCGATCTGCGATTGGTCTTAAATGAAAGGTGAGATCATTTGCCATCGATTTATGAGGTTTTGAAACGAAAATACTCGATTTTTGAGGTAATTATGGTCACTTTCGTAAGAAATCAGTTTTCGCGCCATAAGTACTTCAAAAATCGATTATTTTCTCTCAAAATTACTCAAGTTAATGGCAAATGATCTCAAAAGATCCTTTCTTCCATTCAAGAACAGCCCCAAGTCACTAAGATCAATAGAATCAGAGATGTCCTAAAAAAATTGAGATTTTTCTAAAAAAAAAAAAGGGTTTCGCCCTCAACTCTAGAGCAAAAAAATCGAATTTTCCAAAAAATCTAAAAAAAAATTTTTGTCACATGATTTTCATCGGAAATTTTCTCATCTTTTCAATGAAATCATCAGAAAAAAAAAATAAATTTCGAATACTTTCACTGATTCCTCGCGATTTCCATAATATAAAAAATAAAAACTAAAGTGTCTCCGTTTCACATCTCATTCCCTCTCTACTTTACTTTTCCCTATATTTTTATTGATATTTTTTTCTTACAGTTGGGCTGTATCAACAGTAATGACAAGACAGAACATCATCCCCAGCAAGAATCGCCGCGAGATGATACACGCATTAATACCTATGTGGGACATGTGTAATCACGAAGAAGGAGTGGTAAATAATTTTTTTTTAATTCCCAAATAAAATATAAAATATCACATAAAAAAAGGATTAAGAAAATTTTCTCTTTAATCTATCTAGATCACGACTGACTTCAACGTAAACTCAGACATGTGCGAGTGCTACGTGAAACGTCCATTCAAGCAGGGAGAACAAGTCTTCATAAATTACGGTCCACGCACAAATTCCGATTTCTTCGTTCATTCAGGATTTGTTTATCCAGATAATAAAAATGATGGATTCAAATTACGTCTAGGAATCAGCAAATCCGATCCATTGTTCCTCGATCGACTGAGACTCCTCGAAAAGTTGAAATTTTCATCTACAACTGTGTCTTTTCTCCTGAGAAATACGAGCGAGCCAATATCTGACGAGATGCTGGCATTTTTGAGGGTCTTCAGCATGCGACAGACTGAATTAAAGTACTGGCTAGAATCTCTCAAAGTCTTTGATCTTACACACAGAGATTGTGCTCTCGATACTATCGTCGAGGCCAATGTTCGGAAATTTTTGTTAACACGTCTTCAACTTCTGCTTGCAAATTATCCTACAACTCTGGAGGTAATTATTTATTTATTCATTTATTTAACGGGACTTGGCAATTATTCATGAATTACAGAACAGTGTAAAATATGTATGATGAACATTTGATGGATATCAAGGAGGGAAAAGAAAAATATTTATGATAATAACAATTATAATCTTTTAATTTAAAAAAAAAACAAAAACAACATAGGGTCACACGACCAATAGATGAACACTGACCAAAAGATGGACGGTTTCTATTATCGAGGATTTTCATAAATAACTGAATGATTTTTATACTTTTCACGTCAATCCCTGTTTATTACATTCATATAGATTTGTAAACTATTTATTACATAACGATTGATCGAAATTTAAAATCATAACACTGTAAAAATGCAACTGTCCATCTATTGGGGGTTCAAGTTATTTTCTAGTTTTTCCTTGATTTTCTTTAATTATTTCTACATTATTCAAGTTTAATTGATTTTTAGTCAATTCACTGTATATTTTCCTGTACATCATTCTTTTCTGCAACTTTTTAACGTGTTTTGCCTATTCCATATGAATGGATAAAGTCGAATATCTCCTTAACCGTCCATCTATTGGTCATGTTACCCTAGTAGAGTTAGAATAGAGCACTTAATTATTCATGATTGAACGTAATTTATACAGATATAGGACTCTTTCATTATTGGAATGGTTTAATTTAACAATATTAATTAATTTTCAATTGAACGTCGTTTTGCCTGTTTTATTAAAGCTTTCTCAGGTCTACAGCATTATTATGTAGTCAACATGAAGATAATTTTATCCAAATTTTCTATGTTAATTAAATACTAATGCTGTGAAGAACCTGAGGAAGCCTGAATAAAATGGGCAAAACGTCATTTAATTGACGATTAATTAGTAGGGGAAAGTGGAGCAAAATGGACATATGTGGCAATATGATCCAGGGATTTTTGTATCGGCGTTGAGGACTTTATTAAAAAATCTGAAAAAACTGAGAAAACGCTCCAATATGTGGAGATTGTTGGTGAATTTTTTCAATTTTTTTCGTAGACTCCTTCACTTTCAAAAAAAATTCCAAATCCTTGTGACCTGCAGGTCCATTTTGCCCCGCTCTCCTCTATTGCTAAATTCAGCCATTTCAACGTCCCATAATCCAAACAAATCTGAATTTATAAACATTGAAATGAACATGACAATTCATAATTTATATGCTCTTGGAATTAATTGAATGTTTTATTTAATTAAACAGGAGGACTTGACTATTCTGAATACTACAATCCCCCCAATGAGGAAAATGACCATTCAGCTCAGGATTTCAGAGAAGAAAATATTGATACAAGCTATCAAATACGTCGAAGAATGGATGAAAACATGAAATAATTGTAATTGAAGATTGTGTGCGGTTTCACTGTGATGAAGATTTACTGAGGCTCGTCCTTTGGGGTCCATCAGGGATGCTTGAACTTAAAAAAGAACCAAAAGTGCTTGAGAATGCTATAATTTCCTTCGGATTCGGCGTTAGATAACGTAAATTGGCTCTACCAATTTTTCTAAATTTCTTCTGCAGAAGAAAATAGGGGGAATAATCTCTTAAGAATTTTATCAAAAATTGTCTCATTTTTTTTCTTATCTATTTTGTTTATAAAACTGAAAATAGCATAAATCTGACAATTTTTAGATTTTTTCTTGTCTTTTCTAAGAAATGAATCATTCAAAAAAATGAAAAATATGCCTATGCAGCAAATTCACAGAAATATAAATGCAATTTTCCAAATTTCGTTTTTTACAATAATTTATTAATTTGAAAAAAAATCCGAAAAATTGTCAAATGAATGCTAATTTCCAAAAAAAAATTGTTCTATCTGCGAAAACAACTTCGCGTTATTCGAAAAGCTTGTAAAAATTTCGGAGATTCATAGTGAATTTCAATTCCACGTTCCCCAAGCATAACTCTATATTTATTTAAATGATATCAGTTAATGATAAGACGGAATTGCAATAAAAATAAGAAGATAATAAGAGAAGAAGTGTTGAATTAATTTGCGATGGCGATAAAAAGTGGAAAAATAATTGAAACATGGGTGAAAGACATCAGATTTCCAACTTCTTTACAGGCTGATGGAAGTGATGCTATGGTATTCATCAATTAATTGCTATTTATAACTATTTTTATTCTTCAATAATAAGTTAATTGTATCAAATTCCAATAGCACACAGACCCTGATTATTCATGTGCTTACGTAATGCTTAAATTGGAAAATGGTGTCAAAGGTTACGGTCTAACTTTCACATTAGGTCGAGGAACAAATATAGGTATTGAATTTTAAAATAATGAATTTTATGATTTTATTGAAAAAAAAATGAAAAAAAAATTATATTCAACTTTCTATGTATGGTTTTAGTGGTAACAGCATGTGAAACTATTTTGAAAATGATAATAAATGAAGATGTTAATGAGATTTTTGGAGATTTTTCCAAGTTTTGGAGGAAAATAACGAGTGAATCGCAGTTACGATGGGTATAATGAATCTAAAGTGAATTTTTATTCATTAAAATATTGAAATTAATAGAATTTACATATCTTTTAGCTTGGACCTGAGAAAGGCGTGATACATTTAGCTACTGCAGCTGTTATAAATGCTCTTTGGGACCTCTGGGCTAAGTGCAAGGGTGTCCCAGTATGGAAATTACTCGTTGATTTGAGCCCTGAGGAGCTCGTCTCTACGATTGACTTTCGTTACATGTAAAATTCATTTTTCTAAATTATTATTATTATCTTAAATCTCCACTATGAGGGAGACTGGGGCAACCCTGGCTCAAAAAATGTTCATGGTCGATCGTTAGTCGAGTCGAAGTTTCCACTTGGGATCGACTCGCAGTCGACCCAATGTTCAGCTAATCGCTGGTCATCTCGTTATTCATATTACCATCGACTAATGCCCAACTAGTGATCAGATGAGCGCACAAGTCGACTCACCCACCAGGGAAAGTGGATCTCCGGTGTAAAACGATCTAGAATTTTTTTTTTCAAAGTGAAGGACTCTGCAAAAAAATCTGAAAAAATTTGAAAAGATTCTCTAACATGTCTACATTGTCGTGAAATTTTTTCAAAATTTTTCGTAGGGTCCTTCATTCTAACAAAAAAAAGTCCTGGATTAATTTGCACCGCACGTCCATTTTGCCTCGTTCTTACCTATTAAATTAATTCTCTTTTTTTTTCTTCCACATTATTCTTTAATCATTCGTTTCCAGTGGCGACGTTATCACCAAAGAAGAAGCAATAACCCTCCTGCGATCAAAGCAATCAGGAAAGTCTGAACGAGAAGTCTATCTCTTGAAAAACGGTCTACCAGCCTATGTCACCCAAGTCGGTTGGATTGGCTACAGCAATGAAAAAGTGAAGACACTCTGCAAGAAGTATCTGGACCTTGGATACACTCATTTCAAGACTAAAGTAGGTCGTAGTATTGAGGATGACATCCAGAGATGCAGGTTGATTCGTCAGGAAATTGGCAGTACTAACAAGCTGATGGTGGATGCCAATCAATGCTGGGGTGTCCAAGAGGCGATTGACTGGATGAAGAAGCTGGAAGAGTTCAAACCATACTGGATCGAGGAGCCCACTTCTCCAGATGACATCTTGGGTCACGCAAAAATAGCCAATGCTCTCCGGCCTCTGGGAATCGGTGTAGCAACGGGAGAAGCCTGCGCCAATCGCATCATGTTCAAGCAGTTCTTACAAGCAGGAGCTATCGACTTCTGCCAAATTGATTCCGCAAGAATTGGCGGAATCAATGAGATCCTGAGTGTTTATCTCATGGCCTGCAAGCTTGGAGTCCCTGTCTGTCCTCATGCAGGTGGAGTTGGCCTCTGCGAAATGGTCCAGCATCTCCAAATGTGGGATTTTGTCAGCCTCAGTGGAACTACAGACAACAGGATCATCGAATACGTTGATCAGCAGCATGAACACTTTGTAAATCCAACGATTGTGAAGAAGGCTCGTTATTTGGCACCAAAAGCACCGGGATACTCCACGGAATTCAAGAATGATACTCTGCTTGATTACGAGTATCCGAACGGTCGAAAGTGGCAGGAAATGTTCCAGGCAGGATTATTCAAGAAGAATTGAGCTTTGGGTTTTTATTGAATATTGAATATTAAATATTAGCACCAATAGTAACGATAGAGTAGTTTATTATTAGATAAAGGATACTGGCAGAAGCTTGCAGGAGTTTTTTTCTTCATTTATCAATCCTTCAATCCTTCAATCTGTGCTCTTGAAGCGGGATTTAACGTAATCCGTCTGAAATATTAGATATTTTTGTATTTTTTTTTTTTCTTTAGTAGGGAATGAAGTTACTTACACTAACGAACCACAAGGAGTTTGGCTTGAACATCTGTCTTTTGAGGAAATTCATCCCAGTTACGGGATGAATCACGTGGAGATGAAGATGATGGACCGTTACGAATGGGGGCCAATGGAAACCGGTTCTCAATGATTGGGTATCGAGACCTTGTTGAGCAGCGATTACGTCTACAGTATTGACTATTTTATCAACTGTGAAGAGTAATAGAATACGTGATATTAATGAGATTTCTGGGGAGAATTTTGGAAGATATAATTAGGGAAAGTTGGGGGGAAAAGGACATTTTTTTTGTTTGAATGTTTTGTATTGTGGAAATCGCGGATAATCAGTGAAAATAGTTGAAATAGGTTTTTTTCCATAATTCCATGGAAGAGTTGCGAGAATTTATTATGGGAAATATGTGCCAGAAATGATTGTCTTTTTAAATTTTTAAATATTAGATTTTTTTGGTCCAGATTTAAAGAGAAATCCGTTTACGATCTTCAAAAATTTCAGTTTTTCGTGGATATCTCTAGTTCTATTGGTCAGAGCATCCAGGAAATAGTTTTAAATGGAAAGTGAGATCATTTCCCATCGATTTATGGGGTTTTGACAGAAAAATTATCATTTTTTGACGTAGTTATAGGAAAAAAGCTAGTCTGTTCTTCCGAAATTGCATTCAAATACTTAAAAAATTGACTATTTTTCTTTCAAAACCACATAAATCGATGGTAAATGATCTCTCCTTTCATTTAAAACCGACTCCAAATCGATACGACTAGAAAAACTCTCTGATATCGTCGAAAAATTGGAAAAAATCGAAAAGGAAAAGGGTTCGATCCCTTATTCGTTCCCAAAAAAAAATGAATCTTCAAAAAATTCAAAAAAATCAGTTCTGACACATGTTTTCCACCTTAAATTCTCTCAGCAATTCAATGAAATCCTCAAAAAAAATCTTTCTCAGCTCCTTTCATCAGAATCTCCATTCTCCTCCACTTTCCCCTATTCATAATTACACAGAATTTCATGTTCTGGTCTCAGACTCTTCGCATTATCAATATGATTCTTCGGAATTATCAAATAGTGTTGATCTGATGCTGGGCTAATATCCTCAATGCATATAACGTCATCGTCCTAATAAAAAGAAAAAAAAATCCATTACTTTTCACTTTTTTTTGCAATATTTCAATTTTAATAATATAAAATGAAAAACAGAACAAAATGAATCCGGTCCATTTTACTACACCGGTCCATTTTGCCCCACTTTCCTCAATAATATTCCATACATATTTATGATTTATCGTATGTCACTAATTTAAATACTGAAAATAGCAGACATTTCATAGTTTCCACATTTTTTTTCTTTTAATAAATGAAGAATTTAAAAAAATGGAAATTTGTATATTTAGAAAATTTGAAAATCTATAAGTGCGCATTTTTCAAATATTTTTTTTTATAATAATTAAGTTCTTTAAAAAAATGCAGAAAATTGTGAGATTTGATAATTTCACTATTATCACTAATATCGTCACAACAATTAAAAAATCTAAAAAAAAACATTACCTCGTAAATTTTCTTCGAGGGAGCCTCCGAACGTATGATTTTGCAGAATATACAGTCATTTTGGGAGTTGTCCATGTAAAAAATTAATACTTTGCTCTTTAAACTCCAATTGTCCAATTTTGAATGGAGTACTGTCTGTCAAAGATGAACAAAGGCTACTAAAGTCGAAATAATCAAAAAGACATCCTCCAAAGTCGACTCGAAGCTGAAAATCACATGTTTTAGTGTAGAAGTCGAATATTTCCGAGGATTCTTCTTTGACTAGTACATATATATATATAGGGGAGAATGGGGTAAAAGGGACCTCTACAACAACATAATTCAGGATTTTTTTTAAAGTTAAGGACTCGATGCAAAAATCTGAAAAAATTTGAGAAGATAGTCCAATATGTCTTCTTTGTTGTATAATTTTTTCAAATTTTTTTATAAAGCTGCCTATTCTCTAAAAAATCTCAAATCATTCTAACAAATAGGTCCATTTTGCACGACTTTCCCCTATATATAACAACACAGGTTCACAAAAGTCACGTTAGGTTAGGTCTGTCGCTGTTTTATGGCACTAATTGACCTCGTGAGAGGTCCAAAAAATTCTCAAACACAACATCACAATTTTTTAAATCACAAATTTTTACTTAATTCAAATTAAATTAGTTTAAAAAATGTCGGATTTCGCTAAAAATCAATTGTTGAAGTATGGATGGACAGAAGGTAAGAAAAAAATAATCGAATTTCCTATAATTACATCCTTTTTCTTTGTATTTACACATCTGTTTCTGGGTTATGTTTACAGTGAGAAAAAGAAAATCTTGTAGCTAAAAAATTGCCTTTTAACAAAAATTTTCCTTCACAATTTTAGTATCTATATATATTGAAATTTTCTGGAGTAATGTAAATTTTCTTCAACTAAGTGAATTTTCTTACAATAAAAGTTTGAATATAGGGAAGAGTGAGGCAAAATGGGCATTGTAATGAAACGATTAGAGATGGATTTTTTTTGATGATTCTATTGAAAAGCTGAGGAAATTTTAGCTGGAAAACGAGTGTCAGATGTATTTCTTTCGATTTTTTTGAAAATTCGATATTTTTCGGTATTTTTGAGGGGTAAAAGCTTTCTTTTTTTTGAATATTTTCAGTTTTTTGCAAATATCTCTTGTTCTATTGGTCGTAGCAATTCGGGGTTGGTCTCAAATGAAAGGTGAGCTCATTTCCCATCGATTTGTGGGGTTTTGAATTCAAAAATATCAATTTTTGAGATAGTTATAGGCCAGAAACTGTTTCACAAAACTGTTTCACAAAAATGCCTATAAATACCTCAAAAATCGATATTTTTGAATTGAAAACCCCATGAATCGATGGCAAATGATCTCACCTTTCACCTCCCATCAGAATTTTTACGCTACGACAAATAGAACCAAAGATATTCTCAAGAAACTAAAAATTTCCAGCAAAAAGAACGGTTTTCCCTTCTAAAATGCTCGAAAAAGTCAAAAATTCAAAAAAATTATTTGCGGTACTTTTTTCCCGCCTAAAATTCCCTCAACTTTCCAATGGAATCATCAAAAACAATCTACCGCCAATATTTCTATTAATTTCAACAGTTTTCCACAATATTTACCTCAAAATTTAGATGTGTCCATTTTACCCTTGATGTCCATTTTGCCCCACCTCCAGTTATTTATGAAAATCCTCGATAATAGAAACCGTTCATCTATTGGTCGTGCAACCCCAAGTATTTTTCCTACTCCATCCAAAAACTTCATTTATTTCATTTATTCAATTAAAAAAAAAAAACCTTAAAATTTCAGGAAAAGGTCTTGGAAAAAATGAGAATGGCATGACAGAAGCAATAAAGCCAAAATTAAAATTTGACACAACTGGAGTAGGTCACAGTTCATCAGAGTACAATTGGTGGGAGCACGTTTACAATAAAGCGTCTAGCAACGTCGAGATAAATACAGATTCATCCGCAGTTAAATTGGGAGTCAAGAAGGACGATGCAGTTGAAATAGCAACGAGTAAATCGGAGATGAATCTCAGATGGATGAAGAAGTATCACAAATTGTTGCATGGAAATTTCATAAAAACGTCGACACTCCAGGATGGTAAAAGCGTTAAAGACAAGGATTATTCTGAGAATTTAATTGAGAGTAGAGAAGAGATGAAATTGCCAGTTTTAACTGATGAGGAAATTTTTAAAGCTTGCAATGGAAGAACCGCGCACAAAGGAGCGCGCCACGGTTTGAATTTGTCCGGGAAACTCGCGAGACTCCAGAGACAAGAGGAGGAGTTTTTGGCGAAACAATATGCACCCTCGACGTCTTCTGACTGGACCCCAGTCGAAACAAAACGCAAAAAGAAGCGAAAACACGCGAAAATGGAGACTGAAACACCTGTTTCGGAGGCTGAGGACACTTTGATGATAAGACTGGAGCAGCCTGGACCATCGACAGTCACTGATGCTCAAGAAAATGGTCCAAAGCCAAAATCAAAGAAATCAAGACTGAAGGAAAAGAGAAAAATCGAGGATTTAACGAGGAAATTATCGGCTTCTCTCGATCTTTCTGAAGACACTGAAGTTCCGGAGAAAAAGAGGAGGAAGAAAGAGAAGAAGAGGGGAAAAAAGAGCTCGAGATCATTGGATGAGTCGCAGAGTCAATTAATCGATGAATCTCAAGTTCAAGATGATGGCGATAATAATAACTCGAATTCTTCGGTGAGAAGATTTGATCAAGTTGTTGAGGATCCAGCCTGCAATGACGATGGATTTGTTTCTGGCGACAGTTTAATTGAATCATCGGTAAAACGCTCGGAAGAGACGAATAAATTGAATCACAGGATAAGGAGGAAGAAAATTAGAAGTCAAAAGAAAAAACAACAGAAGAAATTAGAAAAATTGTCACAGACTCTTAAAACACTTGATTTGTCGTCTATTACTGAGGATGTCAGTGGGAAGAAAAGGGAGAGATGAATAATGTGGAATTAAATGGTGAAGCTTACTTTTTTTTTACAAATTATAGAAACTTTTTTTGGAAACCTTTCCCTTTTTTTTATACAAAATGTTTAATTATTTTTCAGGTGTACAAAGAATTTTTGCACATACTCTTCAATAAATGCACTATAAATCTTGCAAAACAATTCTTGTATGCATTTTATTTTGACAATTCATCTTTTCTTTAATCCATTAGATTTTTTTCATTGCTAGTTTTTAAGCAAACGAGTCTTATAGGCGAAAAGCTGTATTGTAGAAACTTTTTTTTATGCCTTTTTTTGGATGGAAGCGCGCAAATCTATTTATTTAATCACATGATAAAAACTAATTAATGATATTTTGTCCGTTTTTTTTATGCTCGTACAGCACCGAGACTCAGCCTGGAGTCACACGAAAAAAAAAAATTTCCATTAATTCAAGTAATTCAAAATTTAGATTAATCTAATTTTATTTATTTATTAATTGTGAGCTAGAAAAAATAATTTCTCCAATATTCCATTTTTTACTCTTTCTGTCTTTTTTTTTTTGTGAAATATTTCCTAAGATAAGTCTGAGGAAGGCCCTTTATGACACTTGGATAGAAATTTATTCCTAACTATTTACTGCAATTGTTCGTAATCCTAATTATCACTATTTTTTCTTCTTCCGTTTAAAACTAATCAATTAATTAAACAATACGGAAAAACAAAGTCACTCGGTTTGGAGAAATGAGACGTAAAAATTGTCTCATTTAACTGGAAAAAATCACATTAACTAATAACTAATTGACAATCGGTTCTCTTAAATACTACACGTTGGATGAAAAATACTATATTATCATAAAATAAAATTATTCCATCAATTTCCTCTCATTTTTCTTCTCAATTCATTCGAAAAGACGATTAAATTCCAATGTTATTGCACTATTTACACTATTATAGGGGAGAGTGAGGCAAAATGGACCTAGAAGATGAGATGCTCGAGATTTTTTTAAAAAGCAGCGGTTGCTTCAAAAAATCTGAAAAAATTTACAAACAATATAGACATGCTGGTAAATTTTCTCAAATTTTTTCAGATTTTTTCGTCAAATCCTTCATACCGAAAAAAATTCCTTAATCATGTTACCGGGAGGGTCCATTCTGCCCCACTCTCCCCTAACTTTTTTTTTCTTCAATTGAATTAGGATTTTTCATTTTTCACTTATTTCTAAATTTTTTTTTTTTCTTTTCCAATTCAAATATGTTTTAAAATTTGTTCAAATTTGTTATTCTATCCTTGAAAATACTTATTTCAGGCACAACGATTACTGATAGTTCTTCTTTTAACTAAATAATAACCGATATTTCTTCCATGTCTATTTAATGTAGCAATTTTTTTATCACTACACGTTATATTACTGTAGCTCATTTTATTCCATATTGCTTGCATCATTGTTGTATCAACTTTGTGCGCTGTTATTGAACTTTTTAATACACAAAAATCTAATTTACGTGGAACATAACTGAAGCCAGGATGATTAACTGGTCTTACTTTGGCATTTCTTGCACACAATCCTGTTATATAAACATCCTCAAGATGTAACAATGGTGTTGATAATGCTGCTTCGTATAATTTATTAGCAACATCAATGCTCATAACGTATCCAGTGCCTGATAAGTAATTTGGATAGATTTTTTCGGAAAACATGTACTTTGGCGTGTACCTGTTGTCAAAGATAAACAAAATCATTGAATATAGTTAGAAAAATAGTATAAGGAAAGGTGGGGTAAAATAGACATAAGGGGTAAAACGGACATGGGATGGGAATATTGGAGATAGATTTTTTCTGATGATTCCATTGAAAAGATGAGGAAATTTCCCATGAGAATCATATGTCGGAAGTTATTTTTTTGGGACTTTTCAAAAATTTCATTTTTTGCGCATGATTTAAAGGTAAAACTCTTCTGTTTTTCGAAAAACTTCAGGTTTTCGAGAATATCTCTGGTTCTATTGGTCGTAGCGACCTGGGGTTGATCTTAAATGAAAGGTGAGCTCATTTTCCATTGATTTATGGGGTTTGAAAAGGAAAATATCAATTTTTTCAAGAACTTATAGGGCAAAAACTGATTTTCAGAAAATGACATAAATATTTGAAAAATTGATTTTTTAAAAATTTGAACCACATAAATCGATGAGAAATGAGCTCACCTTTCATTTGAGATCAATCCCTGGTCATTACGACCAACAGAACCGGAGATATCGTCAAAAAAGTGAATTTTTTCGATTGCCAAGCGAAAAACCTTTTCAAAACTTGGCCAAAAGAGTAAATTTTTCCAACAAATGAGAAAAAAAAATTTTGACACATGTTTTCTGCCTAAAATTTCCTCAGCTTTTCAATGGTCTCATTAGAAAATTTCAATCTCGAACCATTCAATTGGAATGATCATTTTACTTCACCTTCCTCTAATTTTATGCAGAAAAAAAAGTAGAAAACCCCTCACCATTTGTTCTTTGGATCTGATATTGGACGAGCATTGCATATTAATGATCCAATGAGAGTACCAGCACTCCGTGGCTTTGTTCTCAATGCTTTAACTAAATTTTCAACATTTATGTACATATCATCGTCTGTTTTCATGAGGTAAGTTGACTGTGGACAATTAGCAGTTACCCATTTCAACATCATAACTGATTTTAATGTTAAATTGTTGTAAGCATCGTTGAATCTTTCCTGAATTATATCACCAAACTCATGATTTTCATCTAGGATGGAACTCTGCAATAATAAAAGAAGTCGATTAGATTAATGGAAGGTGGGGTAAAACGGACAAGGGTTGATTTTTGTATTTTATGCTATGAAAATTACGAGAAATTGATGGAAATATTGGAGATAGGTTTTTTCTGATGATGCCATTGGAAAGCTGAGGAAATTTGCCATGAAAAGCATATGTTGGAAGTTATTTTTTTGAATTTTTGGAAAATTCCATTTTTTGCGGGAGATTTGAAGGTAAATCTCTTCTGTTTTTGAAAAATTTCAGGTTTTCGAGAATATCTCTGGTTCAATTGATCGTACTGACCTGGGGTTGATCTTAAATGAAAGGTGAGCTCATTTTCCATCAATTTATGGGGTTTAAAAAGAAAAATATCAATTTTTTCAAGTACTTATAGGGCAATAACTGATTTTTCGAAAATGACCTATAAATATTTGAAAAATTGATTTAAAAAAAAATTTGAACCACATAAATCGATGAGAAATGAGCTCATCTTTCATTTGAGATCAACCCCAGGTTGCTACGACCAACAGAACCGGAGATATAGCCGAAAATGTGAATTTTTTCGATTTTCAAAAGGAAAACCCCTTCAAAAGTCGACTAAAAAAGTGAAATTTCCAAAAAATTGAAAAAAATAATTTCGACACTCGTTTTTCGCCTAAAATTTTCTCAGCTTTTCAATGGAATCATTAGAAAAATTTTATCTTGAACCGTTTAATTGGAATATCTATTTTATCCCACCTTTGAAGAAAAATTGATTCAAGGATAATTAAAAAATTATCTACTCACATTTAGAGTTTCATTATCACTTTGTCCAAGTAAAAATACAACTTTAACACCAGTTGAATTAAATGAATTTAAATTAACGTCACTGGCCCATGTATTTCTAATTGTTATCCTTTGTTTCTGATGATCAACGGCCGAACAAACGACAATTAATAAATATGGCGATGTTAATGATGTGCAAACATTATCTGGACTAAGAATTGTTGTATTATTCTGTGGATGGATATATGAATTCAAATTTCTTGATGTATTCAATGTCCAGCCATGCAGTTGCGCTGAAATTTACGGAAAAAAAAAGTATTGATTTACAAATAATTTAATTAATTAATATCTCAAAAACAAGTTTCAAACAATTAATTATTTGATTCATTTCCATGTTAATGATTATTGATTTAAAATATCATGGGAAGTATAATTAAAAAATATAATATATGATATAAAAAATATAATTAAAAAATATAATTGAAAAATATAATATATAATATAAAAAATATAATTAAAAATATAATATAGGAAAAAGTGGAGTAAAATGGACCTGTTCGTTAAAATGATTTGAGATTTCCTAGAGAATAGGCAGCTTTATGAAAAAATTTGAAAAAATTCTACAATAATGAAGGCATATTGGAGCATTTTCTCAAATTTTTTCAGATTTTTCAATCGAGTCCTTAACTCCGAAAAAAAATCCTAAATGATGTTTTTGTAGAGGTCCATTTTTCTCCTTTCTCCCTTAAAATATAAAAAATATATAATTTTTAATTTTTTGGTTTACCG
This sequence comes from Aleiodes leptofemur, assembly GCA_963942555.1. Lineage (NCBI taxonomy): Eukaryota > Metazoa > Arthropoda > Insecta > Hymenoptera > Braconidae > Aleiodes > Aleiodes leptofemur. The sequence goes on from OZ012609.1 coordinate 1,808,688, forward strand.
AGCCTGATAAAGCTTAAATTATGAGCGAAATATCGTGAATTGACAATTTTTTAGTATTGTTTTAAAAAAAACCTTCTAATTTCCCATGATATTTTAAATCAATAAGTTTAAACATTTCATGAGAGTGGAAAAAAATATGATAATGTTGATATCAAAGAGATCAGACATGCAATTTTTCTCTTCAATGTAATCCGTTCCATTAATCAAATTAGAGTATAAAGGTCATAATTCATCGATCGTTATTTGCCAGGAGCGAGAAAAAACTAAGAATATTTGCAGGCAGGACGAATGAGGTAGGTCATGCTTAACTATTTCCTTTTTTTTTTTTCCTTTTACAGAACCACTTGTATGTTTGTGGTTTCTTCACAATTTGGAAGGGAGATAAGCTCGACTTGATAAGCGCACAAAAATTTCCACAAGTTTATTTTAAAAAAACTTTCAAAATGATAACCGTTCGTTAAAAAACACATTTGTCTTCCTTATCGCAATTAAAAAATTTGCGCAATCCTTCAAAAATTTGATGATAAATCGAAAGAAGAAAAGTAGAAATTGTAGGATAAAATGAACATTATAATAACATTTCTTACATCACCTTTCTTTTTTTTTGTCAAAATCAAACAGATTAAATAAATGTTAAACATTATTTCATTTTTTTTTAACAAATAAATTATTTAAAAAGAAAATATGAAAACAGTTTGCAATTGTAGTTTTTTGAATTTTCTACAAGTACATATTTTTCATTTTTTTTCAAATAATTAATTTTTTAGTAAAAAAAGACTAATAATATGTTATAGTCTCCATTGTGTTTCGTTCATTATTTTTCGAAAAATCGCATTTCAGCAATGTGCTCTTTATAATAAATAGTGTAATTCTGAAAAGATGTGAAATTATAATTAATTAGAATTATCTTTGAAATTAATTATATTATCAAAATACTAATTTTTTACTAATTTTTCATTATTCGGTTCATATTGTGTATAATGCCGATTGGCGTAAAATGAATAAATAAATAAATAAATAAGGGAAACTGGGGCAAAATGGGTACTTTAAAGCACATGTCCCTATACCTCATTTTGCCCCACTCTCCCCTAAATAAATAAATAAATAAAATAGAATAATTATCCAAGTCGAGCCCGTGAGGAAGGGAATTTCTTTTTTTTTTGCTAACTTAATCCTCGGATTTTCGTACCTACGAAGTCTAGGTAGCGTGTAAGCCCAGTAGATCCTGAGGGGGATGGTGTCTCACCTATTCCAAGTGGTCCCTGTGCTGAATGATATGCTGGTACATAAAGTAGTCCCAATACAGCCAATACAATACAGCACAATCCAAGACGACGTATAAATGACATTTTACCACGTGCATTGTAGGATGGATTTATGGCTGTAGCTGATGGCAATTCCATTGGCAGCAAGTGCACCCTGTCCATCTGTTAAAATAAAATAAAGAAAAATTAATTAATTAATTAAATTAATTCACGTAATCACCCAATTAAAAGTGCAGACATGACCTCATCAGCAGGTTCAATGCAATTGGCAATTAAAAACGATTGAAAAAAAAAAAAAAATATGTAAGTCTGTTTGAGCTATTAATTATCTTCTTTACGAGACAGACACAAACATTGGCCTTTTTTTAAATATTTTTCTAACCGTCTCTGTGTTTGAACAATTTGCAGTTAATTCAAAATTATACTGAACATACCAGACATTTAATAATTTTTCGAATTTTTTTCAAGTAAATTATTACAAAAAAAATATTTAAAAAATTTGCACTAATAACTTTTCAAATTTTGAATTTTTTTAATATTTTTCAGTTTTACTAAAATAATTTATTTGTAAAAAAAAAATACTAAACATTGTCAGATATCATAATTCGAAAGACATTGAAGTAGACAATAATAATATGATGTATATATTTCTTAACATCCTGTTTTATTCATTTAAATTCAAAGAAATGCATAATTTCCTTTTGGATACAAATGTGCCCCTCGTTTCTCTGTTTCTAATGGTACAGTCCAAAATAATAGACTTTTTTTCTCCTTTCAATGTGAATAGAGCTTCAAAAAAAAACAAAAAAAAACATAATAAATTGCAGTTGACCTTAATTTTGTTTTTTAACAAAAGAATTTAAGTAACGAAAAAAAAAAAATTTTAAAACACATAAATTTACCTTTTACGTGTGAAATTAACACGACGTATGTCTGGACGGTACTCCATTTACATTAATTTAATAATAATTGACACTCAAACACTCATAACTTGCATCACTTCATTAAAAATTATTATTTTCCTTTTAATTTGACTAATAATACATTTCCCAATGCAGGAAAAAAAAGGAGTTTCAGTATAAACTAATTAATAAACAGAAGAAAATTGAGACATGACTATTGCACGAGCCAATGAACACAACTAAAGTGCACAGTAGTTTTTTGGCTTCAATACACACAATGTGGAAAGTTTTTCCTTGCTGAAAAGAAGATGATTCTGACAGATGTGAAACACTGCGGCAAATATTTTTTTGCAGTCAACCGCGCGCGCTAGTGCCGCGAAATTCAAATGCAATTCGCAGGTTTATCTACCGCTGGCAAAAGTGCACTGTTTGTTAAAGGCCAATTTATTTTTATTATTATTTTTTAAATGTATAAGACATACGTGAACATGTGTAATGGGTTTATATTCAATTTATAGGGAAGACTGCTGAGCTGAGCAGTTGAGCCCTGATAAACCGCTTATCGTGGCGATTATATCGAATGGGCTCATTTATTTCTCCTCGTGACGTCATCAACCCGTGAATTTGAAATTTTTCTAGTGGAAGCGGTTAATTGATGGGTATTTCATTTTTTAAGAGGCATTAAATGATTTTTATGGTTTTGATCTTTTAATTGATTTTATGAGAACATTTTTTTTTTAAATACTGTCTTTTTTTAAATTTTTTTTAGTTAAATCGCTTTTTTATTTTTTTATTAAATTAAAAGAAATCGATTCTTCTAATACTAAATCAATATTTATTCGATTATTAATAGAAATTTGATTTTTAAATTGAAGCCTTTTTGATTTTTCGAAAGGCATTTGATGATTTTTATGGTTTTGCTCTTTTAATTGATTTTATGAGAGTCTTTTTTAAAAAAATACTGTTTTTTTCATTTTTTTAGTTAAATCACTTTTTATTTTTTATTAAAATTGAAAAAATCGATTCTCTAAGACTAAATCAATATTTATTCGATTATTAACAGAAATTTGATTTTTAAATTGAAGCCTTTTTGATTTTTGAAAAGGCATTGAATGATTTTTATGGTTTTTGCTCTTTTAATTGATTTTATAAGAGTCTTTTTCTAAAAAATACTGTTTCTTTATTTTTTTAGTTAAATTACTTTTTTTTTTATTAAAATTGAAAAAAATCAATTCTCTTAGACTAAATCAATATTTATTCGATTATCAATAGAAATTTGATTTTTAAATTGAAGCCTTTTTGATTTTTTAAAAGGCATTGAATGATTTTTATGGTTTTGATCTTTTAATTGATTTTATGAGACCATTTTTTTTTAAATACTGTCTTTTTTTAAATTTTTTTTAGTTAAATCGCTTTTTTATTTTTTTATTAAATTAAAAGAAATCGATTCTTCTAATACTAAATCAATATTTATTCGATTATTAATAGAAATTTGATTTTTAAATTGAAGCCTTTTTGATTTTTTAAAAGGCATTGAATGATTTTTATGGTTTTTGCTTTTTTAATTGATTTTATGAGAGTCTTTTTTTAAAAAATACTGTTTTTTTATTTTTTTAGTTAAATTACTTTTTTTTATTAAAATTGAAAAAATCGATTCTCTAAGACTAAATCAACATTTATTCGAATATTAATAGAGATTCGATTTTTAAATTGAAGCCTTTTTGATTTTTTAAAAGGCATTTAATGATTTTTATGGTTTTTACCTTTTAATTGATTTTATGAGTCTTTTTTTGAAAAATACTGTCTTTTCTTCCATTTTTTTAGCTAAATCACTTTTTATTTTTTATTAAAATTGAAAAAATCGATTCTCTAAGACTAAATCAATATTTATTCGATTATCAATAGAAATTTGATTTTTAAATTGAAGCCTTTTTGATTTCTTAAAAGGCATTTAATGATTTTTATGGTTTTTGCTCTCATAAAATGAGAGTCTTTTTTTAAAAAATACTGTCTTTTTTTTATTTTTTTAGTTAAATCCTTTTATAATTTTTTATTAGATTGAAAAATCGATTTTCTAAGACTAAATCGATATTTATTCGATTATTAATACATTTTCAATGGCTTGTGTCAACTTTCTGTTAATTTTCCGCTTCTTCTGCTTCTTCTCCATTCTCTATGTGATAACAGAACTGATAACGTATCTTTGATTTGCAGATCTAGGGAAACACGGAAATTGGGAGAAGCAACTTGTCAAATAATCTGGACACAATGCCAAACACGAGGTGAAGGAGTTAAAAAGTTCTCTATTTATTCTACGTGATTTGGATGGAGAGACACTTCGAATGTGTGTGACAGATGAACGATTGGCATCAACGATCAGACGAAAGTTAACCTTAAAAAAAAGTAACAGGAAAGGAAAATACGCGGAGTCTGTGCAATTACTACTTTGGATGACAGAATAATTAATTATTTATTGAAAGATTAAAAATGATTAAGGCAATTCTTGTTTTTAATAATCATGGGAAACCACGGTTATCAAAGTTTTATCACTATTTCGTGAGTATTATTGTTAATTTGGTTTGACAGTGTTTTTTTTATTTTTTTAATGGAGCAGATATCTGACAATTTTTGGATTGTTTATTTTATTTTGTCAAATTAATTGTTTTAAAAAAAATTGGAAGTATGCGTGTGTAGAAAATTTAAAAAACTATAAGTACAAATTTTTTTAATGTTTTCTTTTTCTATAATAATTTCTTTGTTTAACAAAAAATGAAAAAATTGTTGGATGTTTTTGGTTTTTATGAAAAAATCGTATTATTAATGAATTTTTTTAATGTTTTTGTTTAGAAATGAACAAACTACTTATTTTGAAAAACTGGAAAATATAGAAAATATAGAAAATTCAAAAAACTATACGTACAAATTTTTTTAATGTTTTTTTTAAATAATAATTTCTTCGTTTAACAAACAATTCAAAATTTGTTGGATGTATGCTAATTTTTTCATTATCAAAAAGTCGTATTATTAATGACTTTTTTAATTGTATTTGTTTAAAAATGAAGAAACTAATTATTTTGGAAAACTGGAAAATATGTACATGTAGAAAATTCGAAAAACTATAAGTACTAATTCTTTTAATGTTTTTATTTATAATCAATTTCTTCGTTTAACAAAAAATTGTATTATTAATGAATTTTTTAATTGTTTTTGTTTAAAAACGAACAAACCAATTATTTTGAAAAAATTGAAAATATGTACATGTAGAAAAAAACTATAAATGCAAATTTTTTTTAAGTTTTTTTTTTAATACTAAATTACTTTGCTTAACAAAGAATTAAAAAATAGTATTGTTAATGAATTTTTTAATTGTTTTTGTTTAAAAATGACCAAATTAATTATTTGAAAAAATGGAAAGTATGCATATGTAGAAAACTCAAAAAACTATTATTGCAAATTTTTAAAATGTTTTTTAACTAAATTTTATAGTAAATTTCTTCTTTTAAAAAAGAATAAAAAAATTGTTGGATATATGTAAATTTCATTATCACGTAAAAATTGTTTTATCAATGAATTTTTTTATTGTTTTCATTTTAGAATGAAGACATGCAGCAACAGATAATCAAAGAGACTTTCCAATTAGTGTCAAAGAGAGACGACAATGTCTGCAATTTCTTGGAGGGTGGAAGCTTAATTGGTGGCTCTGATTATAAATTAATATACAGGCATTATGCAACATTGTATTTTGTATTCTGCGTTGATTCATCAGAGTCTGAGCTTGGGATTCTCGATTTAATTCAAGTATTTGTTGAAACACTTGATAAATGCTTTGAGAATGTTTGTGAGCTGGATTTGATATTTCATGTTGACAAGGTTCATTATATTCTCAATGAGCTTGTTATGGGTGGCATGGTGCTTGAGACCAATATGACTGAGATTTTGACGAGGATTGAGGATCAGAATAAACTGGAGAAGCAGGAGGTGAGTTTCAACACTGATTTTTCAAAAATTATGAAGTTTTCAAAAGAAAAATTGATTTACTTTTGTCACAATTTTTATGAAATTTTCGGAAACTAAGCGAGATAAGGCGACTTTGACCTCTTCCTTTTTTAGAGGATTTCAAGAGCTTCAAAAAAGGACTGGGACGAAAATAATACTGAAAATAGCAGACATCTGACCTTCTTTTTACGTTTTTATATTTTTTTAGCCAATAAATTATTTGAAAAATGAAAAGAAAGCGCGTAGAGAGAATTTAAAAATTTAGGAATACAAATTTTTTGAAATATTTTTTTCATAATTTATTTAATTATAAAAAATCGAAAGATTTGCTAGATGTGTGCTCATTGCAATGATACTTGCACAATCGCTCTATCTCACTTAATTTCCGAGATATTAAGAAAAAACTGGTGACAAAATGGAAATTAATTTGTTTGAGAGCTTCTTAGTTATATTTTCCAATATTTTCGTTAATTTTCTTTTATTCATTTTCGTCATTCACTCCTGTACAAATTAATACCTCACACATTAAATTTAAATCACCAAGAATTACTGAAACTTATGAGCTTAATTGGCAAATTCAATGAATTTCAAGTGCTTATTAGTTTATCGCTGTTTACTAGTTTTGAATAATGATACTAAAAATAGCAGACATTTGACAATTTTTTTTTTTTTCAATAAATAAATTATTTTTTAAAAAGTGAAGAATCTGCACATGTAGAAAATTTAAAATACTTTAACTACAAATTTTTTAAATATTCTTTCTATGATAATTTACTTGCTTAAAAAAATCCAAAAAAATTGGTAAATGTATGCTATCTTCATTATCATATTGAATAATACATTTTTAGGGGATTTACAAGTCGGGACGAACTTATTCGACTCAAGCAATTGTTCTTCTTGGCTCCCCACCTTAGTAAAAAGTGGTTGAAATGCAATAATTTTCATTTAAATTTTTAAAAAATGATCAAAAAGAATTTCAAAATTATTTCCAATGTTTTAATTAATGAATTCTCTGCTGTCCATGACACACAACGTGCCTTAACAACATTTAAATACTGTAAATTAATCAATTAAACATAAATAAACTAATTTTTAAATCTTTATCGAAGTCATTACAAGTCATTTTTCCTGCAACAAAAAAAAAATTAACATTTTCATGGAAATTTTTTCTCTTCCAAAGGCCGGAATAACAGCAGCACCAGCACGTGCAGTATCAGCAGTTAAAAATATGAATATACCACAACAAATTAAGGATATGAAATTACCAGATTTACCACAGGCTATTAAAGATTTAAAATTCTGACCCGCTGTTACATCAGTCTCGCCAAGCTGACTGGATGTTGCTGCAACTGTATCAAATCAATTTCATTATGATCCATCAACGTTGCAACAAATGTATACACCAATTGAGGGAAGTGAGAATTCACCAATTCTACAAAATCCCGATGAACAAGTGATTAATAAATCATCAAGATATCAAAATTGAAGATGAAATTTAATTAAAAAAAAAAAATCGTTCGATGCTGCGAATGAAGGACAAACGAAAAAACCGAAGAAAGTGAAGAAAAACAAAAAAATTAATGGAATTACTCAATTGAGAGTGAGATTCTCCAGAACAATTTACTAATGGATCAACATTCCATTAATAAAATTGGAAATATTTCCAATTGAAAAAGAAAAAAATTATTTATCATGATAATCAGAAATTTTTCTGGCTTACGAAAAATTATCTTTATTCCCTTTTTATACTAAAGAAAATGAAAAAAAAGAATGTGAATGAGATGATGAAGTCGAAAATCCTCCAATTTTTAAACTGTCGATTAAATGACTGTGTACCTTAATTATACTTCTCAAATATCTGCTAATTTAGTATAATTAATTAATTAAAAAAAATGAAAAATAGAATCTAAACTCCAGAGGTAATTAAAGACTGGAGATACTGTTATAATATTCAGATTATTATATATATATATTCAATAAAAACAATTGTCAATGGAAAATTAAATAATTTCATCTTTTTCCGGTGATTAATTCGTTTCTGAGCGATGTCCATATGTAGCCAGAGCCACTTTCAGTGTGTGGCAATGGGTAAGGTGTGTTTTTTAATTTATAATAATCGGATGGTGCGTGCATGACGAATTCCATGCACTCAAGTTTTCGTGGTAGGTCTTCTTCGGGTCCAATAATGTAGGTTTCAGGGCTAAAACCTTCTTCAGGTGGTGGACTGCAAGAAAAAACAAGAAAAACACATAAAATTTTCGGATAAATCTACTTTACTCTATCATTAATTTCTTGAGGATATCTTGGAAACTAAGCGAGATAAAGGGATTTTGTGCGAATCCTTTTTTGTAGTTTTTGAAATTCTCTATGCAAAAAAGATTCGGCATGAAATCGTTCGATCTCGCTTAATTTCTGTGAGATTAAAACAGAAATGATGATGAAATTGAATCAATTTTTGCAGAAACTTCATATTTTCTTGAAGAAAATGCGAAAAAAAATCATGGAAAAGGACGCAATTACCTCGATGTTGTTGGTAAAAGCCACGTAACAGCTGCACTTTTTTCACAATACTGATCAGTCAATAATCCTCTAATTTGTGCATAATAAATTCCTCCATCGACATCCTCCATAGAAACAACATCACCAACTTGAAAATACGAGCCTTTGTAGAAAACAAAATTGCTCGTAACTGGTGTTGCAACAGCTGAAGGTGCTTTTATCGGCTGAAAAACAAATCAAATTTCAACAATTAGAAGAGATACAACAAGATAATTTTATTTTGCTTTCAAATGGAAGCCTATGTAATCATCAGAATTTTTTATTGTAATTTTTTTTAATAGAAGATCCTTAAAATGATTTAAATAGAGAGAAAATGATATTTTTAGCGCATGTCTGTCTGTGTGCATAAAAGTCTCAATTATAGGAAAACGATTTTACAGAAAAATTTCATATTTCGTGGAAAACTTCCTCTTGACGAACTCTATTTTTTAAGCTTCATTTGAAAAAAATCCGATCGTTACTTTTTGAGATATGTCCATTTTTTGAAAATCAGTTTTTAATGGAATTTCTGGAAACCATTCAACTGATGTTATTTATACTCATATATTATCTCGAGATTTGTATCAATTAGATGCCTGTAAATTCTGAGCTTATTTGCATGATTAGTTCTCGAGTTATTGGCGTTTTAATGAATTTTTCAAAATTTGATATTTCGATGATGATTTGAAAAAAGTTGTATCACTTCCATTCGAAAGCATATTGCTAAAGTATCAGCAGAAAAAGCTATATCAGTTGGAAAGCAATACTATTATCCACTTGTTTTTTTAATGAAAAGATGATTATGAAATCTGTGATTTTCAGAGGAAATTCAAAGGAATCTATGAGTCTCAAGTAGAATTTAGACGAAAATTCTACAACTTACTTGAATTTTCAACTGAACATAAATATTAAAAATCAAAATGACTTGAATTTTCAATTTTTTTTTAATTTTGAATAATGAATTTTTCAAAATTTGATATTTCGATGATGATTTGAAAAAAGTTCTATCACTTTCATTCGAAAGCATATTGCTAAAGTATCAGCAGAAGAAGCTATATCAGTTGGAAAGCAATACTATTATCCACTTGTTTTATCAAAAAAAAAAAAAAATGAAATTCACCTGTTTCTTGAAGATGTGCCTTCGCCCCTTTCCTTTGGGCACTCCCTTAATCGGTGGAGCAGGTGCTTTAGGCTTGCAGTACCTAGTGATTCTCGTGCTTTTCCTCGCAGGTTTTCCATTTTTCTCGTCCTCATCATTTTTGCCAGAACTATCAGCACTGCGTTCGTGTTCAACACACTCATTACACAAACTACCGAGTTCTGTCGAGTGCCAAAGAGCAGATTCGCTTCTCCCACACTTAATACACTCTGGCTTAACTCCCAGAGGCATTTTTAAGAAAATCAATTAAAAAACCCACCAATTTCTCGTTAAATATCATCACAGTCTTCATTTGACTCCAAAATACTCAAAAAATGTCTCAAAACATGATTTTACAGCACAATCATCGCCATGCTGTTTATTTATCTTCAAAAAAACCGCTCAAGCGTCCTCTTCATCACGAAACCCGAAGCGCGCAAATTTGAATCGATATTCCGGCCCGCCAAAAAATTGAACTAACTCAAGTGCGTATTTTATCTATTCAATCGATTATTTCCACCCAAAAATAACACATTCGTCATTCCCTAATCCACTTAAGTCCTTTAATAAGTCCTTTAATTAATTCATGGCTCCTTCATTTTTTAACAATCAATTTAATTTGAGTGACGAGTGGATTCGTCAATTGTCTGCACTACTTTATGAATACCTCCAACGAATTATCGATCCTACCTTGGATAATATATGTTCTACATATTCGCGTTCAAGGATGGAAATATGTGTACTGGAATATCGGTATCGAGAAATAACGTAACAGTTGCCTGTTGTCCGGCCACCGGCGACAGTTCACAGTAAAAAAAGGAGGTTTTTGCTGAAAAAAAAGAGCATTTGAATATATTTTTGAAAATTGAAGTTTTTAGTTTGTGTGATAAATTTATTTATTTAATTAAATTATGAGTTTTTCTTTGATAATTCAAATTTTTATTAATTGAGAGTAATTAACGAGAAATTTTTGTGAGTATTTGAGTTTTCATTGAATTTTTGCGATTTTTTCGAATTATTGGGATTTTTATTTGATGATTGGCGGGTTTTTTTCGGAGGGAAATTGCGCGTATTTTCAAATTTAAATTTAAAAGGTTGGGATTTTTTTTTTTTTTTTTTGCAAATCATCCAATAATATTATAGTTCCAAATGCATTAAATAAATGAAGAAAAAAATTAATAATATCTTGAAATAAAAGAATTGCCTTTGATAATCGATTTGTCATAGCCGCGCGTAACACGTCAGTTTAAACTTTATTTTTCACACATAAAAAATGAATACTTAGATGATACGTCAACTTCTTTTGCCTATTAGTTTTTAAATTGTTGAAAAGTAATAAGAATTGTAGAGTCCTTGAGATAGAGTGAATATTAAATATGTTGGTGTAATTTTATTTAACTTTTTTTTTTTGAAATGTCATTTTGTGCAGCAAAATCAATGATTATTATCAATGTTTTGTTCAGGACATTGTTACACGATGATTAGGATCTGTTCTATTTTTGCGCTGTCCATTAGCTCATCATCGTTTTTCTTTCCTTTTTTTTTTTGCTACTGAAAGGGGTAGAAAAGAAAATCAATCGTTTTTTTGTGCTGACGACAATAAAAAGGTTAAATTTATCGTTCCATAAAAAAAAATTGAAGCATCAGAATAAGTGGAGAAATGAAAAATATCATTTTATCGAGTACTTTTCATTGATTATTTTAGTTTAGGAGCACTAAATAATTCAAAAATACAGGGCAAAATGCCAGGGAGAGATATAATGAAGCGTTTTGTACTTTTACGCCCACAATAATTAGAGTTTGACGAAGTGGAACTATAATTTTAGGCTTAAATAATATTGACAATTTTCTTTTTTTTTTCTTTTTCTTCTTCTTTTGTATATAGAAAAAAGCGGGAATTTACCGTTGAAATAATAAAAAAACACATACGTAATGGGTTCATCGATGGAGGATGTACACTCTATGCAAACTCTCTCACTTTCGAAGAGTGATGTCAACAGCGTTGACTTTGCTGGGGACTATTTGCTGGTCACTGGATCAGGGTAATTTTTGAATGGGGAAAAGATGGGGTAAAAAAAGGAGATAAGGGTGAAATGGATATATTTTACGGATATATCGACGTTTTATATTATTTATGAAAATCGCGAGGAATTAATGGAAATATTTGAGATAGGATTTTTCTGATGATTCCATTGGAAATCTGAGAAAATTTTCGATGAAAAAAAGCGCCAGAAACTATTTTTTTTGAATTTTTTGAAAGTTATTATTTTTCCCGCTTTTGGAAAATTTCACTTTTTTGAGGATATCTTTGGTTCTATTGATCGCAGCGACTTGGGGTCGATCTTAAATGAAAGGTGAGATCATTTGCCATTAATTCATGAGGTTTTAAACAAAAAATTATCGATTTTTGAGGTATTTATAAAGCAGAAATTGATTTCTCCAAAAGCGTCCACAAAAATAAACCAAAAATAGATAATAGCACACATCTGACAATTTTTCAGATTTTTTCTATACACGTAAATATTATTTAAGAAACATCGAAAAAATTTACGCTCTTAGTTTTTGCAATTTGCCACATGTGCATATTTTTTCAATTTATTCGCTATGAAAAAAAAAATAAAAATTGTCAGATGTCTGCTATTTCCGCTATCATAGAAATCGATATGTATTTTTTTCAGAATTACATAAGTCGATGGCAAACGATCTCGACTTTCGTTTAAAATCAACTCTACATTGTTACGACCAATAGAACCGGTAATATTCTCGAAAAAAAATCAAAAATGGAAAGGAAAATGAAGTTTCAACCCCCAATTCATCCCCAAGAAAGACAAATTATTGCAAAAATACCAAAAAAATCAATTCTGACCCATTTTTTCACCCAGAAATTTTCTCAGATTTTCACTATAATCATTAAAAAAAATTCCATTTCGAGCCGTTTCATCAGAATCCCCATTTTGCCCCATCTTCCCAAAGCTCTCTCCATCCACATTAAATATAGGGGAGAGTGGGGCAAAATGGACACTGGAATGAAACGGTTAGAGATGGATTTTTTTAGATGATTCTATTGAAAAGCTGAGGAAATTTTAGCCTGAAAACGAGTATCAGATGTATTTTTTTCGATTTTTTTGGAAAATTCGATATTTTTCGGTATTTTTGAGGGGTAGAAAAAAAAAATATTTTCTTATACTTAATACATTAAATGTATATTTACATAATGGATATCATGTAAATTTCGCCACCAAACCTTCATTTTGGCTTAATTCGTTAAAATAATATTTTCTTATACTTAATACATTAAATGTATATTTACATAAATATTAGAATATTTTCCTCCTTTGAAAATTTTCAGTTTTTTGCAAATATCTCTGGTTCTATTGGTCGTAGCAACTTGGGGCTGGTTTCAAATGAAAGGTGAGCTCATTTCCCATGGATTCATGTAGTTTTGAATTCAAAAATATCAATTTTTGGGATAGTTATAGGCCAAAAACTGTTTCACAAAAGTGGTCCACAAAAATGCCCATAAATACCTTAAAAATCGATATTTTTTAATTGAAAACCCTATGAATCGATGGCAAATGATCTCATCTTTCACCTCCCATCTCAATTTTTACGCTACGACAAATAGAACCGAAGATATTTTCAAAAAACTGAAAATTTCCAAAAAAAGGAAGCGTTTTACCCCTCTAAAATGCTCAAAAAAGTCAAAATCACCAAAAATCCAAAGAAATTAGTTCCAGCACTTATTTTCCGCCGAAAATTTTCTCAACTTTCCAATGAAATCATCAAAAACCATCTACCGTCAATATTTCTAATAATTTCAAGAGTTTCCCATAATATTTGTCTAAAAATTTAGATGTGTCCATTTTGCCCCACCTTCCCCTATAGATAATGGAGATCTCCAAATCCTTTAATTTTCCTCAGCGATAAATGTGTGAGGGTTTGGGAATGGCAGCAGGGAGTAGGTTACTCCGAGGTGTCCTACTCTCCTCTAAAAGGCCACAAATACGGTGTAACTTGTGTTAAAGTCAGTCCGCAGTCTACAATGCTAGCCAGCGCCAGTATAGACGGGACCACTGTTCTCTGGAACCTGCGGGTGATTAATTGCCTCGAATAGCACTCCTCCAATCAAAATCAACCCATTCTGATCCCAAAAACCCTTGTTTTTCCATCAGACTGGCTCGAAAATTCACACCATGGTCCAGCCAAGCGGCGAATCCGTTCGTGTCTGCCGATTTTCTCCAGACTCCACGTTTTTAACGACTGCTGGTGACAATGGACAAGTCTGCCTCTGGGATTTGGTTCGCAGAAGCCTCATTAGATGCTTTCAGCAGCACGAAGGAGCTGTCCAGGGTGTCTGCTTCACTCCAGACTCCAATTGGCTACTAACGAGCTGCACTTTTGGAGTCTTGAACTTATTCTCTGTACCAGAAATCGTTGATTCTAGTGTTGTCAATCCAAATGGACATGTAAACGTATCTAGCACAGTCGATGATGCACATGATCTTGGAGTTGTTTGCTGTGATTTTTCAGTTCAACAGATTGTCACAAGTAAATTCGGCTCTCAATTAACATTTTTTTATCATCAGTCTATACTATAGCACTATAAATGTAAAAAATTAAAAATAAAAATTTCATGAAAATTTTATAAAAGTTTAATAAAAGTTTCATGGAAATATCATAAAAATTTCGAAAGTTCGGAAAAAATCTCTAATATTAGAATAAAATTGATTTTTAAAATGTGTATGGGCAAAGGAAGGTTGCCGGTGTTTAATTTGAGAGATTATCAGAAAAAATTTCGAAAAAAATTTCATAAAAATTTTATAAAAGTTTTATGAAAGTTTTATAAAAGTTTCATGGAAATATCATAAAAATTTCGGAAATTCTGAAAAAATCTCAAATATTAGAATTAAACTGATTTTTAAAATGTATATGGGAAAAGAAAGGTTGCCGGTGTTTAATTTGAGAAATTATCAGAAAAAATTTCGAAAAAAATTTTATAAAAGTTTCATGGAAATATCATAAAAATATGCACTGTTAAAAATTTCCGTCTGCATTTCCCGTGCAAAATTCCGGAAATTTCAAACGAATCACATTTTTACTGAAATTTCAGATAATTACGTCATTGAAAAATGAACCCATCATGGATTTTCAAATAATTTCACGTCTGGAAATCAATGAAATTTGTAAATTTCAGTTTAATTGTTTCTTGAAAATTTAGTAAAAAATAGGAAAATTCCAAAAAAAATTGAAAATTCAAGTCATTTTGATTATGAATATTCGTGTTCAGTTGAAAATTCAAGCAAGTTATAGAATTCTCATCTCAATTCTACTTGAGATTCATAGATTCCTTTGAATTTCCTCGGAAATTCACAGATTTCTTAATCATCTTCCCATTAAACAAAAATTCAATATCACGTTTATGAAAATTCCCATCAAATTGTCTATGAAATTTTCATTTTTTTCTAACAGTGTAATTAAATTTACCTGCCCAAACAGATAATGAACCACTGGAGAAACTCTTTCAATTAGTCACATGCGGCAATGACCATTACGTTAAACTCTGGGACGTTCGCGTCATCCAGGGAAAAGGTGATCCCAGTCAGTCAATAACGTCAATTGTCCTTTCTCGAGTTCTTGAAAAGCACAGTAGTGCTCTAACTTGCGTGAGATTCAACTCAAATGGGTCTTACATCGCTAGTTGTGGTCTGGACAAGACCATCGTCATCTGGGAAACGGTAATTATATTTTTTACCAATTTTCCAGGTGCTTTTTTTTTATTATTCCTCCCCTATTTCTTATTGTATGACTTTTTGACGTTTTACAATTGGTTCAATCCCCTCCCTTGTTTTTTTTATCACCCCCCCCCCCCCTCGCGACTCCTTGGCTCGACTTTTTTGGTACTCTATTGACTACAAGACTTTATTTTACGACGAATTTATTGAGTACTTTAAAAAATTGTTATCCTTCATTTCTATTTTGTTTTTTTGAATCAAGCGCGCAATTTTGGTTAACCAATTGGAAATGAGTAATGAACTTGACAGTTTTAGCATTACATTCAAGCGAATAGCAAGTACTTAACTTTTTAGAATAGAATTCAGGACCCTAGTATACCTATATCTGTCACACTGACGAGAAAAGCACATTAATTCCCTTGCATGTGTCCCTCCCGCTCGATTTGTTGTTCGAATCTGCGAGCGGCGAGCGGTCACCCATCCAAAAGTAGTAGTAACCGAATCCTCGGCTGCTCAACTCGGTTTTTTTTTTGTTTTTAAAAGAGAGTTTATTATCTTCAATCAATGAATTACAGATACACTTGTAGAAAAACTGACTTACAGACTACAAAACCTTATAGATTATACTACATACGCTGCACCTGGCAGTTTCAATAGTTTACCATATTTTTACTATTTTTTTTTTTATCAATCCTTAACATTTCTGATTAGAAGTCTTAGAAGAAACAGGTTATTAAATATCACGACTATTTATCTCTCTGGTAAAAATAATTCAACGAAAAATCCAAAGCACCTTAGCTGCTCAACTCGGTAGATCCACCGGACTGCACGCAGAAATTAGACCGAAAAGCCAAACTATCGTTAATTTTTGTCCTATTATTTTCCTTTTTTCTTCAATAATTGGAAAAAAATTAGATTTCTGCGAAAATGGTGGCTGCACTGGTGGAGCACAAGAGATACGTTGCATGCTGCGCTTTCTCGCGGGATGGAACATTGCTGGCGAGTGGTTCCAATGATAAGAGCGTCATTGTCTGGGATTTGAGTGGAAATAATTTGACGATCGAGTCGAAGCTCAATAAACACTGGAACCCATTGCTTCAGGCGACCAGTGACGACGAGACAACATCGGTAAATTGATAGTCGGTTTTTGCTTCCGAATGGAAGTTATGTAATCATCAGAATTTTCGATTGTAATTTTTTTAATAGAAAATCCTTAAAATTATATAAATAGAGAGAAAATGATATTTTTAGCGCATATCTGTATGTCTTTGTGTGTGTATAAAAGTTTCAATTACAGCAAAACGGTTTTATAGAAAAATTTCATATTTTGTGGAAAACTTCCTCTCGACGAACTCTATTTTTTAAGCTTTATTTGAAGAGAATCCGATCGATACTTTTTGAGATATGTCGATTTTTCGAAAATCAGTTTTTAATGGAATTTCTGGAAACTATTGAACTGATGTTATTTATACTCATACATTATCTCGAGAGTTGTATCAGTTGGATGCCTGTCAATTTTGAGCTTATTTGCATGATTAGTTCTCGAGTTATTGACGTTGTAATGAATTTTTCAAAATTTGATATTTCGATGATGGTTTGAAAAAAGTTGTATCACTTCCATTTGAAAGCATATTGCTAAAGTATCAGCGGAAAAAGCTATATCTTTTATTTTCCGAAGGGCATTCGGAAACTAAGCGAGATAGCGTAATTTTTGTAGAAACTTTTTTTCTAGAAAATTTCAAGAGCTACAAAAAAGGTCTCTACAAAAATCACGCTATCTCGCTTAGTTTCCGGATGCCCTTTAAAAACGTGATTATAACATGAAATTCTCACGAAAAAACTAAAAAAAAAAGTGAAAAAAAAGGATAAAGAGATTTTACGGGGATTGAATTAGCAAAATTTGATATTTTGATGATGGTTTAAAAAAAGTTATATCACTTCCATTCGGAAGCATATTGCTAAAGTATTAGCAGAAAAAGCTATATCAGTTGGAAAGCAATACTATTATCCACTTGTTATTGATTAAAATCATCGAAAATGGCTTATTTTCGTGTAGAATGAAGGGGGAAAGGAGCGGAGTCTCGTGCAATTCGCCGAAAGCTCAGGAAATGATGTCAGCTTAGTTTTAACACTGGATGATCATGGTGGAGCAGTCAATAGCGTTGCGTTTGATGGAAATACGCAATTGGCCTCTGGATCAGGGTTTGTAACATAAAAAAAATGATACAATCAATGATTTCACGAATTAATCTATTTCCAGAGATAAACTCGTGAGAATTTGGGGGATCGAGAGGGAGGAAAATAGCAACGAGGAAGAAAATCAAGAGACTACGATTACATTCGTGGAGAAGGGGTTCAGTCCAATTGATGGACACAAATATAGTATCAATCATGTTGAGTTCAGTCCATGTGGTTCTATGCTTGCTTCTTGCTCTTTAGATGGGACAACTATCATTTGGGATACTGAAGTAAGATGAAGCCCAAATTATCTACGATTATGAATTTTTCAGATAAATTAATTACGTTTTTTCACCTTTTTTTAAAAATAATATCCCGGAAACTAAACGAGATAGAGCAATTTCGTCCTAATCCTCTTTCGTAGCTTGTAAAATTCACTATAGAAAAAAAAATTAGCGTAAAATCGCCTTATTTCGCTTGAATTTTAAAATATTTGAAACCGAAAACTTCATATTCTCAATGAAATGATTCGGGATTTTTTTTGAGTATGAAGGAGTCTACAAAAAAATTTGAAAAAATTCACCAACAATGCTCACATATCGAAGCATCTTCTCAATTTTTTTCAGATTTTTAAATCAAGTCCTTCACTCCGAAAAAAATTCCTGGATCATGTTATCAGTGAGGTCCATTTTGCCCCACTTTTCTCTATGTTCGAAATCCTCACTTAATCATCATTAATCTTGATTAATCGTTTGAATCTTCGTTATTTAGACTGGTGATCAGGCACGTGCGTCATTCGTCAACTCAGGTTCAGGTATTCGGGTCTGTCGTTGGTCTGCAGATGGAACAAAGATCGCAACTGCTGGTGACGATGAGAAAACAACGCTATGGGACATGACGTCCCTCCAAGAACTGCAGTACGAGTATTCAATTAACTTCCGGATAAATTCCGCATAAATCGTCGAGCACTAATTAAACGCCTTTATTCAATCGTATTGATATTACCAATTAACGTCAGACGTTCTTTCAGAGTTTTCGAGGGTCATGCCGATGCAATAACGTCTCTTGCATTTACACCTGATTCAAATTACATCGTGACAGCCTGCAGCGAAGGAACCTGGAGATTTTTCGATATTGCAAGTGAATCTGCTGAGTGTGTCTTGGTTTGTGAAGCTGCACATGATCTTGGGGTCCAGGGAAGCGATTTCAGTCCTGCATCAGCTCCATTCACTGTTGCAGGTGACTAATTCGGTAGCGAAGAGGTGAAACGAGATAAGTCGATTTTTTTCGGCTCTTTTTGCAGCAAAAAATTCGGAAACTAATGGAGATACGCCCTTTTTTGCATGAATTATTTTTTTTAAGCAAATTTTGCGAACTACAAAAATTAGGGCAAAATCGCCTTATCTCGCATACTCTCCGTAAAAATTCTCAAATAATTATTTAAAGGAGAAATCGACTTATCCTGTGTGTTTCCCCTTTTTTTTTACGAAATTGAAGATTTTTTTTTTTGATTTAATTTAAATTATTTATGGATTAATCGATTTTTGAAGGAATGCGACAGTCTTCTATCGACGAGCACTCGAGATTTTATCTTCTCGCCACTTGTGGAAATGATTCTCTCGTTAAATTGTGGCAAATAACAGTTTTGCTTGATGCTAATGATAAAACTGAGGAGGAACCTGATGAGGGAGAATCGGGCCTTGGGAATGTAAGTGAAAATGGAGTTTCTTTTATGGAGAAAAAAGTACTTGCTGGACATGGTGGCAATGTTATGGACGTCAAATTTGCACCGGTCCATGGAGAAATACTTGGAAGTGTCGCGACTGATAGAACTGCTAGATTGTGGAGTGTTGTAAGTGTTTTTTTTTAAATAAATTCAGTAATGAAGAGGTAAAACAGGATAAATCGATTTATCTTTGTGATCATTGTCATTGGATTATGTTGGAAACTAATGGAGATACGCCCTTTTAATTCTAATCCTTTATAGAAAATTTCAAGGCAAAAAGAGCGTATTTCACTTAATTTCTGAGATATTTTCAAAATAATAATAAAAAAAATAGACTTATCCCTTTTCACCACTTTACGACTGAATTAATAAAATTGAAAATAGTAGAAATTTTATGATATTTTAGTTTTTTCCATTTTTTAAAAATACATTCTTTTTTAGATGAATTCAGTAGTAAAGAGGTAAAACAGGATAAATCGAATTATCTTTGTAATCGGTGTTATTGGAAAATATGTTGGAAAGTAATGGAGATACGCCCTTTATATTCTAATCCTTTATAGAAAATTTCGAGGCAAAAAGAGCGTATTTCGCTTAATTTCTGAGATATTTTCAGAATAATAATTTAAAAAAATAGATTTATCTCTTTTCACCTCTTTACTACTGAATTAATAAAATTGAAAATAGTAGAAATTTTATGATATTTTAGTTTTTTCCATTTTTTCAAAGATACACTCTTTCAAAAAATGAAAAATATACAGATGCAGAAAATTTTAAAAACTTTAAATGCAATTTTTGAATAATTTTTTTTGACAATAGCTTATTTATTTAAAAAAATTCAAACAATTGTCATATATATACCAATTTTCTTATCATCTAAATCATGAGATATAGAAGATTTTTCATTGAAATATCTGTAATTTAGAATTCTGGAGTTTGCCTTCATGTTTTGGAGAATCACGACAGTCTCGTGACTTCTTGCGCGTTTTCCAACGACACTTCGCTGTTTGCTACAGGTAAATTAATGAGTTTATTTAATTAAAATAATTGAGATGAGGATGAGTGCACATGTATTATTGGAAATATTCTCAACAGGTGCATTGGATAAAACTGTGACGGTCTGGCGACTCCCACAGCAATTGGTTTCCCAGAGTAATTTAATCGAACGATTGAGAAACAATAGAAAGAAAGTTGTGGATTGGAAAACTGAGGATGTATTGAAGTGGCTCAATGAAATTAATATGGCAGCACTTGAAAGTCGCGCCAGTGCTATTCATCTCAATGGTCGTCATTTATTGGCAGTACCTGAGGAGATTATTACTGCTAGACTCCACGTTTATGAAAATCAACAAGTAATTAATTTCGTTAAAATGAGTATTTTCAAGATTTTAAGACTTTTTGTAATTAAAAAAATCCTTTTTTAAATTAAATAATTGAATTTCAGATGCTGGAGGAGTTTAGGAAGCAGTTGTACTGGCTGAAACGAGAGGATTCACATCGTTGGGAGACGATAGAAGATATTGAAGTGCCTCATGAGTATCTGTGTCCTATTACTCATGAAATTATGCGAGAACCTGTCAAGTGTTCAGGTAAAACGAAGAATAGGGAATTGATCGAAATCAGTGGAAATATTCGAGATAGGGTTTTTCTGATGATTTCGTTGGAAAACTGAGGAAATTTTGGGTAGAAAACATATGTTAAAATTTATTTTTTTCGTATTTTTTGAAAATTTGACGATTTTAGGGGAAAATTGAGAGTCTATTCTTTTCTAAAATCGAAAATTTTCACTTTTTCGGAAATATCTCTGGTTCTATTGGTCGTAGCGTAAAAATTCCGAATGGAGGTGAAAGGTGAGATGATTTGCCATAAAATCATAGGGTTTTTAAAAACAAATAGCCATTTTCAAAGTATAAATTTGAATTCCACTGTATAACTTTAGTGGGGAATTTTTATGAAAATCAGTTTTTGGGTTCCAAGTACCTTAAAAATCGATATTTTTCAATTCAAAACCATATAAATCGATGGAAAATGATCTCACCTTTCACCTCCAATCGGAATTTTCACTCTATGACCAATAAAACCGGAGATATCGTCAAAAAACCCAAATTTTTCCAAAATCGACGTATAAACTCCTTCAATTTCAACCCAAAAAATCCAAATTTTCTAAAAATCCCAAAAAATCAATTCTGGCACATGTTTTTCACCGAAAATTTCCTCAGCTTTTCCGTGGAATCATTTAAAAAAATCCATCTCAACTCCTTTCATCAGAATCTCCATTTTACCCCACTTTCCCCTTATAATTCTCCCTAATAATTCAAATAATCAAAACTATTTTTTTTGCAGATGGTTTTGTCTACGAAAAAGCTGCGATAAACGAGTGGTTCCTCTGCGGCAAATACACGAGTCCAATGACAAACGAATCCCTCGATGACACGTCATTTACTCCAGCAATTGCCCTGAGAAATGCAATCTGCGAATTGCTGCACGGTGAACCCTCAGAATCCTAAAATTCTCCATAAAATCCCCCCAAAAAAAAGAAACTCCACCATTTTAATCAATTTAAAAAACCTAATTACTTCAATGTCGTGAATGAAAAATCAATAACAATGCAATTCTATCCTATAATAATTTTTTTTCCTGTATTCTTTGAATTTGAAATGTTTTAATAAAGGAATTTCTACACTCACTTGTGTTTTTCCCGCGCTTGAATTCAAATTGATTCCAGGTGGCGCTTTCGTTGGAGAAGAAGAATAAAAAGAGACAGAAGCATGAAAAATATCAGAATTGCTGGAAAATCGAATGAATTCGATAAAAATATGTTTAAAAAATTCAAATAAATTATTTCCAGCCAAAAAAAAAATCAGAAACTCCTCAAAACAATTGAGTTAAATAATAAATTCCAATTGTTCTTTGCATAATCAGCAAAACTCATAAAAATACTTCAACAGTGACTCATATCCCCTGGATTTTTTTCAGTTGTGTGACCACATTATATATATATACGTCATCTAGTGTCGAACAACGGATCTGGAAAGCCGCAAGTTAACGTCTGTATCACACAATTTCATCGAAAAAGGCCCGAAAACCGTTTATTTCATTCTCTGAAAGAAGAAGAACATTTATTATTAATTAATTTGCTTGAGACTTGAGAAGGAAACACAATCGCAACAATGGTGAGTGCTCCAAAATAATTTGACAGACAATTGAATAAGGTTAAGTGTAAACATTGCCAGCCATTTCAGTTATTAATTTCCTTATCTTTATAAATTAAATGAATTTTTCTTGTTATTTACAGGCGTCTTACTCCGAGGATCAGTTGGCTGGTGAGTGAATGCTCTTTTTCCAAAATCGTTGATGTCAATGAGCAGAATCGAACGATTCTCCTTTTTTTATTTCTTATTAAGGCAGTTTTTTTTCCATTTATTTATTTTTTAATTGAGGTCAAGACTATCCTTACCATTTTAGACAGACAGACACACACACATACACACCCCACTATGCCCCATGTCGAGGTATCCGAGGATTACCATTTATGGGTGGAATTTAAACGCTTTTAACGTGGATTTTTTTAATATGTGCATCTTTGGTGCAGAGCCAGTTGACCCTCGACTCAATTTTTTCAGAGTGAGATGAAATTTTTGCAGGGTAGAGCAGTTTATTCGCAGATCTCGGGGCAATCGTTTGCTCCAGAATTTGATTATTTTTTGATTTATTGAGAATTTGTTTTGTTTTGTGATTTTTTTTTATATAAAATGTACGGGTGCAGCTATCAGGATATCGCGAATCGAATGCTCTCATCTATGGATGGTAATTAATTCAGGAGCAAGGAGATAAAACAGGATAATTATGATAGGAAAGAGGGGGGGGGGAGGAACCTTTGAATATAATGATTTTTTTTTAATTTATAACATAATTAGTTTTTTTTTTCTTTTTTTATTAACAAAGATGTGAAAAATTCTATCAGAATTTTATATTTCTTCAATTTTAATGGATTTTTTTCGCATTATGATCAGACTTTGATCCTATTATTGGCTTCGGCTGTTTAGTTTTGATAAAATAATTGATTAATTAAAGGAGTTAATTAATTAATTAATTAATAAAGGTGTATTATAAACGTTAAATATCCAAAGTATTGATCTGGATAAAAAATATTAATGATTAACTATTTTATTATGTTAAAATCAATTATTAAAAAGGCAAGAAGTGTTCAAAGGTGCCCCCCCCCCCCCTCTTTTCTATTAAAAGTAGCAGAAATCTGATCATTGTCCCTTTTTTTTCAACAAATAAATTATTTTAAAAAAATGAAAAATACGCGCATATAGAAAATTCAAAAAACTGTCCATGCAAATTTTTCAAATATTTTTTTTAAATAAATATTTATCTGTTAAAAAATATCTAAAAGAATTTTGGTCAGATGTTTGCTAATTTTATTATAGTGGATAAGTTTATTATTCTCTTGCTCCTCGTTTTTTCGAAATACCTCGGAAACTCACAAAAAATAGACGAATTTATATTAATCCTATTTTGTATAAAATTTGAAATTTTTGTAGAAAACTTGAAATTTTCTACAAAAGAAGGATTTTGGCAAAAAGGACGTATTTTCATGATTTCTAAAATATTCTCAAAAGAAATGATGGGCAACAGAATTGATTTATCCCGTTTTACCCCTTCACTCCTGAATTTTCGTTAAAAAAAAAAATTCAAAAACTGTGCGATTAGGGAATTTAAAAAGGCGCATAATTTATTGATAATTATTCAAAGATCTGGAGAAATGAATAGGGGAAACCGGGGCAAAATGGACCTGTACGACAAAAATAATCCCCATTTTTTTTTTAAAAGTGAAGGAGTTTTTAAAAAAATTTGAAAAAATTCACCAACAATGTCCACATATTGGAGCATCTTCTCAAATTTTTAAAAAAATTTTCACCAAGTCCTTTACTCCAAAAAAAAAATCCCCGATTACACTGCTACAGAGGTCCATTTTACCCCCCACTCTCCCCTAATTATTATTTTTTTTCAAATTTTTCAGAGTTCCAAGAGGCATTTCAACTGTTTGACAGTCGTGGAGATGGAAAAATCCACGTATCCCAGATTGGTGATGCACTACGTGCCCTCGGACAAAATCCAACTGAGAGTGACGTTAAAAAATTTACTCATCAGCACAAACCCGATGAGCGCATAAGTTTCGAGGTATTTCTTCCAATCTATCAGGCAATAAGTAAAGCAAGAACATCCGATACAGCTGATGATTTCATCGAGGGATTACGTCACTTTGACAAGGATGGAAATGGTTTTATTTCCTCAGCTGAATTGAGACACCTCTTGACAACACTTGGTAAATACAATTGAGAT
The DNA here is from genome assembly GCA_963942555.1 of Aleiodes leptofemur. Classification (NCBI taxonomy): domain Eukaryota; kingdom Metazoa; phylum Arthropoda; class Insecta; order Hymenoptera; family Braconidae; genus Aleiodes; species Aleiodes leptofemur. The sequence continues at coordinate 1,833,512 of OZ012609.1, forward strand.
AAAAAAAATTAAATCTTCCTTGTTTGAATTAAAATGAATTTCAAATAAGCCGGAGTGATTCATTGTAAAAAAATCCCGTGTATTATTATTTTTCAGGTGAAAAATTGAGTGACGAAGAGGTAGAAACATTATTGGCTGGCCACGAAGATTCCCAGGGTAACATCAATTACGAGGATTTTGTTCGTCAAGTTATGTGCGGCTAAAATTTAGACTTTAAATTTACTAAAAAAAACCACAAAAAAAGAACAATTAACTTCGATACGAAGAAGGAATCACACAAAAGCTTTTTTTTTCATTTAAAATTAGTATTTGGGTTAGTAGAGTTTATATAAATTTCAAAATATCATCTATCATTGCCAAAAATAGCATTTTCAATATTGAATGATAACGAGCAATCGATTTTTTTCATTCAAAATTTTTTTTTAAATCTTGATCTTCATGTAATACGTTTTTTTACACACAAATTCGAAATTCGAATAATTTGGGAATAATGGGATTAGATAATTAGACTTAAATCTTAGTGAGTTGTGCCTTTATCCAAGTATATTATGCATTTATTCCAACTGTGGTAACTGTCCCTTATATCGAAAAACACACAATAGATATATATATATGCCTATATATTTAAAAGTAATTCGATACATACGAATCCTTTTTTTTTCTCCTTAATTAAACATTAAACGTAAATGATTAATCATTGAATTCCACGAGTTTAATTGTCTGCAAATATTTTTTAAGTAATATTCGAGAGATGGCAGCAGTTGTAATGTGCAATTATTTACCTCATTACAATTTAATCATTTGAAATTGAAATTATCAAAGCCCACGATCGTCCCAAATGCATCCACAAAGACGCCAATGCTGCATTGACCTGAAAAAATGAGGAATAGAAAGAGGAGAAGGAAAAAATGAAGCCATCAACGCAATTTACAACGTATAAATTAGTAGAGAGTGAATGCGTCAACATGAAGAAAAAAAATCCAAAACTAGGTGTTAATAAACACAGGTGGAATCCACACGATCTACTTCACACGAAAAACAACAGATTCCCTTTGAACAATCATCATTTTTAAACTTCCCACGCTCCCCAATCTCGTGAATCAAAAGTTTGTGTGTGTTTGTTTGAAAAAATGGGAAAAAAACGAAGAAGTGGAAAAAAGAAGCAAGAAAAAATGATAAAAACATACTCTCATGATATAATTGTACAAGAAACATTACAAAATACTGAGAAACTGTGTGTGAAAGCTTGGGAAGTAAATTTTCACGATATAATAGAAGATGAAAAAAAAAAGAGAGTTCATTACAAAGACTTCGGGAATTGTGCGTTTGTGTCTTTTTCCTCTTAAATTAACTTACGCACAAACTACTCGTGAATTAGATGGAATTAAAAAAATATAAAATATAAAGAAATATCGAACACACATGAGCACATCTCTTGCGTAAATGGGACAACTCAACGATTCTATTGTTTCTACTCTGACTTCTTCTTTTTTCATCCACTTTACCTTTTGCAGTGATGAAAAAAAAATTTAATTATCCATTCTTTTATTATTTCTGGGTTCTGCAGAGTGTGAGCAAATAATTCGCTCTTTTTGGTTCCTTTTTCCAGAGAAGGAACAGAAAAAAGGGGAAGAAATCAGGAAAAATTTTGGAGTTTCTTCAGAAAACTGCAATTAAATGGAAAATATTAGTTATATTTTATTACTCTACTTTTTTATTATTTTTCTCAGTTTCATTTTTAAAAAAACTTACGAAACTTCTTTTAATTTAATATATTTTCAAAAAATTCAAATATATATTTAAATATATTTAAAAAATTTTTTTAACAAATAAATTATTTTTTTAAAAATCAAAAATATGCACATTTAGAAATTCTTAAAAAAGTGCAAATTTTTTAAATGTTTTTTTTTGTAATAATTTACTTGTTTCAAAAAATGCAAAAAAAATTTCTATCTGATAATTTGAATAATACCAATTATGGTGATGTTTAATACTTTTCCCCTTTATTTATCCTACAAAAGAAGCTTGAAGTTGAGAATTAAAAAAAAATGAAACGAAGATAAGAAATAAACCGCCTACAGTTATAAAAAAAACGCGTGTGTTTGCGTCCTTAGGTGTGCGCTTGACACTTCACCCACGTGTGTTGTCCAAAGTGCCCACACCAACAATCCTCGAAATAAATCAAAGTGAAAATAAATACGAGGAATGATTAAACCCGAAATTTGCATGAAAAAGAGGCAGAGGTATTCATTATCTTGTATTCATTGTGTATCTCAGTCTTTTAATTAAATTCTTCAGAAAAAAAAAAAAAATCCGTAAAAACAGTTCTCTCAAAGAAAAAAAATGAAAAGATCTGTATTGATACGTTGACATTTTCTCGTATGAATGAGTATTGACTAAACACGTTCATACACACAAACTCGACATATTAATCTGAATGGGAGACACGGAAAAGAAAAAAAAAAAAGAGAACAAACTAATACCGTAAAAGTAATCTCACGTGTACTGTGTATATACATATATATATAATATATACATATATATAGATGTGCAATAGTGGCACTAAATCCTACGATACCCCATCCTTAACTCCAATTGCTCCAAAAAAAAGTCCTGCAAAAAAAAGGCGGTAAAAAAATTAAATCACCGAAAATTCAAAAAATTGAGTAAAAAAAATTCAAAAAATTTTTACCTTAAATTTAAATTTAAAAAAAAGAAATGACACTTGTGTGTGTATGTGTGTGTGTATATGTGTGTATGCGTATATATATGTGTATGTGTATGTGTGTATATGTATCTCTTTTTTAACGCATGCGCTTAAAAAATTCAACTTATATATCGTAGTACAAATGCCAACCATGTGTTGAATCGGCAAACAACTGTCGCTTTAGCTCTCATATATACATGTACACACGAAAGTCATGCTATTCATTCATATTTTTTGCCCCCCATGTGTCGTCAACACTACACACACACACACTTCCCCTCCCTCCACTTTCTCCGCATCTTTTTTTTTTGTTATTTCGGTGAATTCGATTTTATTAATGAGAATGAGAATTAGGGGTCCCCCCCTCCCCCCTCCCCCTTCCATACACTTCCGTAAACCCTCGCCCCTTCTATTTCTCTCTTCTTGAATGAAATGGGGGAAAGAATTATTAATGGGGGCTCGTAAGGGAGGCTAATGCGTGTGTATGCGTTTTCTTTGATGATGACGAAAAAAAGGAGGGGGGGGGGGGAGGGGTTGAGTGAATTTTCAAGATATAGAAAGAGGAAACGGGCCATTGCGCCATTCAGGAAGTACACGCGACGAGTTTAAAACCTCGTACATACCAGCACGCACTGTGTATACACATGTGTATATATAATAAATACCTATATATATATACATGATATATATATGTATATATATGTACCTATGTATAATACACGGTGAAGAGCCGTATAAATCGGCCCTCTGAGATAAGAAGTGGGTAATAGAGGCAATAGGAGAGAAGGAGAGGAGGGGAGGAAAGAGGAGGGGGGGGAGGATTTTGACTGATTACAGTGTGTTATTCCGCCCTTACCCCTCTTTTTGCTCCAATTTTTTGCCTTTTTTTTTGTGCAGAAATGACTTTTTTCAATTTTTTTATTTAAAAAAAAACGATTTTAACTTTTTTTTTTTTAATTTCCCGCACTATTATTTTGAATTTAAAGGGAAAAAAAAGGAATTCAATGCAAACATTCGCTTTTAAAGGGTTGGAGGGGGTTATCCAAATCATGAAAAAATTGCTACGCTACTGAGAATTGAAAACCCATTCACAGAATGAAACACACACATATAAACACACACACACAAACACATATACACACAAACGAAACGGAAAAACGAAGAGACACAAGCAGGGCCTCTCTCGTTGCGCCTCCTCTCTCCGTGTTCTTGTAGTCACTCAGTAGTGTCATGGAGGTAACATGGCCGAGGAGACGCGCCTAGTTCGCGTTGAAGAGAGGCTAAAGATTAAAATCGGTAAAATTACAATTATTAATAATCACGTGTTAATGATAAATACAAAATAACGTGTGTTTTAAATTAATTAATTAATTGTGATTTTTTTATTATTATTATTTCAATGTGAAAACTGGATACGGTGATCCACATGTTTTTTTTTTTTTTGTCAACACACACAGTTCTTTTTTTCGGGGGGGGGGGGGGGGGGGGGGGGGTTCTGAAGAAGCGGTGGTGAAGACAAAAAAAATGAATTTTAATTTTTTTTTTTCATTATAAAACGAGTCAGCGAGAGTTCAATGGAGTCTCAGAGTTTTACCCCTCAATTCCCCTCTCGACTTTTTTTATCTCTCTTCCTTCTCCATCTCTCTCTCTCTCTCTCTCTCTTTTTCTCTCTTTCTCTGAGTCTCTCGCTCTTTTTTTTTTCTAACGTTCAATGCCTCTCTTTTTGCTCCGAAAATTCAATGTGTTTTTCTGACCAAAAATACAACTTTGTTGCTCACTTCCTCTCGAATTTTCCAATGAAAACTCCGATTTTTTGTGTGACTCTCAAGTGCGCTTTTTTTGTGGCCAGTGCCGGTGTGTTGTATTTGCTTGAAAACACAGACACACACACACGAATGGAGAAATTCAGGAAGTGAAATAGAAAATCGCGGAAATTATTATTGTATGGGTGCTTTAATGCAATGGAAACACCTCTTTAAAGACTTAAATAGGTCTTTTTTAAATTATTGGGAGCATCATTTTTATGGGCCAATTTTTTTTTTTCATTGAGACATTTTATACGAATTTTTAAACTAATACTACGTAAACTCATGATTTTTCCCTTAATTCAACAAACTTTAAAACTCCCACGCGTGCTATATATTGCACTCCATAACCCGCTCTTCTCGATTCATCTTTTTTTCTCTCTCTTCGTTGTCATTTACACGTCCACTTCATTGCACACGACCACACAATTTATTAAAAAAATTATGGTTTTTTAAATTCCATATTTTTACTTGAATTTCAGAAAAAAAAACAACAGAATACTATTTTAGAGAATTTAATTTTTTTTTCTAATTTCTCATTTTTTTTCTCAGTTTTTCCTTTTTTCCCCCTTTTTTTTGAAAACTTGCTCATTTTTAATTTTTTCTCAATTTCTCATTTTTTTTCTTAATTTCTCATTTTTTTTTCTCAGTTTCTTCTTTTTTTCCTCGTTTTTTGAAAACTTGTTCGTTTTTAATTTTTACTAAATATCTCATTTTTTTTCTTCTAAATTTCTCATTTTTTTTCTCAGTTTTTCCTTTTTTCCCCCTTTTTTTTTAAAACTCGTTCATTTTTTATTTTTTTTCAATTTCTCATTTTTTTTCGAAATTTCTCATTTTTTTTCTGAGTTTCTTCCTTTTCTTCTTCTCTTTTTGTTGAAAACTCATTCGTTTTTAATTTTTTCTAAATTTCTCTCTTTTTTCTCAGTTTTTCCCTTTTTTCCTTTTTTTTTTTGAAAACTCGTTCATTTTTAATTTTTTCTCAATTTTTCATTTTTTTTCGAAATTTCTCATATTTTTTCTTCTCTTTTTTTTGGAAACTCATTCGTTTTTAATTTTTTCTAAATTTCTCATTTTTTCTCAGTTTTTCCTTTTTTTTTGAAAACTCGTTCGTTTTTAATTTTTTCTAAATTTCTCATTTTTTCTCAGTTTTTCCTTTCTTTCCCCTTTTTTTTGAAAACTCGTTCGTTTTTAATTTTTTATAAATTTCCTATTTTTCACAGTTTCTTCTTTTTTCCCTCTTTTTTTTTGAAAACTCGTTCGTTGTGTTATCAAAATGTGGGCAAACGTGTAATTTATTAATGCTCTCTCCTATTATTCATCGCATTAGAAAAGAAGAGAAAAAAAAAGAGTCCAGAAGTGGAAAATATGTCTTGAATGTGTCTGTTTTTTTGTGTGTGTGTGGGTATGTGTGTGCATTTTTATTAAAAGCAAAGAATCTGAGATCTTCAAAAAAAAATAAAAAATTCTTTTCTTCTCATTTTTTTTAAATTCAAGAATAATGACAATTAAAAAAAAATTCACGAATAATATGCAGATTTTTCTCTTTTTTTTAGGAAAAGAAAAAAAAAAGGATCAAATTCCAATCATTGCAGAGAAATTATGTACGAGTGAAGAATTTTTTGAGGAATTTGATTCGGCAACTTGTGTGTCTATGTGTGTCTATATGTGTGTCTGCTGGCTTATGAATTTTTTTACACTTCTTCTTTTTTTTTTTCACTTCAAAGGGGGGAAAAACCGATGGGAGGGAAGAGGCAAAAAAAAATGCGTGTGCGGTTTTTAGATGCAAGGCGTTGCCTTTCGTGGAACATAAAGTAGGCATAAGTAGTATATTAGTATGAAAAGGAAGCACTGAGAAAACGACAGAATAGTTACATCCTGTTTTTCTTTTTATTAAATAATAATTACATCCCACTTTTACGTTTATTTAAAAAATTAAATGTCAATGGGATAAAAAATTATGAATGATCAAAATATTTAGACTGTATGATTTAATTTAATTAGATTTTCTGGGTTAATAATTGATTTTCGGGAAAATTTGTGGAGAATTGAGGAAGTAAAGATGTAAAGATGCAAAAAAAAGATAATTCAAGAATTATTAAGATGCATTGAATTTGCAATAGGAATATTCTGCAATCATACATTCGATTAATGGGAAAAATGAATGAGTATGACCCAATTACCGGACGAGTCCCAGTTTCCGGATGCAACAGCAAAATATGCTAATAATTGATATTTAAATGGAAAAATCAAATTTTTCAATACTCGAAAAATGTTAAAATAACAATCAAGAAAATTGTTTGATTCATTTAATTGAAATTTCTTATCATTTTTAAGATAATTTAATTCTAACTTGTCCGGAAACTGGTACCATTGCCTTAACCGTCCGATAACTGGTGCCTTCACGATATAGAAAGTAATGAGAGCCTATTTAACACTCACATAACGTGAAAATTACGAATTTAATTAATGAATTGAATTTTATTTTTTATTACTTTGAGTTAGAATAATTATTTGTTTTACATTTTTTATTTGTTTGATTTACTACTAGTATTCTACATGTTTAAGGATAATTAGGTACAATCGGGGAAAAAAGTCAATTTTTTGTATGAAATCGTAAATAACAATGTATACAAGAAAAATGTCTCGAAACTTATTTATTAAGTATTTGAAGAATGTAATAAAAAACAAAATGAGCCGTAGAAACAAAAAATTAATTAAAAAATGAAAGATTTTTACAATTTTTTACATTTTTTTGAATCCTGGAAAATATAAAGAAATGTAAGAAATTATACCAATTTTTCAATTTTCGACTAATTTTGTGTTTTTAAAGCTTATTTTATCTTTCATTACTTTCTTTATAGACTCACTGAATCAGATTTGAGGATATCATCTTTTATGAGTTATTATTAACCATTTTATACGAAAAATTGCCTTTTTTTTCGATTTTATCTCCCAAAAATCCTTAAATTTTACTTGATTCAAAGTATTATGGAAAATTGGAAGGTTTTTTAAATGCAATACTAAAAGATTGTCAATTTGTTACGTTTCGCTTATAATTTAAGCTTCTTCAGGCTCTATAAACCGAAAAATTACAAAATATTGTTCAAAATAATATAAAAACAGATACAATACAATATTTGGAGTTCGTAGGTTCAAATTTTACATTTTTACATTTTTCTTCTAAAATACTGAAAAAAGGGAATATGAAAAAAAGGGGGGAATGTAAAATTCCCATATAATATAGCTCATTTCTCTTTTAGTTTAAATTTGATTCATGAATTCAAAGAGAGTCACACATGTGACTCAGTCCCCTTACATGTCAAATGCGTTAATTAATTAATCACACAATTAGCCAGTTTAATTGTGCAAAATGTAATTTTTTTTAAGGACAATTAAATAATCACCTGTTTACTATTATATAAATTAATTAATTTTTTTGTTTAATTAGGTGAAGCAAAAAATTTGTTGAGTCGTGGCCATGGATCTCCCGGTACTCGAGATGTTTATTGTGCATTATCCCTGGATCAGGAGGAGATTTTTCGGACTACCACGATGGAAAGAACTCTCAAGTAAATATCCTCTTTATTCTCATAAAAATCGAAATAAACGTCTTTTTTTATGGCAATAAAATTAGCAAATATCTGACAATTTTATGCCTTTTTTTTAGAGAAATAAATCATCGCGAAAAAAAATATTCAAAAAATTTGCACTTATAGATTTTTGAATTTTCTACATTTGCATATTTTTTTGCTTTCGAATGTTTTTTTTAAGCTTTTTTTTAAATAATTTATCTGTTAAAAGAAATAAAAATCTAAAAATTGTCAGATGTCTGTTATTTCCAGTATTTTTTTTTAAATTTCTAACAAATATCTTTTCATCATAATTTCAGTCCATTCTTCGGAGAGGAATTTCAGTTCGAGGTGCCTCGTAAATTTCGTTACCTCGGTATATACGTTTACGACAGAGACAGACACCTAAAGCAGGATAAAATCCTTGGTAAAGTAGCAATAAAACGTGAGGATTTAGCAACATATCACAACAAAGAACACTGGTTTCCATTGCGTCCAGTTGATGCTGACTCTGAGGTACAGGGTAAAGCACACTTGGAACTCGGTCTACAGCCGCAAGTTGGTAATTTTCAGCCAAAATTAACAGTAAGAGTTATAGAATGTTCGGAATTAACGATTAAAAATGGTGGCTGTGATCCATATGCAACAGTGACTGTTATATACAGCAATGGAAAGCAAATCTCAAAGCGTACAAAAGTTAAGAAAAAAACAGTGTCACCATACTACAATGAGACATTTGTATTTGAGCCTGAATTGACTGAGCCAAAGGACAAAGATGTCTCGCATTATTCAATTGACGGTGAAGTTGGTGAAGCTGTTATAGGACTTTGGCATGCATCTTCAGGAATGGGTGAACCTCCAGCATTTTTAGGCGAAGTACGTGTAACCCTCAGAGGCCTACAAAAACAACCAACCTCTACAACAACAGCCTGGTACTTTCTTCAACCACGTGCAGCAAAAAATAGGCCAAGTAAAATAAGTAATTCAACACCACCCGGTACACTTCCATGTCTTGGTTCATTGAGGCTAAAGATACATTACACAGCTGATCATGTTTTTCCATCAGAAATGTACGATCGTCTGCGTAAATTACTACTTCAAAGTGTAACAATTCAGCCTATTACATCGTCAGCAGTTTACATATTGGGTGAAATTGTTGCGAGTAAAATGGAAGCTGCACAGCCACTTGTACGTGTTTTAGTACATCATGGACAATTGGTATCTGTTATGCGTGCATTGGCAAGCCATGAAATATCAAAATTGACTGATCCAACAACGATATTTCGTGGCAATACACTTGTCAGCAAGATGATGGATGAGGGTATGAGACTTGCTGGATTGCACTATTTGCATAGTACTCTTAGGCCGGCGATGGAGCAGGTTTTTCTGGAGAGAAAACCATGTGAAATTGATCCAACGAGGGTCAAGGATGCCAATACTATTCAAACGAATTTGGCGAATCTCAAGGAGTATGTGGAGAGGGTTTTTACGGCTATTACGACATCGGGTGTTAGATGTCCACCGTTGATGTGCGAAATGTTTTGGTGCTTGAGGGAATTGGCGGCTACGCATTTTCCGAAGAACAAGGAAGTCAGGTATTCGGTTATCAGTGGATTTATCTTTCTGAGGTTCTTTGCACCGGCAATACTGGGACCGCGGCTTTTTGATATTACTACGGAGCAAATTGTAAGTATTGCCTTTAAGTATTCAACGTTTTAATTAAATGAAAACGTTTTAGTATTAAAACGTTTTCATTCAATTAAAGGATTAAAGGAACGGGAGTTAATGGATTATTACTAGGGGTGTGCGAATAATTCGAATCCACGAATTATTCGTACCAAATCGAATATTATTATTCGATTTGAAATTTGAATCGACTAATTCGAATTTTCGAATAATTCGAATTTGCGAATAATTCGAATAATTCGAAAATTCGAATTTTTTTGAATAATTCGAATTTTCTTGAACAATTCGAAATTTCGGATAATTCGAATTTTCAAATTATTCGCATTTTTGAATAATTTCAATTTTCTTCAATAATTTGAATTTTTGAACAATTCGAATTTTCTAATAATTCGAATTTTCGAATAATTCGAATTTTTGAATGATTCGAACTTCTCGAATAATTCGAATAATTTCTAATAATTCGAACAATTTCGAATAATTCGAATTTTCGAATTATTCGATTCGAAATTCGAATTTTCGAATTATTTGATTCGAAATTCGAATCGAATAGTAATATTCGATTCAATTCGATTCGAACACTATTCGCACACCCCTAATTATTACGTTTTTTTTTGCAGGATTCTCAGACTAATAGGACGCTGACGCTTATCTCGAAGACGATTCAAAGTTTGGGGAATTTGGTGAGCTGCAGAGGTGGTGCTGGTAGTGTTTGTAAAGAAGAGTACATGGAAGGGGTATACAGGTCAGTTATTCATTCAAATATTCATTTTCAGGATCAATTAAGTAGTGAAGAGGTAAAAGAAGATAAGTCTTTTTTTTCTCATCAAATTTTTTAAAAATACCACAGAAAATAACCGAGAAAGAGCAATTTTGCCCTAACACTCTTTTGTAATTCTTGAAATTCTCTACAAAAACAGATGAGTATTATCACCTTATCTCGCTTAGTTTCCGAGATATTTCCTTCGAAATGACGTCAAAGATAAGTCGATTTATCCTGTTTTACCTCTTCACTACTGAATTAAGGCTTCTTTTTATTCGGGATTTATTCAACTTCTTTTTTTTATTCTTAACAGGGAATTTTATACGGAGAAGCATATACAGGCAGTTAAACAGTTTTTAGAATTAATATCCACTAGTAGTAACTGCGGAATGACCAAGCAAAGGCCCACGATACTCCAGGAACAGCCAGTGGTGCTGAAAGAAGGGTAAGATCATAATTTCCGCATATTTTCATTGAATTTAATACAATATCTTATCATAAACTCCTGTACTAACCCATCTAAATAGAATTTATTTCATTTCTGCCCACTCTGCTGACTGTGGGAAGAGGTACGTAATTTTAATTCTATGTTAATGTAAATTACCTCCTGAATATTCAAATAATTCCATAGTTGATATGAATTCAATGGGAAATTAATGGAAAATAATTATTTTTTTTTTTTCTAATGTTTACAGAATTATGATCAAAAGAGCACAGGGAAGAAAGCGATTTGGACGTAAGAATTTTAAACAAAGATATTTTAGACTGACTACACAAGATCTGACCTACTCGAAAACAAAAGGTAAATGAATTTAAGGAAACTCGTAGTAATTAGTATAATTGTTAGAAAAAAAATGTACTCCTTTTTTTTTCTCTTTCTACATTCTTACAATTCTTTAAAATTACAGGAAAAGAACCATTATGTAGGATATCACTGGAAGAAATCCTTGCTGTTGAGAGATTACATGAGGATTCATTTAAAATGAAAAATATGTTTCAAATTGTACAACCCCAGCGTGCACTTTATGTACAAGCTGGTAATTGTGTTGAGGAAAAAGAATGGATTGACATTTTGACAAAAATATGTCATACTAATAGCAATAGATTGGAAAAATATCATCCAAGTGCCTATATTAATGGACATTGGCTTTGGTAAATATAAAAAAGACTTGAAATTTTATTAAAAATAGATGATGATGATTATTCGCACATTGAGTGGCTCATTACTGAGAAAAAATTGTTAATAGTTTAATATACACACATGAACAGGAAGTCGGGTCTGTGCTTCAACGATTGGGCTATTTAAGCGCTATGCCATCCCGCATTCGGATATCCGGCGTCATTTTTAATTTTTGACGATTGAGTTATAGTCTGCCTCAATATGCGGATAATAATAATCATCGAAGTAGTTAAATATATATTTTTGGAAGTAATAATTCTCATGAAATAAATAAAATCCTTTTTTTTACAGCTGTCGAGCCATGTCAGAAGTTGCTCCTGGCTGCAGTGAGGTATCACCTGGCCTAGAAGCTGGTTTAAGAATGGTCCTAGATCCAGATCGTGATCTCCAACGTATTCACTCACTTATATTTACAAATATGCCAAGATTGGAGACACTCATGAGTGCATGCGAGTGTCAGGCTGTTTATGGTGCTAGTGAAATGTGTGTATTACCTGGTGGTGCATCACCAATTGAGGATGTACCATCTTGCTTCAAGACACTGACTGCACTTAGAGAAGCTGCTTTTGCACTTCAACATGAGCACAGAGCGTACTTCCGGAGATTGGCACGTGACACTAAATACGGAAGCAAGTGAGTAATTTTTTTTTTTTCATGTAAATTCTCTCTTCTTCACTTTCTTGGTCTTTTTTTCCTTATCTTCGAGGAATTTCCAAGAAAAATTATTCAAAAAAAAATTACAACGTCAATTATCTTAATAATATGTTTTGTTTACTTTGTATTTTTAGACAAGCACCAATTGGTGACGACAACTACCTCCATTTAGCTGCACGAGCTGGCTTTGACAGTCAACTAAATAGACGTGCATATGAAAATGATGGCAACAATCAACGATGCATTGATAATAGCCAATATGATAATGGTAGCGGTAGTATTATACGTAGAAATGATGATCGTAAGTACGATGATTTATCATTAAATCGTAATCGTTATGATAATGATAATATGACAATGTTATCTACACGACAATATGATAATAACTCAGATACACTGAGGAGTATTCAGAATGATCTCAATAAATTTGATCGCAGCATTAGCAATACATTACTGGGATCTGATAATAAAATTGAAAAAAATACCAATGATAATGTTGAAAATCAAAGGAGATTGGATGTTGGTAATTTATTAACTAGTGATGGTATAAGTTTGTCTGATTCGTTGAATAGAAAATTGAGTAATTATGATAATACGAGAAAATTTAATGAGGGTACTATTACTAGAAGAATTAAAGATGACGCGTCTGACATATCATCTAGTTCTATGAGCGGTCGTGGTAATCATTGAATTTAATTTTTTGGCACATTCACTCATTTAAATTGTTATTTAGCTCAAATTAATAATTCTTCACTTCGTTTTAATTTAATCGTGCTTTTTTTTTTATTGGGGAGATCAGAGTGCTTTCCCTCGGTTCAATTATTCTTTTAAAAAAACAACGTTAAGACATTTAATTACGCACAAAAGATTTTTTTTTTAAATATCGTTTACTTCCTGACTAAATGTTTCGAAATGTGTAACATTTTTTTTTTCTTTTAATCCTTCTTTCTCGTCACAATTTAATAGGTCCCCCCTTTTTTTATTTATTTATTTATTAATGTGTAACGAAATTAATTACACCTGCGGGGGTGTATGTGCGTGCGTTACAAGGCTGTACAAGGTCGTAATCTCAATGGTGTTTTTTTTTTTTTTAATTACAACTGATAGTTCATTAAATTTTTACGGGGCAGTGAGAGCCTAATTTTCAAGCACAAACTGAGACACAATTTTTTTCTTTTTTTTTTAACTTCTAAATGCTTAATGGCAATCATAAATACGGCCATAGTGTATCTTCCAATTGAAATTTGACTGCAACTCCTCAAAGACTATATTATCAATCGTGTTTTTTAAATTAAAATTAAAGAAATAATAAGAGATGCAATTAAATGGGCCTTTTTCAATGAATTGGAGGAAATTAATACACACAGGAATTAATACAATTAAACTTCAAAAGCATTATTTAAATATTGAGAAACAAAAATTTTTAAAGAATTAAAAAAATTTAGTAATATTTAATCATTTTATTAAGATATATACGTATATATGTCACGTTGAAGTTCTTCGTATAGAGTCCCTCCATTGTTGTAAGTTTTAATGAACAAATTTTTTCTTCGTGCCTAAACTGGGCAATTATGCAAAACACCAATTTTAAAATGAAAATTAATGTTAAAGATAAAAGAAAGAAAAAAACCCTGAAAAAAAAAAAGGAAAAAAAACTAAGTAGAAATAAACTGTACAGTTTATCGTTATGATTTTTCATTATAATGTGTTACGTTTAAAAAGAAAAGGAAGAAAAAAAACTAGCGAACAAGTTTTAACAGCTTGATTTCAATTAATTGTACAGTGTACAGAATCATCTATTCATGTTCGTTTTTATTAGAAAAATTTTAGAAATTTTTTTTTTTCTAAAAAAGAAAAAGAAAAGCAAAAAAAAAAAGAAGTTCTGTCTTTTGTCTCTCTTTTATTACTCCGTAGATCTAAGAAACAATTATCGATTAATCAATTTTTTTTATTATTAATGTTTTTTTTTTCTGTTAACATAATTAAATCGTAGTGTACAGTTTAAGGTAGATAAAATGAAAAAATCATTTTCTCTTTTTTTCTTCGAAGTAAAATTCGTTTTCGAAATCTATTAAATTTGGTCATAGTTCTAAAAATAATTCTAAAAAAAAAATTAAGGAAAAAAAGAAATATTGAAACACAAATACTTGACATATCCTTACGCCTTTCTGTCCAACTGTGACTCGTTAAAAAAAGAAAAAAACAAAGTGTTTGTTTTTTTAATTTTAATAATTACTAAGATTCAAAAATAAAGAAAACTTTTCTATTTTTACTAAGAAAAAGATATAAAAAAAAAACAACTGGATACACAAATAATACTGACTGTCGAATTTTTTTGGGAATTTTTTTTTAACTCTTTTTTTTCCACTCCGCGAAAAATCTAAAACAATAAAAAAATGAAAAAATGATAATTCTACTTATGAACGGTATTATTTATAAAACGAAGGGAAAAAAAATACGTATTAATAATTTAGTAATGATTTTGTATATCCTTATATTTTTTGTTGTGTTCATCAAGTAACTATTGTTATCTTAAAAAAAAATATGATTTTTAGGATAGATCGTGCCTTAAAGAGCGTCGACGATTCAAATTAAAAAAAAAAAAAGAAAAACGTAAAAAAGCGATATATTTCTCAGCTTATTAAAGTGAATATTTATTGAATGAAATAAAAAACAAAAAGATTAAATAAATTGAAATTTAAAAAGTTTTAAATAATGCTCGACCACTGTACACGGTATGCGTATTTTAATATTGTAAATAAAAGAAAAAAAAAAAGAAAGAGAATTCTGCAATAAAAATTCACGTGTTCCACTCTGAAAATTGTTTATAAATTCAATTAACGGGTAATTTTAGCCGGTAATTTGCTTTTAAAAAAAAGAAATAACACAATTAATTCCATTGATATTTAAATACAAATTTACTAAAAACAAGACATTCCAATTTTTCACGTTGAAATAAATTAATATATATCACATAGCTACAAATTACAATTATCACCTACAATTAGAACCTTCATTCTGGTCTTCTTTCTGTCTCTTTTTTTTTTCATAAATTCTTATCTCATACGTATTACAACAGCACAGTACATTATTTACAAAAGTACGTGCTTATTAAAAACCATTACAATGATAGTTCATGTCATTCAAGAGAAAAAAAAAATATTACTCTGATAGTAGTAAAACAAATTTGCGTTTCCTCTATTAGTCTTCAACGATATCTCATCATTTTCATTAAATAATTACAAAGCACGTTGATTTTCATTAATTTTTTACTTCGTTGCTGTCTAATTTTTCATTCATATGAGCTCTTTTGAGGATAAAAAATGCATTTGGCAGTATTTATCTTTACTCGCAACTGCAATTACTCACTTCATGAAGAATAATTTAAAGAATAATGATTAAAAAAAAATACATCTCACTAATAATTATCTGCGTAATTCAGATATCTTGTTGGAAGCATTCGTTAATTAACACAAATCGATTCGTTGTGCGTTTCTATTATTTTTTTCACGTGACAATTTTTCGCTGCTTAATTTATCCTCATTTAATAAACTAATTTTTCATAATTAATAATATCAATTATTCAAAATTTCAGAGAGAAAATTCCAATGGCAATCTTTTTTCTTTCTCTTCATCATTCAAGCAATCTTTTCTTCCTTTGCTTTTGATTGTTTTTTTTTTTGTATTTTACAATTGAAAAATAATTTAGTACTGGTGTCGATGTCTTCGTGTATTCATTGTATCCAAATGATGACGCCAATTCGTCTGCCAGCTACGACTCCGTCTGTTTGCCAAGCTAAACAAATTTATCGCAAGAATGAAAAAAAAAATGAAAGAGAGAGGAAAAAAAATGAAAAATTTGCATTTCAAATCTTTCATTGTAAAACATTATCATAAATTACTTATACTTACTTCTGTAATTTTTTACGACGTTTGTTTGGACTACCAAGTTCACTCTCGCGTATAATCTGGAGAGCAGATGGCACAAACATATCCTCTAGAATATTATTAAAAATATAAAAATAAATTGAATGATTTATTTGTGGATGTGAAAGAGAGATGGGGTAAAATGGATATTTTGATGGAATGATTGAAGATGAAATTTTTAAAAATCTATTCCATTGGAAATTTGAGGAAATTTGCGATAGAAAACATGGATTAAAATCAATTTTTCTATTATTTTTTAAAGAAATTACCATTTTCAGGTAAAAATTAAGGTTTCATCTCTGAAAAATTGAAAAATTTCACTTTTTCACCAAAAAAGTAAAGAAAATCGAGAATTTTAAATTAGTAATAAAATTGAAAAAAGTAGAATTAAAAAAAAAAAATCGAAAAATCAATTCTGACGCAAGTTTTCCATCCGAAATTTCCCCAGTTTTTCACTGAAATCATAAAAAAAAAATCTTGATGAAATGATTGAAGGTGAACTTTTTTCCTCCATTTCAATAATTTGAGGAAATTAGCGAGAGAAAACATGGATTAAAATCAATTTTTCTATTATTTCTTGAAAAATTAACTTTTCTGGGTAAAAATTGAGTTTTATCTATTTTAAAAATGGAAAAATTTCACTTTTTCATAAAAAAAGTGAAGAAGATCGAGATATTTAAATTAGTAATAAAATCTCACAAAGTAAAATTTTCTAAAAAATTTCGAAAAATCAATTCTCAATTCAAGTTTTCCACGCGAAATTTCCTCAATTTTTCACTGAAATCATCAAAAAAAAAATCTCGAAATGATTGATGATGAAATTTTTTTCCTCCATTTCATTGAAAATTTGAGGAAATTTGCGATAGAAAACATGAATTAAAATTAATTCTCTTATCATTTTTAAAAAAATTAACTTTTTTAGATAAAAATTAAGGTTTTATCTCTTGAAAAATTGAAAAATTTCACTTTTTCACCAAAAAATTGAAGAAAATCAAAAATTTTGAATGAGCAATAAAATCTAACAAAGTAGAATTTTCTAAAAAAATTCGAAAAATCAATTCTGATCCAAGTTTTCCACTCGAAATTTCCTCAATTTTCCACTGAAATCATCAAAAAAAATTCTAACTTCATCATTTCCCCTCATTCCCCCAATTTTCTCATTTTAAAATGAACAAAAAATTCCCTCCACTTAATATTTCCCTGAAATTACCCTATCTCCCATTCTCCACCACTGAATCAATAAACCAAGTTGCAATTACCTAACGAATTACTGTACTTTCGTTTTGTAATAAATCTCTGATGCGGTTGTGTCTGTGGCATTGTGTTCTCCCTCGCATTGCCAACAGTGCAATCTCTCGTGCCTTTGCACCCCTTCAGATGCTCCAATTGATCGTGCAAATAAGATTTCTCGTTGCTCGTAAGCGAGGACAATCGATTCCACTGTTCAAACGGATCAATTCTTAAATTATAAAAGGTCGCGAGGCCAGTAGTAAATTCGCAGTACAAGAAATTGTGCGTTGAATTGATTGTTCTTATACACGAATAAGTATTATTATTAGCATTCATACAGAAGCAAAATGGTCCAGAGCTCCACATCGGAGCAGTTCTCCAATGATCATTGTCATGCTCAAAACAATTCATTTTCTCCGTCAAACATTCTTTCTCAAGTTTCGCTTTTTTCTTCAGTTTACGCTCTTTTTTCCTCAATCTCTCCTCCTTCAAACGTCTTTTTTCATCTCTCGCAGCATCTTTATCATCTTTTTTCGGCTGAACATCTGGCTCACAGTAGCACTTGTGCCTCGATTCCAATGGACTATTCAACATTGGTGGCAATCTTCCATTATTATTAGTACTTGTTATTCCATGATTGTGCTTACGATCTGGTGGCTCCAATATAGTAACATCAATTCTAGCTGGACCAAGGCCATTAGTACGATTTCTCGATGCTTTTGTTGGCCTTTTAGTTGTTAAATCACTTGATACTGTAACTTGAGTAGTTTGTGGAATTGTACTCAATGAAATTGTTCTCGCTGTAATTGTTTCCATTGAAACACTTGTGCTTGTTGTTGATATATCTTTTTCTTCGTGTATACTGTTTGTTAAAATTGTATTGTTCCTTGATCTATTGTGATTTTTTTTTCTTCGCGGTTTGTCCTCGTCCTCGAGACGTCCTTCATTCTCTCTATTGAATTTTGGCCTTCGTGATGGCTTTTTAAATTTCGAAACTGTACTTTTCGATGGCTCATGTGTCGTCGTTGTGGTTTTTACAGTTGTAGAATCCCAGGTAATTTCCGTTAAATTATCGTTTATAGTTTCTTCGGTGTAATTATCCGTTGAATATTGAATTGGTAAATCGGTTGTTGGCTTATCGTGTTTTTTGTGATGGCGATTTGTGTGGTTTTTACCGTGATGATGGGCATGATGGTTGTGATAATGATTGCCATGTAATTTTTCAACAGACTCATTATCATTTGCTTCTATTATGTGAGGGCGTTTCATCATCAAGTGCCTTCTAATCTCTTTCAAACTCTCCAATTGTGTACGCATCTCTTTAATTTGCTGCTCAATCTCACGACGCGATATTCTCCACTCGTTTGGATCTTGATAAACCGATTTTGTGCAATTTACACCGCCTTTAGCTGATATCAAACACTTTGGGATGAATTTAGAACTATTGCTTTGGCTCTGTTTCAAGTCATCTAGTTCTTCTTCTATACTTTCCATGATTTTCGTGACGTGCTCTATTGTGTCCTTCTTAGTGACGTCTCTTCGGACTCTTCTGTGACGCTTCATCAAGTCGTCGATATTCAAATTACCTCTTACAACACTTTCCAAGCTCGGATCAAAGTCGTAGGATTTGTAGCCGAATAAATCGGCGTCGACGTCCTGGTAATCGTCGTAATCATCCTCCCACGCTGATGAATTCGACGTTTTTTCGGAATTAAACAAATCAGGCGGATATTCGTGGTAAATATTGTCCGATGAATGCCTCAATTCTTGTAAAAAATCCTCGTCATCCTCTTCATCAATGGCCCTTCTGTCTCTAGTGTCTTCATTTTCGTTCACATCAATGCTTCTCTTGCCTCTGCCAAAGAAATTATCATTATCATCGTAAATACCAGCTCGATTGTCTCGTCCGTAATTAATTTTCTGTCCATCAAAGTCATTTGACTCGAGTCTTGTATAAACAACGCCGTTTGGAGTAAAACAGGCGCATTTTTTCGTTGATTTCGGAATTGTTTGGAGGGTTGGTGGGGGTGGGGGTGAGGGGGATGGTGATGTATATCTGCACTTGTGACGACGCCAACGATTACCATCTCTCTCGCATCTCCACTTTTGTCCGGGTATGCAATTGTCAAGTGACTCGGGCCTGGAACACTCGAATGCCAAACGCTCGTGTTTTGTACTCAAACCAGAATCAATTAATGGACTAACAACATTGTCCAAACGTTCATCATTATCAGGATTAATTGTATCGTCAAATTCATCGTCATTATCGGATATATCCTGGTCACTTCCATTATCGTTGTATGTAGGTTTTTCAGTTGCAAATTCGGATTCTGTTGTGTTGTCGTCTGTTGTTGTGGATAAGAGTTGTTTGGCTAGGGTTGCATTTTGCCTTCTTGCTTCGCGTAATTTTGCCTCGGCAATTGATTCGGGGGTCTCTCGGCGACCTGATGACTCGATCAAGAAGGTGTCGGGCCACTTGAATTTCGTTCTTCTTCCGTGTTTACTGTGGAAAAAAAAGGGGGAAAAATCAATGTTACTGAAAAAAGAAGATATCTGACAATTTTTTGAATTTTTTTAAAAAAGGAAATTTTTACCAAAAAATGTTTAAAAAATTTGCACTTAGGGGAAAGTGGGGCGAAATGGTAATACTCCAATTGAACGGTTCGAAATAGAAATTTTCTGATGATTTCAACATGTGTTGACATTTTTTTTCTTCAATTTTTGGAAAAATTTACATTTTTGGCCAAGTTTTAAAGGGGTTTCCCTTTTGAAAATCGAAAAAATTCACTTTTTCGACTATATCTCCGGTTCTGTTGGTCGTAGCGACTTGGGGTTCATCTCAAATGAAAGATGAGCTCATTTCTCATCGATTTATGTGGTTCAATTTTTTTTTTAAATCATTTTTTCAAATATTTATAGGTCATTTTCTGAAAATCAGTTTTTGCCCTACAAGTACTTGAAGAAATTTATAATTTTCATTCTAAACTCCATGAATTGATGGGGAATGAGCTCACCTTTCATCTAAGATCAACCCCAGATCGCTACGATCAATAGAATCAGAGATATTCTCGAAAATCTGAAATTTTTCAAAAACAGAAGATTTTTACCTTCAAATCTTGCGCAAAAAATGAAATTTTTGAAAAATTTGAAAAAATAACTTTTGACGATGATTTTCATGGTAAATTTTCTCATCTTTCCAATGGAATCATCAGAAAAAATCTATCTCCAATAATTCCATCCATTTCGAGTAATTTTCATAGGATAAAATACCGAAATCATTTTACCCCACCTTCCCCTATAGTTTTTCAAATTTCCTAAATCTCCATATTTTTTATTTCTTAAAAAAATGATTTATTCATTGAGCAAAAAAAACCACTAAAAATTGTCAGATGTCTGCTATTTCCAGTATCATAGAAATCAATGGTGATTCATCGGGGGGATGTAAATTTTAAGTATTCACATACGAAACAAGGGGATTTTGATCCAGTTTATGAATATTTAAATTGTCCTAATTGATATTAAACTTTCAAGAATTTGTGTCGGTGCCTCGGGGGTTAAAAGTTACCGAAGTGCGCGGTTACATAGAATAATGAAAAATTCATGGATAACTTTTACTCTCCCTTTCCACTTGTTATCTCCTTGAATTTTTAATCTCACGCAAGTTTAAACTTCAAATACTTCATTAGATAAAAAAAAAGTAGATGAAGTGCCTCAAACTTCGATGAATCCCGCGCCGATTTTACGTGTGAAAAACTTGACTAAAAAATTTGAATTCAAGAAATTTAAATATTTAAATGACTTTGTAAAATTTACCGGATGAATTTAAATCGATGAGATTGAATGGAGTAACGTGATAATATATTCATAGAAAAAAAGGAAAAAAATTATACAAACTTCAGGAATAATTTTTTGAATGAACGCCCATCCATCTGCGTTGGTGTATCAACTCCAGCAATATCAAGAAAAGTCGGTGCCAAATCAATGTTCAATACAATGTCATCAATCCTGTAATAATCAGATAAAATTGAATTAAAAGCATTAATTTTGCCTGCAAAAATAGAATTAATATCGACGAAGAAGAGAGTGTGTGAGATGTAATCAAAATTGAATTAAACCCCTCATCAATCAAATTAACAGGCAACAATGAGTTTAAAAATAGCTTGTAAAAACATGGGTCGCCTCTTTTTTTTTTACCAATTAGGAAAAGTTAAATTCTGGAGGGGGGGGGGGGGGGGTGTAATTCTCGTGGGATAATAGAAAAAGAGGGAAAGAGAGGGATTAATAGAAGCCTGCAAAAGTCTACTGTACAAAAGAGGGACAAAATGAAATAGAGGGTGGAAATAGGGGGGGGGGAGGTAGAAGTTGATTTTCGGATACGTAGTAGGCGCACCCAGGCGTTCGTTACGCTCTCGTTCCTCTTTCTCCTCTCCTTTTCACTCAGAGGCAGCTGGCAAATTAATTTGGCTAAATTTAACTGCCAGACCCCGACAAGGAAGCAACGCGTGCTTTAAAGCCGATGCATCCATTGAAACTAATGTTTCCTTTTTTTTTTTTGGCAAAAACTAGTTTTTCGCCTTTTTTCTTTTTACCATCACCACAATTCCATTAAAACTTACACTGAACCAGGCGCAATGCCAGGACCACGAATGAGACATGGTACTCGTACATCGAACTCAAATGGAAAACTTTTTCCTTTGATTAAACCAAATTGCCCGAGGTGATAACCGTGGTCGGATGTGTAGATTATATACGTGTTATCTAATTCACCTAGATCCTTGAGCTCTTGATAAATCTGGAAGAGGGGGAGAAAAGAGAAAAAAAAAAGAGAGTAATTACTACAACGTTGCGGTGGTCAGGTCTCTTTGATGAACATTTTTCCGGAAATAATGAAGTTGAGGGATTTTCACAGAACGTGGATTTTATCGAAGAGAACTGGAAGTTCAAAAAAAATCGCGAAAAATCCCCCAGCTTAATTATTTTCAGAGAGGAATTTAATAAAAAAAAAGGGAGGGATTAGAAGGATTAACAGACCCTTTCAACAGCCGAGTCGACACTCTGAAGTGTCTGTAATCTCTTCGTCATCAGCAGATTCGTAAATTCCTTGTGAATCGGCTGCATCTTCTGTGTAACTTGGAGTATCCACTGCTTATCCGGATTTGGAGCATAATCATAAGCCGGTGTGCTAAATAATAAATGAGAGTGTCAAACAATGAGAGGAAAAAATACACACATTCGAGTCATTGATTTTAATTGAAATGCTATGAGGGTGAGGGGTAATGATGATAAAAAAAAGGACAGAAAAAAGACAATACGAGACACAAAAGTCTGGGTCTAGACTGTGGTCGTGGAGGAATATTTTTCCTTTTTTTTTTTCTGTCCAGCTTTTGACGTGAGAGTTCTAGTGCTCTCCATCATACCACCATCGTATGAGACGTGTCAGACAAGTCCCCTCTTTGTCTACGCAGTGTCAGGCGAGTTCCTTCCTTTTTTTTTATTCTCACTATTATTATGAAAGAACACACAAGCCAAAATCTCCCCATCCTACCGTATTTCGGGTGGAGATGAAGTTCCATTGTGTTTGGGTGAATTTTATTCGTGTGAAAAATCAACAGAGGAGGTATAGGGGAGAGTGGGGCTAAATGGACACTGTTATGAAACGGTTGGAGATGGATTTTTTTTGATGATTCTATTGAAAAGATGAGGAAATTTTAGCCGGAAAACCAGTGGCAGATGTATTTTTTTCGATTTTTTGGAAAATTCGATATTTTTCGGCATTTTTGAGGGGTAAAAGCCTTTGCTTTTTTGAGAATTTTCAGTTTTTTGCAAATATCTCTGGTTCTATTGGTCGTAGCAATTCGGGGTTGGTCTCAAATGAAAGGTGAGCTCATTTCCCATCGATTTATGGGGTTTTGAATTCAAAAATATCAATTTTTGGAATAGTTATAGGCCAAAAACTGTTTCAAAAAACTGTTTCACGAAAATGCCCATAAATACCTTAAAAATCGATATTTTTGAATTGAAAACCCTATGAATCGATGGCAAATGATCTCACCTTTCACCTCCCATCGGAATTTTTACGGTACGACAAATAGAACCGAAGATATTCTCAAAAAACTGAAAATTTTCAAAAAAAGGAAGGATTTTCCCCTTTAAAATGCTCAAAAAGTCAAAATCGCCAAAAATTCAAAAAAATTAATTCCGGCACTTGTTTCCCGCCTAAAATTTCCTCAGCTTTCCAATGAAATCATCAAAAACCATCTACCGCCAATATTTCTATTAATTTCAAGAGTTTTCCATAATGTTTGCCTAAAAATTTAAATGTGTCCATTTTACCCCTGATGTCCATTTTGCCCCACCTTCCCCTATATAAATATATAAAAGGTTGATAAGTAAATACGAATGATGAAGGTATTTTAAAAAAATATTGATTCATTGAAATATACTCACTGATGCGTTGTTACGTTGAAAAATAAACTCGAAAATTGAGGCGCAGAATCTTCTGGTCCATGGGGTGCTGGAAAACTTGCCACTAACATCACTGGTTTACGAGCAAAATTGTGCTTACTTTGACGTAAAAATGCAACGCTGTCATTTGCTATCAGATCTGGATAATAGTCCTTGCTATATTCAAAACCGTGCTTTATCTTTTTTCCATTCATATTAACACTGTAGTTGTAGTATCGCGAGTTCATTATTAAACCACCCCATTCACGCCAGCCTGGTGGTATGTATGAGCCATTATACTTGTTCAAGTATTTACCAAAGTATCCTAATGTAAATGGAAAAAAAATATTTCATTTATATACAATATTAGGAAAAAAAGGAAATTTCACAGACACAATTTGATGGGAATTTTCATAAACGTGATTTTGAATTTTTTTTTTCATGGGAGATGGTTACGAAATTTGTGAATTTTAGAGGTATTTCGAAGGAATCTATGAGTCTCAAATAGAATTGAGACGGAAATTTTATAACTTAGTTGAATTTTCAACTGAACATGAATATTCAGAATCAAAATGACTTGAATTTTCAATTTTTTTTTGAATTTTTTATATTTTTACTAAATTTTCAAGAAACAATTAAACTGAAATTTACAAATTTCATTGATATTCAGGCGTGAAATTATTTGAAAATCGATGATGTGTTCATCTTTCAATGACGTAATTATCTGAAATTTCAGTAGAAATGTGACTTGTTAGAAATTTCCGGGTTTTTGCACGGAAAATTCAGACGAGAATTTTTAACAGTGTATAGAAGAAAAGTGGGGGAAAATGGATATTGTGATGAAACAGTGAGAGATAGATTTTTTTTGATGATTCTATCGAAAAGCTGAGGAAATTTTGGACAGATAACATGTTCCAGAATTAATTTTCTTCAATTTTGTGAGAATTTGATTTTTCTTTTCAATTGTTGAAGAGTAAAAGCCTTTCGATTTGTGAATATATTCAGTTTTTTCGAAATATCTCTGGTTCTATTAGTCGTAACGACATTGAACCGATTTTAAATGAAAGCTGAGATCATTTCCCATCGATTTATGTGGTTTTGAATTTTAGAATATCGATTTTCCAGATAATTATGGAAACTTTCGTGAAAAATCATCATCATCGGGTTTTGCTCTATTACTATGGGAAAAATCGATATTTTTTTGATTCGAGACCCCATAAATCGATGGGAAATTATCTCACCTTTCATTTAAAATCGATCTCAGATCGCTACGACCATTAGAACCGGAGATATTGTCAAAAAACAGAGTTTTTTTAACAAATCAATTTTTTTACCCCTCAAAAATGCCAAAAAAATCGAATTTTCAAAAAAATTGAATAAACTTAATTCTGGCACTTGTTTCTCGCCCGAAACTTCAAATTTAATAAATCAAGCAGTAACTAAAAAAAAAGGCCGTTAATTCCATTCAATAGAAATCAGTAGTGAAGAGGTAAAACGAGATAAGTCTATTTTTTTTTCTCATTCAGTTATTTGAAAATACTTTTAAAAAATGAGCGAAATAGGGAAATTTTGCCCTGAACCTCTTTAGTAGCTCTTGAAATTTTCCACCAAAAAAATATAGGTAATATCGCTTTATCTCGCTTAGTTTCCAAGACATTTCCTTCAAAATTATCATAAAAATAAGTCGATTTATCTTGTTTTACCACTTCACTACTGAAATCATAATGAATAGTCGGGAGAAAAAACGGAATATTTCATGTTATTTAAAAAAGAAAGTCAAAGAAATTGTGGGGAGTGTTGGGTAGTGTAAATATTGACGCATTTCGATGTATCTGAGGTGAGGATGAGAGAATTTCAAGAGAAGTAGCGGATGACTATTAATGAATTGAATAAATTCCAACTGTCCCATCGAGCCCACATGCACTTAAATTCTTCCAAAAAGAGATATATTGTTTTTTTTTAAATTTTTTTTTTGGTTTGTGAATAGGGGCAGAGTAACGAGACGTTTCTCATAACGAGTTGCATCTCAAGTGTCTCCTCTTTGCCCGGATGAATTTTTATCACGTCTTCTCCTCTCATTCTTTTGCCCTCCTCACTTCTCTCATTTTTGTCTCCCTCTGGCCAATTTAGTATCTTGAACCGTGCTCTCATTATTCCTCAATTTGTCTCGCTTAAGTACTTGAAAAAAAAAAAGAGGAGAGAGGACAAAAAGACGACTTTTGACGCCTTATACATGAGGACAAGAGTGCACTGGCGCCAAGTAACAGGAGACTTTATAGCTCAGTTTGCAAATTAAGAAAATGAAGCTCGGGAATCAAGACTTTGTGTCGTCTAACAATACATTAATGTAGAGAGATCTATTATTAATTTGTGACATCTAGTTTAAAAGCATTTTTCAGTCACAGTTGGTTGATTTTAAATGGTTTGGAATAAAAGTGATTTTTAATGTTTTAAATGGGGAAAGGAAGGTTGCCAGAGTTGGATTTGAGAGAAAATTCAAGAAAAATTTAGTAAAATATAGAATTCACTAAAAATCACGAAAAAATTTCGAAATCTGCAAATTTCTAGATTTCTGGTTAATTTCAAATTGTTTGCAATAAAACTTCTTTTGATGTTTCAAGGAAGACGAAGAAGGTTGCCGAAGTTAGATTTCAGAGAATTTTCGAGAAAAATTTGATCAAATATTGAATTTTAGCAAAAATCTCAAAAAGTTTCGAAATTTGCAAATTTTCAGATTTTTTGTTAATTTCAAACTGTTTGGGATAAAACTTCTTTTGATGTTTCAAGGAGACAAAAGAAGGTTTCCGGAGTTAGATTTCAGAGAAATTTCAAGAAAAATTTGGTAAAATATAGAATTTACTAAAAATCACGAAAAATTTCGAAATTTGCAAATTTCCAGATTTCTGATTAATTTCAAACTGGAATAAAACTTCTTTAGATGTTTCAAGGAAGCGAAAAGAGGTTGCCGAAGTTAGATTTCAGAGAATTTTCGAGAAAAATTTGATCAAATATTGAATTTTAGCAAAAATCTCGAAAAATCTTAAAAAGTTTCGAAATCTGCAAATTTTCAGATTTTTTGTTAATTTCAAATTGTTTAGGATAAAACTTCTTTTGATGTTTCAAGGAAGCGAAAGAAGATTGCCGGAGTTAGATTTCAGAGAAATTTCAAGAAAAATTTGGTAAAATATAGAATTTACCAAAAATCACGAAAAATTTCGAAATCTGCAAATTTCCAGATTTCTGGTTAATTTCAAACTGGAATAAAATTTCTTTCGATGTTTCAAGGAAGCGAAAGAAGGTTGCCGAAGTCCAATTTCAGAGAACTTTCGAGAAAAATTTGGTCAAATATTGAACTTTAGCAAAAATCACGAAAAATCTCAAAAAATTTCGTAATCTGCAAATTTCCATATTTCTGGTAATTTCAAAATGTTTGGAATAAAACTTCTTTTGATGTTTCAAGGAGGCGAAAGAAGGTTTCCAGAATTAGATTCCAGAGAAATTTCGAGAAAAACTTTGTAAAATATTGAATTTTAGCAAAAGTCTCGAAAAATCTCGAAAAATTTATAAATCAGCAGATTTCTGGTTAATTTCAAATTGATTGGAATAAAACTCCTTTTATGTTTCAAAGTGGGCAAAGAAAGATTGCCAGAGTTAGATTTCAGAAAATGTTTGTAAAATATTAAATTTACCAAAAAATTTCGAAATCTGCAAATTTCAATATTTCTGGTTACTTTCAAATTATTTGAAATAAAACTTCTTTCAGTGTTTTAAATGGGCAAAGGAAGATAGCGGGAGTTTAAATTTCACAGAAATTTCAAGAAAAATTTGTCAAAATATTGAATTTACCCAAAAATCTAGAAAAATTACGAAAAATCTCGAAATCTGAAAATTTACAGATTTCGAGTTAATTTCAAATTGTTTGAAATAAATCCGATTTTTTCTTTTACAATCTCTATAAAGACATCTTCTAATGATTAAAAAAATGAGATAATGATAGTTTACAAACCTGTACGATATCCAGCATTACTAAGATAAGTTGCAAAAGAATGTGGCTCATGATCACGTTGCCATTGTGGACTACTGCAGTTATCATTGTTCGTGAATACCTCGTGATTGTGTACATAACGTCCAGTGAGAAGTGAACTTCTGCTTGGACAGCACATTGGTGTTGTCACGTAGGCGTGACGAAGTTCAGCCCCCTCGTCTCGTATTCTACGTAGTGTATGTGGCATAAAGTTGAGCGAACCTGTCGAATCAAAAGCAATCGATTCATCAAATTTTTATTCAGTACTGCAGCTTCCGTTTGAAAATAAAACGGTTTATTTTTTTTTATAGTCTATTTTTTTTTATGTGTTTCGGTTTATTGTGCGAGGTGGAGATAATGCCCGTGTGCTGAAGAGATCAGGAAGTGTCGAGTGGTTTTTCATGTCATTTTTCTGAATAAAATTTACCGTGGGTGAGGAAAAAGACGTTTTTAATGGGACAATTTATAGAGGGAGAGCTATTTTTATAGAGAATTTAATTTTATACGATATTTTATGGAATATCTCAGAAAAGGGAATAAGGAACTTCTACGAAAGCTTCATGATACTGAAAATAGCAGAGATTTGAGGAATTTTTAGTCTTTTTTTTTAACAAATAAATTATCTTTGAAAATATGGAAATATGCACATTTAGAAAATTTGCACTTATAGTTCATTAAATTTTTTATATATGCATAATTTTAATTTTTTTTTAAATATAAAGAATTCTCATATAGAAAATTTGATGAACTATAATTGCGAATTTTTTATATGTGCATAAAATTTTGGATTTTTTCAAACAAGTAAATTATTGCAAAAAAAAACAATTTCTCTTCTTTTCTTCACAAATAAATTATTTTTGAAAAAATGAAAAATATACACATACAGGAAATTTGCACTTACAATTCATCAAATTTTCTATATGAGAATTTTCTATGTTTTTAAAAAAAAGAAAAATATGCACATATAGAAAATTTGATGAACTATAAGTGCAAATTTTTTATATATGCATATTTTTAATTTTTTTAAAATAATTTGTTTGTTAAGAAAAAAAAATCAATTTTTTTTTTTATAATAATTTACTTGTTTAAAAAAATCCAAGATTTTTTGTGAGATTTTTGCTATCTCCACTATCTCAAAATTTCCCTCCCCCCCCCCTCGTAAATTTTTAATCCAACCCGGAATATTCAAGTTTCTGCGCCTAATTCATATCGATTAAACTTTCATAATTATCTCCAAAACTTTCAGTCAATCGATTTGAGTGGCGCATGTGTGTTCATGAATGAAATATTAATCCCAAAATTCATCCATACCAAGTTCAACATCCTGATCATCCGTCAAAATCAATATGATATTAGGTTTACGCTCTCTTTGCGTCTGATAATTTGGTAGATACGGTGAATTAGCTTGTTGTTGCTGTGGTTGATTATTGTAATTGCCCTTGTATCCACGATGTGGACGTTGTCCAACAAAAACATCGTCATTTGATAAATCATCACGTCTTCCATATGCTATGATGACCAAGAGTGAAAGAAGCCAGACTTCTACAACAAGCCGCATTTTCTGTCTCTCTCTCTTTCTCTCTTTCTCTTCTGCAACTCGCCTTCAGGCACTTTCCTGCTCCAAATTCTCGTGATTCACATCATCATATCGTCATTGGTTGTTCTCTTCATTACCCTGAGCCTTGAGAAAAACAGAAAAAAAAAAGAGGAAAAAACATTAAATATTGAAGAAAAAACGTGTGAAGTGTGGGGCTTTCATGTTTTTTTTTAATTGCAAAAAAAAATGGATAATCCCCTTCAGCTACAGAAAAGAAGTGTAAAGAAGTGTAAAGAAGTGCTCAAACGTGTGAAGAAAAGTTTTGCACTTAACACACGGTTTTAGGATAACATGACCAATAGATGGACGGTTGAGGAAATGTTAGACTTTATTAATTCATATGAAATAGGCAAATCACGTTAAAAAGTTGCAGAAAAGAATGATGTACAGAAAAATATACAGTGAATCGACTAAAAATCAATTAAACTTGAATAATGCAGAAATAAGAATGTGTGATAACAGTAGATAAAATGAAAAAATCTGCCAAACACAGCGGAGAAGAAAAACACATTTGATCCTACAAAAGTGGTTTGAAAAGAATTACAAGTGATGCTAAAGATAAGATAAGAATAGGCCCAAGTGAATGTACAAAAAAAGGAATTTATGTGCTTATTTAATAAACTTAATGCAGAAATAATTGAAGAAAATCAAGGAAAAACTGGAAAATAATTTGAATCCCCAATAGATGGACAGATGCATATTTGCAGTGGTATGATTTCAATAGTGAAGAGGTAAAACAAGATAAGTCTCTTCTTTTCTCATTAAGTTTTTTGAAAATACCTTAGAAAATAACCGAGAAAGAGCAATTTTGCTCTAAAACTCTTTTGTAACTCTTGAAATTCTCTACAAAAACAGATGAGTAATATCACCTTATCTCGCCTAATTTCCGAGATATTTCCTTCAAAATGACTTCAAAGATAAGTCGATTCATCCTGTTTTACCTCTTCACTACTGATTTTGAATTTCAATCAATCGATATGTAATGAATAGTTTATAAATCTATATGAATGTAATAATCAGGAATTGACGTGAAAAGTATAAGAATCATTCATTTATTTATGAAAATCCTCGATAATAGAAACCGTCCATTTATTAGTCGTGTGATCCCACATTTCATTTTATTTTATATTTCGAAAAAAATGAAGAAAAATCGAAAAAAAAGAGGGAAGAAGCTCTTACGATGTGGAAAAAAATCGCAAGAAATAAGGAATAAGGATGAAACAGGTAAGAGACGACTTACAAGGGATAACCGATAAAGTGAGATGAACGAACCGGTCGACTCTGGCCAAGACAGACCAACACGATATAGAATGAAAAGAAGGTAAAAGAGAGGAGACACACCAGGGTGAGAGGCGCACAACGTTTCTTGCATACACACACATATATACATACACACAGGATCCATCCGGAACCTGCATTCCATGTGCCTTATTCTTGCCTTAAATATACTTATTTTATTAACTAGTTTAACAAAAGAGAGGAAGAGAGGCATTAAATAAACGACAGTATAAAAAAGAAGGTAAAAAATCGAAGAAATCTAATCGCTCCGCGAGAAAGATCAATGATCGATAAAGTTGACGATCCACAACCGTCCCGATACCGTGTGAAATTCAATTCTTCATTCCCTCCAATCCCCCTTTTTCCTTCAACTTTGTTCTCAATTTTCTTTCTAAATGACGTCATTATTGCAATGAGGAATTCCGCGAAGTGACACGTGATCTATTCTAGCATGAGTGAACACATGAGTTCAATAAAATGCGCATGAAGCAATTAACAGTGTAAAAATATGGAAAAAAACATGATTATTGAAAGAAAAATTGATGAAGAACAATTAACAAAGTTCAATTGAATGAAACATAAATAAGGAATGTCAATATTTAAAAAATACTTATATACTTAAATAAATCTGCACTGCAGTATTAAATGAATAATGATGATAAATAGATAAAAGATAATAAAATGTGATTTATGCGCTAAAATTATGCCTAGGTAATATAGTCTTGTATATATCGTTTGGGGGACCACTCTGGTGAGCGCACATCGAAAAATCGATGAAACGAAACGATGTGTGTCCTGGAAATGCCAGCGGTAGCAGCCTGGCACCGTACCCACTTTTATATAAAACTCAGTTTGAATATATAAAATATCTCTCTGTACCTCCTCCCCGTTCATTTCAAAAGTGATAGAGATATAGAAAACTCATGTATGTATATGTATATATGTGTGAGCGCGGTTGTGTCTCATCGGTTATTCAATAGTTTTTTTTATTTCATTTCCATTTCTCTCGACTTGTGTGTGGCACCGTGTCCGCGAAGCTCCTATTCAAAAAAAAAAAACAATCAAAAAAGTAAAAAAATTGTAATAGATTGAAGATATAACGATATACCAGTATGTATGGGGAAAACACAGTACACCCGCACGATCATCCGGTTTGTGTATCGATTATTTGCCTTTTTAAACCCATTTTGTGAGAAATTGTCCTTTCAATTGCAAGCACTTGACCATTTGCCTTTTTTCTCCGATTTTTTTAAATTAGTGGACATAAAAAACAGTTTTTAAAGTTTAAATTAATGAATAAATGAAGTTTTTAAGTACTTTTTCTTCGTAAAACTCACCTAAATATGCGGATGTCTCCTTTTGCTCCAAAATCTCATGAATTTGAATTTGAAAGGTCTTTTTGGTGATCTTCACTCCACTCACATGAATTAAAAAAAATTAAAACACTCTGCAATGAAGAAATAATTCAAAATAAAGATAATTGATCAAAAAAAATTCAAATTTCGAATGAGCGTCTCGGGTTCTCTTTTCCCTCTCGCTCCGTTTTCTCGTTGCACGTGGAATAAGCGTGGCACAAAGTGTAATTTTACCTGAAAGTGAGATATACACATATACACACACAGTGTTCTCTAAAAACTAAAGGAAAAAGCGCAAGTGGCCAGCTGCAGAGCGACCTCGTTGGCGGTCGCTACTAAACTGAAGACACACCAAGTGAAGAGAAGAGAGAAGAGGTGGAGGAGAGGGAAAGAGAGAAAAAGAGAGAGAGAGAGAGAAGTACACAGAAAACTGAACTCTCAACTTCCAGAGAACTGCGCGCTGCTTTGCGCCTTTCCTTGCTTGGTAAAACTCCTATCTCACTTCATTTATTCGCTCATTCTCCTACCTTTCTAGAGGCCACAGCTGGAAACACATCTGCCCCTCTTCTAAACGATACCAAAACTACTTTACAAATAGTCACTTTTGCGCTTTAACACCTGCAATTATTCCCAGAGAAACACTGATTCGATAAAGCAAAGAAGAAATTTTTTTTGCTCCTTTTTGCGTTTTTTTTTTAATTTTTAAAGGTATTTTCTAAATTTTAGTCTATTATAATCCTTAAACAAGCGGAAAACTTTGCGAGACCAATGAGAATTTCCCTCTGCATACACAAAAGTTTTGCGCCAAATGTGTATGTGTTTCGAATTGGGGTGGAAGAAGAGGAGAAAGAGAGAAATAGAGAGAGAGAAGGCGCTTTTATAGCTGCAGATAAGGAATCGATGCTAGTTTTGTATGCCAAGGGGGAAACTAAATTTCTCCCCAAGGAGACAATGAACCCGCAGGCGTTTATAAATGGCCTTATCGTTTTGATATTTTCACCCAAAATAATAAGAGAAAAAATGTGAATTTTTTAAACAAAAAACTTTTTACACGGAATTTTAGAGATTGCGAGAATGGAGATATGAACAAAAACACATACGGTGTAGAGAAGTGGCATAATTTTTTGATAAGTTCAAGGGGAAAATGAGAAAAGGGAATAGACATACAAACACACTGGCTTGATGCAACTGTGTCAAGCCCGTGTATGTGTGTGGTTCTTTCTCTTGACCTCAGTGGACCCCTGTATTATGCAGACTCATGGGTACTCCTTTTTTTTTTTGTTTTAAAAACAGAAGAGAAGGGAAGTTGAGTTGAAAATGTGGGAAAATGTGAGAGAAGAGGAAATGCAAAGAATCAGCAGTTGCTGAGAAACGCAAGAAGTCACGAAATCCTGGAAAAAAAGGAGTTTTTGTGAATTTCGAAGAAGAAAAAGGAGTTTTCACACATTTCGAAGAGGAAAAAGGAGTTTTTTCTCATTTCGAAAAGAAAGAAAGAGTTTTTACTCATTTCGATGAAGGAAAAGGAGTTTTCACTCATTTCGATGAAGAAAAAAGAGTTTTCACTCATTGCGATGAAGAAAAAAGAGTTTTTTCTCATTTCGAAGGAGAAAAAGGAGTTTTTTCTCATTTCGATGAAGAAAAAGGAACTTTTGCTCATTTCGATGAAGAAAAAGGAGTTTTTCCGCATTTCGATGAAGAAATAGGAGTTTTTGCTGATTTCGATGAAGAAAAAGGAGTTTTTTTCTCATTTCGAAGAAGAAAAAGGAGTTTTGACTCATTTCGAAGGAGAAAAAGGAATTTTGACTCATTTCGATGAAGGAAAAGGAGTTTTCACTCATTTCGATGAAGAAAAAAGAGTTTTCACTCATTGCGATGAAGAAAAAAGAGTTTTTTCTCATTTCGAAGGAGAAAAAGGAGTTTTTTCTCATTTCGATGAAGAAAAAGGAACTTTTGCTCATTTCGATGAAGAAAAAGAAGTTTTTACACATTTCGAAGAAGGAAAGGGAGTTTTTGCTCATTTCGATGAAGAAAAAGGAGTTTTTCCTCATTTCGAAGAAGAAAAAGAAGTTTTGACTCATTTCGAAGGAGAAAAAGGAATTTTCACTAATTTCGGAGAAGAAAAAGAGTTTTTTCCCATTTCTAAGAAGAAAGAGGAGTTTTTACACATTTCGGAGAAGAAAAAGGAGTTTTTCCTCATTTCGATGAAGAAAAAGGCATTTTTACTCATTTCGAAGAAGAAAAAGGAGTTTTTTCTCATTTCGATGAAGAAAAAGGAGTTTTTACACATTTCCATGAAGAAAAAGGAGTTTTTCTCATTTCGATGAAGAAAAAGGAGTTTTTTCTCATTTTAAAGAAGAAAAAGGAGGTTTTACTCATTTCGAAGAAGAAAAAGGAGTTTTTTCCCATTTCAAAGAAGAAAAAGAAGTTTTTACTCATTTCGATGAAGAAAAAGGAGTTTTTTTCTCATTTCGATGAAGAAAAAAGAGTTTTTACACATTTCGAAGAAGAAACAGAAGTCTTTACACATTACGAAGAAGAAAAAGGAGTTTTTACTCATTTCGAAGAAGAAAATAGAGTTTTCGCTCATTTGAAATATTCAAAGAAGAAAAAAACCCGGAAGACATGTTAATTTTCGGAGATACGGTTGAGAACGTTTTACTGATGTAAAAAAAATCAACTTATCATTAACGATAAATTATAAATTCTTAAAACGAAAGACATCATCCCGGATGGCACGATTACACTTTACTATGAGTGACGACCACGCGCGCCCTGTCATATGGCCCACGCGCGTCACCCATTACCGCTAATCGTCTATTTAGATATATATATATAAATCCGGAACAATCTTCGTATTTAGCATATTAACATGTATAATCTATTGAGATTTTCGTTAAATTTAGTTACATTATTTACAATATTAACTTTAGTTTTATAAATGATAATATACAATGAACTGAATTTAAGAGATAATTTTTTTTTTAATTTCCTTGGGTTGTAGTGAATTTGGTTGTTATATTGTGTCTCAAGTAGAAAAAAACTCACTCTACCGAAATATGATATTGCTTAATTGATTCGTTTTTTTTTTTTTTTGGCACTGTTTTTGTTCTGTGTGTGTTCCCATCTCAATTAACAAACTCGAGTTCATTTTATCCGCGAAATTAAAAATAAAGTTTCTTTTATAACTGCTCAACAATGTCATGATCATTAATGTACGGAATTCTCACGATATTTCTCAACGAGTGTTTTGTTTTCTTCAGTTCTTTCTCGAAGTAGGCTATTGTTTTAGTTAGGCCCTCGGTTAACGACACTTTTGGCTCCCAGTTTAGGAATTTTTTAGCACGACTTATGTCCGGTCTTCTTCTCTGTGGATCATCCTCAACTGCCGCTAATTCAACGATCTTGCTCGTTCCACCAACCAAATCTTTTATTATCGTCGCAAATTCTGGAAAAGAGGAGAATAATTTATAAACGTTTATTTTAACAGTATTTTAGAAATAAAGAAGTTTCTTGATGAATATGAAAAAAAGGATTTTTTTTCGGAGTCAAGGACTCGATGAAAAAATCTGAAAAAATTTGAGAAGATGCTCCGAAATGTCTTCATCGTTGTATAATTTTTTCAAATTTTTTCATAAAGCTGCCTATTCTCTAAAAAATCCCAAATAATTTTAACAAACAGGTCCATTTTGTCCAACTTTCCCCTAATGCTTAGTATCGCACAGAAAAAATTGAAATTTCTTGAGAATCTGAAAATTTGAAATTAAATTGTCTTTTTTTTCGAATGATGCTAATTTGACAATCATACCTTCGATCGTGTGTTCGACAGGATTTTCAATAAGAAAGGATATAGAAGAGAATGGGGCAAAATGGACTTCCGCAACAACATGATTCAGGATTTTTTTTCGGAGTTAAGTACTTGATGAAAAAATCTGAAAAAATTTGAGAAGATGCTCTAATATGTTTCCATTTTTGTATAATTTTTTCAAATTTTTTCATAAAGCTGCCTATTCTCTAGAAAATCCCAAATCATTTCAACAGACAGGTCTATTTTGTCCCACTTTCCCCTAATGCCAAGTATCGCATAAAAAAAATCGAAATTTCTTGAGAACCTCCAAATTTGAGATTAAATCGTCTTTTTTTTCGAATGATGCTGATTTGACAATCATACCTTCGATCGTATGCTCGACAGGATTTCCAATATTAATAGGTTGCGTATAATTCGATGCCATTAATGACACCAAACCATCAACAAGATCAGAGACATATTGAAATGACCTTGTTTGTTTTCCATTTCCATAAATAGTTATTGAGTCGTTTTGTAGTGCTTGTAAAATAAAATTTGAAACGACTCTTCCATCATTCATATGCATTCTCGGTCCAAATGTGTTGAAAATCCTTGCGACACGTACTTCAACGCCTTCTTGACGCATGTAGGAGTAACTTAGGGTTTCAGCAACGCGTTTGCCTTCGTCGTAACAAGCTCGTGGCCCTAGAAAATATTCAAATCATTTATTACGTCATCAGTAATTTACTCCAGAGATTTTTTCCTTCTTTTTTTTGTCGGGTAAATTCATTTACATACCAATTGGGTTAACGTGACCCCAATACGTTTCGGATTGCGGATGCTCCATCGGATCACCGTAAACTTCGGATGTACTTGCTATCAGAACTCTGGCACCAACACGTTTAGCAAGACCTAAATATGATAATTCTTTCATTATCGAGTTTATGCAAAATAGAATGAGTCCATTCCTTCTAATGCAGAGATCGGCAAAAAAAAATTCGCATTTTTAATTTTTTATTTTTTTTATTTCTGTAGTTTCCATCAAAAAAATTTTAATTACTTTCTTAATGAAAAATTTGGATTTTTAAATTTTTCATTAGTTTGAAAATTAATTTTTTTTTTTTAACAATTTTGATTACTATTGTAATTAAAAATTTGATTGATGAAATTTTATAATTCTTTTTCTTATTCGAAATTTTGATTCTTTCTTACTTATTAATTGATTGGAATAATTAATTTTATAATAAAATCAACGCTACTATGTTTAATCTTCCCAAATATAACCGTCTTTCTGACAAAAATTTTGAGTTGAGAGTGTTAACTAAATGTAACACAAATAAGAACTTATAATTTAATCCAATCTAAATGACGCTTATATGACATTTATAATTCAATTTAACTAATAAAATGTTAATAAGTTTAATAAAGAAAATAATTAAGAAATTCCATCAGTCAAATTTTAAATTACAATAGTAATCAAAATTGTTAAAAAAAAAAATTAATT
The DNA here is from genome assembly GCA_963942555.1 of Aleiodes leptofemur. Lineage (NCBI taxonomy): Eukaryota > Metazoa > Arthropoda > Insecta > Hymenoptera > Braconidae > Aleiodes > Aleiodes leptofemur. The sequence continues at coordinate 1,871,016 of OZ012609.1, forward strand.
TTCAAACTAATGAAAAATTTAAAAATCCAAATTTTTCATTAAAAAAGTAATTAAAATTATTTCGATGGAAATTACAGAAATAAAAAATATTAAAAAATGCGAATTTTTGTTTGCCGATCTCTGTTCTAATGATTTTTTAATAATATCTGGGAAAGTAAGCGAGATGGGGCAATTTTTCGCTCTAATGTCCTTCTTTTGTAGATAATTTTAAGGACTCCTAAAAGGACTAGGGTAAAATCACCTTATCTCACTTAGTTTCCGAGACATTCTTGAAGATATTATTAGAAAAAATAATTCGACATTTTCTGTTTCACTTTTTCTTTTAAAATTTAAGAATAATTTAAGTAAAAAATACCTGGGATATTAATTGTCCCAATAGTATTCGTCTTTCGTTATCGAGTTTATGCAAAACAGGAAGAGTCAACGTTTTTCCATGATTTTTTCGAGAATATCTCGGAAAATAAGCAGGATAGGGCGATTTTGTCGTAATATCCTTCTTTTGTAGATAATATCAAGGACTCTCAAAAGGATTAGAATAAAATCGCCTTATCTCGCTTACTCTCCGGAATATTTTCCAATCATTGGAAAAAAATAATAGACTTATCCTGTTTCACCTTTTGAACTGAATTTTAAATTCAATTATTATTTTAAGTAAAAAAAACCTAACATATTTAGAATATTTCGGAAAGTTAGTGAGATAGGGCGATTTTATCCTAATATCCTTCTTTTGTAGATAATTTCAAGGACTCCACAAAGGATTAGAAAAAAATCGTCCTATCTCGCTTACTTTCCGAAATATTTTCCAATCATAAAAAAAAATCGACTTATTCTGTTTCATCTTTTCTACTGAATTTAAATTCAATAATTTTTTGAGTAAAAAATACCTAGCATATTAATTGTTCCAATAGTATTTGTCTTCAGTGTTTTCACCGGATTTAGCATGTAATGAGGTGGACTAGCTGGACTTGCCAAGTGATAAATCTCATCAACTTCCAGATAAAGTGGTCTAACAATGTCGTGATGAACAAGTTCAAAATTCTCGTGACCAACCCAGTGTTCCACATTTCTCTTTCTTCCAGTAAAAAAATTATCAGCAACTATCACTTCGTGGCCCTCGAGCATTAAACGATCCACGAGGTGTGAGCCAACAAAACCAGCACCACCAGTAACTAATATTCTCTTGCGATTCTTGTAATTCAAGAATTTAACCGTGGGAAAATTCTTCGGTATTCTCTCCTCAACTTTGGCCTCTATATTACGTAATTTTTCTTCGAGCTCCTTAATTCTCCTCTTCGCATCAGCAAGATCGTTAATTTCATTGTTTCTGGGTGATAAATCCTCGTAATTTTCTGGTTTTTCATCGGGTTTATCTTCAATTGTTGCTACCAATCTGTCACGGGGATTTTGACGTGGAAGATTTTCCATTTTAACGAGTGTCTCGTAAAATCCGAATACTGCAAATTATTCACCAATCATCTTATCTCATTTGTTTTTCATTTGGATTAAAAAAAATTAGGAAAAATCTCGCATTTCATGTGTTTTTTATTTTTTTGCAAATATCTTTGGAGCAAGAGGTCTTATCGAAAATTCACAGGAGACCTTTTTTGTAGCTCTCAAAATTCCCTACAAAACAGGTTTCCTGTGAAATTTCAATAGGACCACTTGCTCCAAAAATATTTGCAAAAAACTGAATTTTTATTTGAATTTAACAAAATTATGAAAAATTTCGAATTGAGAAAAAAATTTCACGTGTTTTTAGTTTTTTGCGAATATTTTTGGAGCAAGTGGTCCTATCGAAATATAGCAGGAGACCTTTTTTGTAGCTCTTGAAATTCCCCATAAAAAAGGTCATCTGTAAAATTTCGATAGAACCACTCGCTCCAAAAATATTAGTAAAAAACAGAAAATTCACTTAAATTAAAAGAAAATTATGAAAAATCTTGAGATGAGCAAAAAAATTCACGTTTTTTGCCAATATCTTTGAAGCGAGAGGTCCTATCAAAATTTCACAAGAAACCTTTTTTGTAGCTCTCAAAATTCCCCACAAAGAAGGTCTCCTAACAAATTCTGTTAAACCCAATATTTTCCGAAATATTCACCAAAGGACCTGTGAACTCCAAAATCCTCATTTTCCCCAATTTTAAGGATTACTTTCAAATTAATTCTCTCATTACATAAAAATGATTTGATAATCCATGAGCAGCCCTTCAAAAAAAAACAACCAAACTGCATATCCCACCCTCTAACCGCCCCCCTCCCTTCAAAAAAAAAACAAAAAAATACACTCACCAAGTAAAATACAGACAAGTAAAAATCCAATTTGTTTCATCTTCCTCTGTGAAAAGAGCATTCTCACTGACTTTACATGACTGTCCTTTAAATAATCACCTTCTCAGTCTCCAATCCAAACCAATTTGAATTGATAAAAAAAAAAAAAAAAAAAACAACCAAGAAATATTTATCCACACCAGGTGAGACCAGTTTGACCTGCTGAAAACCACTTAATTCAACATAACCTCGCTGATAACACTGTGTTTAAATCCAAATAATAAAACAAAAATAAAATAAAATTTAAATCTCCACTCATCTGTGTGTATTTGTGTGTGTGTAAAACACACGTCAATCGTTAAATCTCCGTGACTTTAGGCATCTCCTTTAAATCAACAAGACACTTTTATTTATAAAATACCCTCAACTCTCAAAAAGGCGGGAATCCTGCGCATTTTCAAAAAAAAAACGCGCAATTAGTGCTGAAAAACACTTTTATACGAATTTTGGAGCACTTTCAACACATGAGTGCACTTATTTGTGTTTAAAACTCCCCCCCCCCCCCTCTCCAACCCCTTTTACCCCCCCCCCCCCCCTCTTTTCGACGATTTTCTCAATCGGTTCATTATCGATTGAGCCACAAGCCCCAGTGCCTCTCTGGTCGTCTCCACGAACCCCACTATATAGCCACACTGCACTGTCCCTATATATGTGCTACATATATATAAGGCCTCAGACACTCACCAAGTAAGCGCTTATAACGATTTTCTACCGTCACGGTGTGACAGAGGCACCGAGACACGTCTTGTGTTGCATCCTAAAAAAAAAAAAAAAAAAAAAAAAAAAAGTAGGAATAACACAGAAAGAGAGAAAAATATTAGTTAAAAATTCCAAATATATTTGGAGTGTATTATGGGTGACGTTGTTGATTGTAATTTTCCTGTATGGGGACTCTTGCCTAAAAAAGAGACTGGAGTTAATCAGTATTTGATTAAATATCCACAGTATGATGGTAGGGGTACAGTTATTGCTATCTTTGACTCTGGAGTTGATCCTGGTGCTCCTGGACTTCAGGTATTTAGTTTTTTTTTGTATATATATGTTGTATTTTTACTGCTGCATCATGTCCCACCATTTTTTTATTATTTTTTTCATCTTAAAGTTATTTTTTTGTTCATGAAGATTTTTTCTTTGCTTTTTTTTTACCTGCAATTTTGAATTATTAATTTATTGAGATTTCATTGTTATTTTTTTTGTCTTTTGTTTGTTTTTTTTTATTTTTTTTATTAAATGCACAGGTGACGAGCGATGGAAAACCGAAAATTATAGCAAGATTCGACTGCAGTGGCGATGGTGACGTTGATACGAGCACAATTGTACATTCAGAGGAAGGATATATTGTTGGACTCACTGGAAGGAAGCTCAAGGTGATTATTATTATTTTTTAGATATAGAAAAGGCACTTTTTTTCTTCTTTTTTGAGTGGAAAATAAGAGAATTTAAAATTATCATGAGATTAGATGATACTGAAGATAACACACATCGAACAAGTTTTTAGATTTTTTTAAACATATAAATTATTGAAAAAAAAATATTAAAAAAATTTGCACTTATAGTTCTTTAAATTTCCTATATGTGCATATTTTTTTCATTTTTTTAAATAATTTATTTCTTCAAAAAAAAAAAGAGATTAAAAATTATCAGATATTTGCTATTTTCAGTATCATGATCATAAAATTAGCACAAATCTCAAAATTTTGTGCTTTTTTTTCCAAGAATTAAATTATTATTTAAAAAAATACTCAAAAATTTGAGTTCAGAGATTTTTAAATTTTCTGCAAGTGCATATTTTTTATTTTTATTTTTTCAAAATAATTTATTTTGTAAATTATGTCTGCTCTATTTATAACATCATTGATTTGAATGTGGAATTTTTGTTTTTTTTTCTCATCAGCTTCCATTCAACTGGAAAAATCCATCTGGTGAATATCACATTGGTGTTAAGGAGGCCTATCCCCTTTATCCAGCTAAATTGAGGGAGAAAATAATAGCAGAGAGAAAAAAAAAGTACTGGGACGATGGACACAAAGCTGCACTTGCTGAAGCAACCCGGAAGCTTCAGGTTTCTCCTCATTTTTTAACAATTTTTAGTCAGTAATTGTAGATTAATGATCGATAGTTATTCATTTATAAACCATGTGTAGCTTTTCAGCCTTTTACAATAGTTTTTTTTCTCTTTTTATATTAACGATGAACTATTAAAGTAAAAAAAATAATAAAATAATTAATCATCGATAATTATCTAGTTAGAGACAGTGGCGCTTGTATTAAATTAAAGAGAGGAAAAAAAAGTAGAATTTGAAACCAAGTCATCCAAAGATATCGTTGTTGTGGGGACGTTGACACCAAGCATGCTATTTAATTAGGACATTGGGCGTATTTTTAACGAAACACTGCGCCACAGCTATATTTGTAACTGGCAATGTTTAATTAATTGAGGGGGTTTTAGAATTTCGAACTGTTGTGTAATGAGCAATCCATGATCGTCGAAAGACACGTCCCAATTAATTAAAAAAAAATTAGCGCTTATTTTTTTGTGTTTTATCTTTTGCAGGAATTTGAGGCGAAAAATCCAAATCCGACTAGTGTCCAGGATAAATTGACAAAGGACGAATTGGAGGCACGTGTTGAGGTACTCCAGAGTGGCGAGAAAAAGTATCACGATGCAGGACCAACTTACGACTGTGTTGTGTATCATGACGGTGAAAATTGGAGGTAATTAGTCCTTATAATCACCAAAAAAAATCATAATACTGAAAAAAGTAAAAATCTGACGATTCTTGTAATTTCCATTTTTTTTTAATATTTGAATAAATTATATAAAAAAAAATATATGTATAGGGGAACGTGGGGCAAAATGGACATTCTAATATAACAGTGGGAGATAAATTTTTCCTGATGATTCTATTGAAAAGCTGAGGAAATTTTATGCAGATAACAAATGCCAGCATTGATTTTTTTTCAATTTTTGAAGAATTTGATTTTTTGGGGAATTTTCGAAGGTAAGAAGCTTTTGATTTTTTCAGAAATTCAGTTTTTTTGGAATATCTCCGGTTCTATCGGTCGTAGCAACATGAGACCGATCTCAAATGAAAGGTGAGATCATTTCCCATCGATTTATGGGGTTTTGAATTCAAAAATATCAATTTTTCAGATAGTTATGGGGATTTTTATGAAAAATTATTATCATCAGTTTTTACCCTATAACTATGTAAAATATTGATATTTTTAAATCGAAAACCTCATAAATCGATCGGAAATGATCTCACCTTTCATTTAAAATCGGTCCCAGGTCGTTACGACCAATAGAACCAGAGATATTTCCAAAAAACTGAATTTGCTCATAAATCAAAAAGCTTTTACCCCTCAAAAATGCCAGAAAAAATCGAATTCCCAAAAAAATGAAAAAAAATAATTCTGGCACATGTTTCGAACTAAAATTTCGTCAGCTTTCCGATGGAATCATCAAAAAAAATCCATCTCCAATATTTTCATTCATTTAAAGATTTTTTTAATCTATTTGCATAAAAACTGAAATATGTCCATTTTACCCCCTATGTAAAAAATTTTAAAAACTACAAGTGAAAATTTTTCAAATATTTTTTCTATGATAATTTATTGATTTAAAAAAATGCAGAAGAATTTTTAAATACGTGCTCATTCTATTATTCATGAAAAATTGACATAATTAATTAAATTCCACTTTTTATCACCAAAAAAAAGGGCATGCATTGATACCTCGGAGGAGGGTAATCTCGAGGCTGGAATCCACCTCGGAGAGTACTCGATAACCCACGAATACGCTCCACTAACTCAACAAGACCAACTGAACATCTCCGTAAACATTCACGATGACGGTAATCTCCTCGAGATTGTTGGAGTTTGCGGTAAGCTTAATTAACAAATTAAAATCCCTAATAATTTTTCGAATCAAGCAGTATAATGATGAACAATTCTCTCAGCAAGCCACGGGACGCACGTAGCGTCAATAGCAGCAGCCAACTTCCCCGACAACAAGGAGCTAAACGGAGTAGCACCTGGAGCCCAAATAATATCCCTAACAATCGGTGATAACCGCATAGACCCAATGGAAACTGGCACCGGTTTGGTCAGAGCAATGGTATGGATAATGAAGAACAACAAGAAGGTCGACGTCATCAACATGAGCTACGGTGAACAGACGCACTGGTCAAATACAGGGAGAATCATCGAATTGATGAATGAAGTTGTTGATAGATACGGCGTGACATGGGTAGCAGCAGCTGGTAATTTTGGTCCAGCATTGTGCACAATTGGCACACCACCTGACATCAATACAATGAACATTATCAGCGTTGGTGCCTATGTATCCCCGGACATGATGATTGCCGAGTACTCATTACGTGAAAAAATGCCTGGAATCCCATATACATGGTCATCTCGAGGACCGATGATCGATGGAGGGGCTGGTGTAACAGTTTGTGCACCGGGTGGTGCAATAACAAGTGTTCCCAATTTCACACTCAGACAGAGCCAACTGATGAATGGCACTAGCATGGCAAGTCCCCACGTTGCCGGTGCTATAGCCCTTTTAATATCCGGATTGCGTGAAAAGTCATGTCCTTATTCGCCATTCAGCATCAAACGTGCCCTCGAAAATTCAGCTCTATATATAGATACACTGGACTCATTTGCAATGGGAGCTGGGTTATTGCAAGTAGAACGTGCCTTTGAGAATCTCGTTGCCAATTGTCATGCCATCGAGAGAGACGTTAGATTCTCAATAAACTGCGGTGCTAATAATTCAAAGGGTGTACATTTGCGAAGTGGAGTTATCGACAGACCAAAGGACTGTGCTATTACAATCGAGCCGATATTTCAGGACAGTGATAATGTCGATGCATCGAGGAAAATTAACTTCAATCTGCGATTATCACTGGTTTGTGATGCTCCTTGGGTACAATTTCCATCGCATTTCGAGCTGATGCACATGTCACGTGCATTTACAGTTAGGATTGACGCTGTTAAATTAACGGAGGGTGTACATGCTACTAATATTCGGGCTTACGATGTTAATAATGTTGAGAAGGGACCGGTTTTCACGATTCCTGTGACTGTTGTACAGCCACTGACAATACCAAAGTCCATGAATTTACCGGATCTTCATTACAATCGTGTTTTATTCAAGCCGAATACAATTAATCGTCACTTTATCCTTGTACCGGAGGATGCAACATGGGCTGTTATAAAATTGAAGAGTATGGACAAGGAAAAAACTGGAAGATTTGCGATACAGGCAGTTCAATTGAAACCACGAATGGCATCGCGTACACTGCAAATCAATAAAATGATCAATATAACTTCACAATCAGAAACCGTCCAGGGATTTTCTGTGCAAGGTGGCTTAATTCTTGAGGTTGTTGTTGCCAAATATTGGGCAAATTTGGGTGAAATTTACATTGATTATTCCATCGAGTTTCATGGGATCCATGTTATTGATGGAAATCTTACGATGCAATCGGGCGATGGTATTCATCGTATGGAGCTGAGAAGTTCACTGAGAAATGAAGAAATTGTACCAAGTATAACGTTAAAATCAATTGTACAGGTTTTGAGGCCAATTGAATCGAAAATTGTGCCACTTGGATTGAGGGATATTGTACCACCAGCACGTCAAATTTATGAATTACAGTTGTCATATACATTCCACATTGCTAAAGCAACTGAAGTAACACCAAATGCTGCTTTCTTGAGTGATTTACTCTATGAGAGTGAATACGAGAGCCAATTATGGATGCTTTATGACTGTAATAAACAACTTCTTCATTGTGGTGATGCATTTCCATGGAAATATACGATTAAAAAATTGGAAAAGGGAGATTATACACTTAAGATGCATGTTAGACATGAGAGGAAGGATTTGCTGGAAAAATTAACGGATATGGCTTTTCTACTTAATCAAAAACTTGCGTCACCAGTTAATCTTGATGTTTATGCCAATCATTCGCAGGCCATTATTGGGGGCAAAAAAATGGTTGCTGCTACTGTACCACCTGGACATATACTTCCTGTTTATGTTGCTCCAATGAACAATGAGAGCAAGTGAGTAGTTTTTTTATATTTAATTTATTCATTTTTTGGAGGGAAAAGTGGGGTAAAATAGGGATTTTGGGTGGAAGGGCAGGAGATGGAATTTTTTTGATGATTCCATGGAAAAGCTGAGGAAATTTTAGATGGAAAACGTGGGTCAAAATATTTTTTTTCGAAATTTTTAGGAAATTCGAAAATTTTTCGGTCGAAATTGAAAGGATTTACTCGTTGATTTTCGAAAAAATTGAGTTTTTTGAGAATATTTGCGGTTTTATTGGTCGTAGCGTGAAAATTCTGAATGGAGGTGAAAGGTGGGATCTTTTTCCATGAATTTATGGGGCTTTGAACAGAAAAATATCGATTTTTAAGGTAGTTATTACTAAAAAACTGTTTTTCACAGAACGATCCATCAATACCTTAAAAAATGTTTTTTTTTTTCTTCGAAACCACAGGAATCAATGGCAAATGATCTCACCTTTTACCTCCATTTGAAATTTTTACGCTACGACCAATAGAACCCAAAATATCCTCAAAAAAGTGAAAATTTTGAATTTTCTGAAGAGTTAGAACCTTAATTTTTCCCCCAAAAGAATCAAATTTTCCAAAAATTCACAGAAATATATTTTGACGTATGTTTTCCAAGGGAAATTGTCTCATTTTTTCATTGAAAATATCAGAAAAATTCTTCCTTAAATATTTTCACTATTTTCTCACGATTTTCATAATATATATTTCACTAGATATCTTTTGTTTAATATAATTTCTTCTCGTTTCTTTTTTTTTACTTTATAAAACGCGATGCAGCTCAGACAGCAAGTGAGTCTGTTTAATTTACACATGATGGAGTTATGAAGCTTCGCAAATCATCGTAATTCACTTGCTTCTGCTGAAATTTGTTTTTTTTCTCCATTAATAATTTGATAGTCTTGAGTTTTTTCTTCAGCTCTTTTTCGCTTCAATGCATGGCCTTCTCCTTTATTATCGCGCGTTTTACTCTCCTTTGTCGTTCTATTTCCTTTTTATCCTCAATAAGAAACAGCGAAAACTTCAATTAATCGATTAACTTCTTTTAAACTTTGAAGAATATCAAAGGGAGCAACACTTGGCACGTATCTACAGGGCTCAGTGACATTTTGCAAAGACGAGGCAAGAAAAAAAGTTGACTGCTATACATTTAAGTATGTATTGTCTGAGCCAGCTAAAAAAATACCACAAGTGGTTAAATCGGACGATGAAAAGGTCAGCAAGTGGGATGAATATCAGGACACACTGAGGGATGTCAAGTGCACTTGGTTAGCTAAATTAGGTAAGTTTTTATTCAATTAAAATGAATTTTAAAAAAAATTTTCATTGCAAAAATTCAAATTAAACTCAAAAAATTATTTTTTTATTTTTCTTTAGCTCCATCAATCAGTAAGTTTATCTGTTGATTGTCTCCCACTTTGTGACTAGACGAATTTTTTTGGTGTCTCCCAATGACAATTAATGCTACTGAAGATAACAGACATCAGAGAATTTTTTCAATTTTTTTTCTAAACAAGTAGGGGAAGGCGGGGAAAAATGGACACATTCAAATTTTTAGGCAAATATTATGGAAAACTCTTGAAATTAATAGAAATATTGGCGGTAGATCGTTTTTGATAATTTCATTGGGAAGCTGGGAAAATTTTAGGCGGGAAAGAAATGCCGGGATCAATTTTCTTGAATTTTTAGCGAATTTGACTTTATTGAGCATTTTAGAGGGGTAAAAACTCTTCTATTTTTTGAAAATTTTCAGTTTTTTGCAAATATCTTCGGTTCTATTTGTCGTAGAGTAAAAAATTCAATAGGAGATGAAAGATGAGATCATTTGCCATTTATTCATAGGGTTTTCAATTTAAAAATATCGATTTTTAATGTATTTATGGGCATTTTAGTGAAACAGTTTTGTGAAACAATTTTTGGCCTATAACTATCCCAAAAATTGCTATTTTTGAATTCAAAATCCCATAAATCGATGGGAAATAAGCTCTCCTTTCATTTGAGACCAACCCCGAATTGCTATGACTAATAGAACCAGAGATATTTGCAAAAAACTGAAAATTTTCAAAAAAAGAAAAGGCTTTTACCCCTCAAAAATACCGAAAAATATAGAATTTTCAAAAAAAATCTAAAAAAATACATCTGACCCTCGTTTTCCAGCTGAAATTTCCTCAGCTTTTCAATAGAATCATCAAAAAAAATCCATCTCCAACCGTTTCATTCCAATGTCCATTTTGCCCCATTCTCCCCCCAATTTTCTTTTTTTAATTCAAAAAATTTGCACTTATAGGTTTTAAAATTTTTTACACGTGCATATTTTTCATTTTTTCAAAAATAATTTATTTTTCAAGAGAAAAGAGAACTGAAAATGATCAAATGTCTGCTATTTTCAGTTTCATTGACAATTAGCCCCTTTAAAATCCCCAAAATTCATGAAAAATGTAATTAATCCCAATTAATCAGTGAATTATGTACTAATTCTCTTTCTAATAATTACAGAGGCAACTGAGCATGCAACAGCATTATACAACGAACTTCGTACAACTTATCCTGAGCATTTACCCGTCCACACTGCCATGTTAACGTCCCTGGATTCACCAGAAGCAAGAAGACTACTACCCCACGATGATCTCAGCGAGAGTGCTATTAATTTTGCCGATCAAATAATAGATGTAGCCGACAAAGTTATAACAGCTATTGATCAAGAGAAATTATTAGCATTCTATGGTATGAAACACGATCAAAGACCCGATGCCTCGAAAATTAAATCAACAATGGACAAACAAAAGAATTTATTGATCGAGGCATTTGTTAAAAAAGGCTGTGCTTATGCAAGATTATATATTCATACGAGAAAACGAGGTGAAACTGAGGCCGCTATGCATCTTTCTACTGTCACGCAAATATGGAATGATGTCCAGAAATATGCTGAAGCAACAGATAACAAGGTAATTAAGGTTTTTTTATGCAAATTTTATGCAGTTGGACTTGAAGTTTTCTTTTAGGGCAAAATAGAATTTTTTTCGGAGTGATGGAGTTTGCGAAAAAATTTGAAAAAATTTGAGAAGATGCACCAACATGTTTACTTTATAGGTGAATTTTTTCAAATTTTATTGTAGAAGTCTTCACTCCGAAAAAAATCTATTTTGCCCCGGTTTCCCCTAGTTCATCCAAAAAAAATTAGAAAAAGGTCATAAAGGTGTTAAAAAAAAAGAAAAAAAAGTTGGACTTAGAAAAAATATTGTTTTGCAGGTTCTGATCCTTTCATTATGGCACGCACACATTAATAAACACTATGGACGTTATCTGAAACTCCTGGCACGTTACTACGAGGACAAACCACTCAGAGACATCGATGAAAGATTTGTCGAGATAACAAAAACAGTTGGCTGGGATCACTGGGCAAAACACATAAGTGGAAGTATACCAACGCGCTATCCTAAAGCATACAGGCCCTTCTGAAATGTGATTCAATAATGTATTCATTTTTTTTTTCTTATAAAAAAGGAATTAACACTTATCTAATGATATGAAGCACCATTGGTACTTTTATCATGTGGAAAAAACTGTCGTGAATTGTTTTTTTCGTGTGTATCAAGTGGGCTCAAATATTATTTAATATTTTTTAATGTCATTTTTTTTCGACTAAAATGTGCAATTGTCTTTATTAATTGCCCTTCGAAGTATCTGAAGAAGAACAAAATTATAGGAAAAAAAATGATTTTTTCAATGATTCTGTGAAAATTGTGAACTGTTTAATAAATTTTTCTAATCAACTTTTTTGAGATAATATCGATATTCAATACGAATTTTTGAAAGTAAAGATTATACTATTCACAGAATCATTTTGAAAAAGAATTTGAAATAATTCGAAAAATTTAAATGAAGATATTGTGTATTGTTTTTATGAAAACGATTGATTCAATGAAAAATATCAAATGAATCATGAAATTAAAAAGAAAAGATGAAAACTAAATATTTTTAATTCAATTATTTAATTATTTGAGACTCGTTGGGTAAGTAAAAATATGTTTATTTTTTGTTATTGATGTCATGACATTACGCGGTTTATCTACGTGGATATATTATGAACAAAAAAAATACTATGCAAGTCAATCACATTGATATCTTTCTCTCTAATATCCAATTTCTTTTTTTCTTAATTTGTTTCTCGTTTTTTCTTTCCATTTTCGTAAATGTAATACAATTATTTATTCCTGGTACGAAGTAATTCCGTTTAACAAATTAAATCGCGTGCTTTAAAAAATCATTTCAAATATTAATTGAAATCATAATTATGTTTTTCTTTTTTTCATGAATTATGAAGGCCATTTTGACACGTACAGATTTGAATTTCACTTTTCAAACAAATAATTTACAAGAATTACTTAATAATTTTGTACTAGATTTTTTTTTTTATAATTCAATAGTTCTCCGATAATCATTATTTTGGTTTTACTTTATCTTTTAATGACAAGACGATAATTTTTTTTTTTAATCATTTCAGCCTTGCCAATGCCAATCAACAATTATAACTCCTAAAAATATAAATCCCTACGTCTCTGATTAATTCATCAAATATTTTTCCTTTTCCTCTGATTTTTTTCCTTTTCACAAAAAGAATCTGTATAATTTTTCAAATTTTACACTTTTAATTACGTATTGGAATTATATTAACTGCACATTGGCTTAAAAAAAAAAGTACGTTCCCAAATAATTCCTCAAATTCATTGACTTTTTTTTGTTTCTGATAAATAAAGTCTGTAGATAATTTCGTGCACATGAATAATAATAAGCATTTAAAAATTTTCAATTGTCATAAAAATTTATCACTGTACTCTATTCAATATACGGAATTTTCAGCAATTTGATCTAAATTTTAGATCAAAAAAGAATTCATTATTTTGTACAATTTTTTTTTTTCAATAACCAAATTTTCGAGAATGACATTAATGATATTTGAATTTAGTGCTTGATATTATTAACATTGTACAAAAAAAACCTAAAAATTCTTACAATAATTTCTACTTAAAAAACTATTTAACCGTACACGCCCTATGATCACACAATTTTACAATTTATACAATTTTCCTCTCATTCCCGCGAGAATGTACAATTATTACCTCCCACATCCCACCTCCCCCCCCCCCCCCCCCAAAAAAAAATCTCCCATATCACTAAGTGAAACATTAATTCGATAGACCTTTCAAGGTTCTCCTTAAAAAAAAAGGAAAAAAAAAAGAGATTTTTATGATAAAAATTGAATAAACGCTCGTTTTTCATTAAAACTGGCGTTTTTAATCACGATGTCACACGTCAATCTGTGTATCACTGTCCTCTGCTTCACTCTCAGTACTCACCATTGCATCCTCACCTACTAGCAATGCTGCTGGAAGATTTTGTGGTACATTGTCAATGTCAAGTCGTGGAGTTGAGTAAACATTTAAAACTTGAATTGTTGTTGGTGGTGCAGAGAGACACTGTTGAACTGAAGCAAGTGGATCAGCTGCTAATCCCTCGCAGTCTAGGGGATTTGTTAGTTGTAACTGGAGATCATGGAGTTCTGGGATGTGCGGCCGAATCTGTGGAATTTAGAATAAGAGATTTTAGAGGGAAGATGGGGTAAATTGAGTGTAAGGAGTAAAATGAACACATTTGAGTTTTGATGTCTATATTATGAAAAACACTTGAAATTAATGAAAATAGTGGAGATTGTTTTTTTTCATAATTCCATTGAAAAGATGAGAAAATTTACAGAAATAATCATTTTCCATTTTTTTTTAGAAAATTTCCATTTTTTTTGCCAAGATTTGAAAGGAATACTCTTTCCATTTTTGGGAAAATTCTTTTTTTTGCAAATATTTTCAGTTCTATAGGTCGTAATGTAAAAATTCCAAATGGAGATGAAAGCTGAGATCATTTTCCATCGATTTATGGGGTCTTTGATTGAAAAATATGGATTTTCAAGATATTTATGAAGCAAAAACTGTTTTTTTTTTAAGGAAATGCCTATAAATACCTCAAAAATGAATATTTTAAATTAAAAACCCCATAAATCGATGGCAGATGATCTCACCTTTCACCTCCACTCGGAATTTTCACACTAGGACCAATAGAACCTGAGATATTTCGAAAAAAGTGAATTTTCCCAAAAAATGAAAAGAGCTTCCCTCCAAATGTTGCCATAAAAAAAATTGAATCCTCAAAAAAATGCAAAAAAAAATAATTGCTGCACTTGATTTCCACCCAAAATTTCCTCAGCTTTGCAATGGAATTATCAAAAAAAATATATCTTCAACCACTTCATTATAATCTCCATTTTACCCCACTTTCCCTCATAAAAATTTTGGTAAAGGGGTAATTCCACTCAAAATGACCCCATTACCGAAAATTTCATGAAAAAATGAAATAAAAAAAATATAAATAATACCTTGAGTCCATCAGCAGTATGTGGATTTCTGCATCCCCTGCATCTGCACTCTAAACACGGTTTACTCTCTACATAACACGGACATCTCTGTCCACAACACGTTAATTTTCCTGGAATAGCAGTTGCATTGCCACAACGACATCCTTTCCTCTTGCTTCTCGTCGAGCTCGACCTCGGTTTCTTGAAACTAGCTGACGACTGTCAAAAAAACAATTACACAAATCCACATAATTAAATTTTCACTTTTTACTGTTAAAAGAAAAAAAAAAAGGTGAAGGCGCGAGTGTGCATGCACCCATGTCACGTGTATCGAAAATATATTAAACAATAACAAAAAAAAAGGGCATTAGTCTTTTCTTTTTTTAGTCAGCAAATTCATTGTGACATGGTAGTTAAACTAATATTAATTTAGAACAAATACAAAATTAATTCTCTATACTGTTCTGTATTAATGAAATTTACTTTGCTGCCCTTTGAAGATTTTTTCTGAGAAGTAGTTCCATATGAAAGATGTGAAGATGGAATGCATTTTACCCCTCCTACATTAGTCCTTGTTCCATCCTCCTGTTGTATTGTATCAGGATCTTCAACTGCTGCTTTTCTTTTTATTGTTATTTTGTTGCCAGAGCCAGCATACATCACAGAATATATTGAGGATCCATTGGAGACTGTTCTAATAGCAGGAGATTCTGTAGAATAAGAAAAAAATCATCAAAATAATTGAAAATATGACAAAAATTCAAGGATTATAAACAATTTTCTGACAAATTGAATAATTATGAAATTAGCAGACATCTGAAATTTTTTTGGATTTTTTTAATTAAATAAATTATTATAAAAAAACAATATTTGAAAAATTTGTACTTGTAGTTTTTCTAATAATTTTCTGCATGTGCATATTTTTTTTGCTATTTTAAAATAATTCATTAGCTAAAAGAAGAGGAAGCCTAAAAAATGTGAGATTTCTGCTAATTTCAGTGTCATACAAATTGATTTTATTCTACCATCAATTTTTTGAGAAAATATCTTGGAAACTAAGCGAGATAGAGCGATTTTGGGGTAATTTATTGCTTCAGCTCTTGACATTCTCGATAAATAAGGAAAGAAATTGAACCAAAAGGGCAAAATTGCATTATCTCTCTTAAATTCCATGATTCTGAGAAAAAAAATTGATGATAAAATGAAATAAATTCTTAAAGATTTGGAAATTGTCAGATGTCTGCTATTTTTCAGTGTTATATAAATTAATTTTATTCTACCATCACTTTATTTGAGAATTTCTTGGAAACTAAGCAATATAGAGCGATTCTACTCCAATCCATTTGGGTAAATCTCGAAATTCTTTAGAAAAAAAAGGAATTAGACAAAAGGCAAGAGCCAAAATCGCATTATCTCATTTAAATTCCATGAATTAAATGAAAAAACTGATGATGAAATGTAATAAATTCTCAAAAAACTGTAAATTGTCAAATTTCTGTTTTTTTCAGTGTCGTACAAATTAATTTTATTCTCCCATCAGTTTTTTAAAAAATTTGTTGGAAAGTAAGCAAGATAGAGCGATTTTGTCCTAATACTTTATTGAAGCTCTTGAAAATTCTCTTCAAAAAAAGAAAGAACCAAACTAAAGGCAAAAGGTAAAATCTCATTATCTCACTTGAATTTCGAAATATTTAAAAAAAACCGATGATAAAATGTAATAAATTCTTAAAAAACTGAAAATTGTCAAATTTCTGTTTTTTTTTTCAGTGTCATACAAATAAATTTTATTCTCCCATCAGTTTTTTAAAAAATTTATTGGAAAGTAAGCAAGATAGAGCGATTTATCATCATCCATTTTTGAAACTCTTGAAATTCATTAAAAAAAAGAACTAAATAAAAGGCAGAAGGCAAAATCGCATTATCTCATTTGAATTTCGAAATATTCAAAAAAAAACTGATGACAAAATGTAATAAATTCTTGAAAAACTAAGAATTGTCGAATGTCAGCTATTTTCAGTGTCATACAAATTAATTTTATTCTCCCATCAGTTTTTTGAAAATATCTTGGAAACTAACTGAGATCGAGCGATTTTGTTCGAATTCCTTTTTGAAGCTCTTGACATTCTCTATAAAAAAAAAGAGGAACCAAACAAAAGGCTGAAGGCAAAATTGCATAATCTCCCTTGAATTTCGAAATATTTCAAAAAAACTAATGACAAAATCCAATAAATTCTTGAAATTCCACTTGAAAATCAACAACTTATCTTTATAATGAAAAAAGGGAACGAAACAGAAGGCAGAAGGCAAAATCGCATTATCTTCCTTGAATTTCGAATATATTTCAAAGAAACAAATGACAAAATCCAATAAATTTTTGGAATTTTCCTTGAAAATCAACAACTTATCTTTATAATGAAAAAAGGGAATGAAACAAAAGGCAGAAGCCAAAATCGCATTATCTCCCTTGAATTTCGAATATATTTCAAAAAAACTAATGACAAAATCCAATAAATTCTTGAAATTTCACTTGAAAATCAACAACTTATCTTTATAATGAAAAAAGGAACGAAACAAAAGGCAGACCGCAAAATTGCATTATCTCCCTTGAATTTCGAATATATTTCAAAAAAACTAATGACAAAATCTCATAAATTCTTGAAATTTCCCTTGAAAATCAACAACTTACCAGGTACACTTTGTGAAAGTGCCTCATTAGAGGCTTGAATAGTATTTCCCTGTGTCTGTGTTGATGTTGTACTAGTATAAACACATGGAAGAATACTGTATGCTGATTTTGATAGTCCAGCATTGCTTTTAAACTCATCTTTAAACCCCGTGCCTTCCTGTATGAGTTCCATGAGACTACTAGCACCATGACTAGATGCTCCATTACTCGTTGAATTGGAAGACACAGAAATAATAAGATTTCTATAAATACTAGTACTTGTTAAATAATCACAGAGTTTTTTATAACACTGCAATAATATTCTCAATTGTACATTTTCAATATATTTATCGTAATCTTTGCACCAACCACAGGATGGTTTTAATTTTTTTCTACCACCACGACAGCCACGACACACGTGATGTTGACAATTTGTTTCAGTTGGTGTATGTGGTTCAATTAATAAATTTGAGCAAACTGTACAGCTCAAACTTTGTCGTAAATATGGAACAAGTCTGTACAAATCAGTCCATGAATTTGGATCCTCTGAATCTGCTTGCAATACAAGTCGACACGTCGACACATAAAGACTCGTTGCATTCATTATTATTTCACTTATTTTTATCACTTTTTTATGTGATAATTAATTAATTAAATTACACTTTAATTAGTGTTGGTGAAAAAAAAATTTGAATTAAATTTTTTTTACAATTAAATTAAAAATAACAAAACAATTTTATTTCTAAACACATTACTGAACGCTATAACCATCTTTTATCCACAAACAAAACATCCGCCATCTTGGAATTGTTTTTTTTTTTTAGCTGATTTTTGGGGTATGTTGGTACAACTGATGACGAGAAAATTCAAATATTATGAATATTATTCATATCGTCGCCTTAGAGTTAAAGGGGCGTAAGTGCCAAAAACACGAAATTCTGGTGTGAAAGGGGCGTATGTCCACTTATCATTCCAAAATGTTTTTTATGGCCTCTGGAACTTTATTTGAATAATTGAAAATTGAAATAACAAAGTGGCGTAACTACCAATTTTAAAATGAAAGAGACGTATCTCCACACTTACGCCCTTTTGTTATTTTCTTTTTAAACACTATATAATTGTTAAAGTTAAAGTGAAAAGGACGTATCTCCGCGCTTACGCCTCTTTATTTTTATAATTTTCGTTATTTCATGAGAATATTTGGAGTTACGCCCTTTTGTTTTTAGAATTTTTCATCCGAATTTTGGCACTTACGCCTTTTTGTTCTTAGCGATTTGTATCTAAACTATGGCACTTACGCCTCTTTGTTTTCAATTTTATTCCGATGATTAGAGAAAATTCAATGAAAACACTAAAAAAAAAGAGGCGTATCTCCGGCACTTACGCCCCTTTGTTATTAGTCGGTGGTACTTACGCCTATATGTTATTATTGTTTATTTTTTTAACTAATATTGCGTAAAAGGCCTTGGAAAGCCTATTGGAGCAATAATAGTGGAGATACGCCTTTTTGTTATTTTGAAGGAAAAAAATCGGGCAAAATGGCACTTACGCCCCTTTCACTCTAAGGCGACGATATATAAATATAAGAATATTATTCACAACAATTTCGAGAGGGAAATTATTTTATCAATTATTTTATTATTATATTTTCCAATTAGAATTTATTGTTGCAGTGCACTGCAATAAGTTATAAATGAATTTTTATTGAAGAGATGCAATTTTGATGTTAGGGGATTACCAAAAAATTGATTTGCCCATTTTTCATTGATAAAAAATTGCCGGTTTTTTGACCGAAATTTGAATTTTTTCATTCGAACGATCACCAATCCCACAAAAAACAATACTTTCGAAATCCCCTACGTATTTCTGTAGCTATGTGTATGTAGACTGAGACAATTTTTTTTTTTCTTTTCAATTGAAATGTGCACCAGTTACACTGAGTGCACCAGTTATATTGTTTGATGAATGTTTTTTCCGGGATGGGTGCAACTGACCAGAAAAAACTGACCAGACTACAACTGGCCATACATTTTGGGTGTTTTTGCAACTAGCCAGAAAACGCCTGTGCTCCAACAACTGAATGCCGGAAAGTGACGACAGCTTTGTTACCCTCCGAGATTCCGATTGAAAGTACAATCCATTTCGGAGAGATGGCGTTTACTCACCATTAATATCGAAAAATGAGCAAAAAGACTGTTCTGGATTCTGAATTGTAGCTAGTCGGGAACATTTGGGAACAGTTATGACGAAGTTGAGGGTGAACGTCAGTTGAATCGAAATGTAGAACTAATCTTGAATAAATTCACAGATATCGTTGGATGTATTTTAGGATTAGCTGCAGAGATTCGAGTGAATTCATCCTGCCAGTACTGAATGATTAATTAAAAAAAATTTCTATTTAACATGCGCTCCTATGTATCATCATTCATGCGTAGATTACTCACAATTTCAAAATGCGAAATTCGTATTAAATGTTCGATATCTATATGACTTGATTCGAAGACAATCGATGTGTAAAATTTGATGAACCTTCATCAAGCCAGTTATTAATAATTGGAAAAAAAGGAGGGAAAAGTCTTGACGGATCTCTGTCTAACACCGACAATATCAGAGGCTAGCTCTCTCATGCACTTCGTTCGTGTTTGTCTCCTCCCTGCGCCCCATTTCGTCCTTCACCGCACCCCCCGAATGAAAACCTTTTTATGCCCAGATGTTTATTGACAATCGATAGGGTTTTTCATGAATCAGATATTCTTAAGATTTTGTATTTTTCGATCAATAATCACTCAACGAATGAAAAAATATTGTTTTAGCAACACGAATATCAATCGATTACAAATTCAATTATTCGAATAAATAAATTATGGTGTGGAGAAGACTTAAAAAAAAAAATATTTCCCTGAATTGTAAGATAAAAGATTCAGATGAATTTGTTATTTATTGTGGATTATCCATTCGTCTGATTCATAAAATTCCGCTTAATTAATTGTTCATGAACGATCACTTCACAAATAGGAAGGAATCAGTCTAGAAATATAGATATCAGTCAACTAGAAATCTTATGAATGAAATGAATAGCTTATCGTGTAGAAAATGAGTTCAAAAAATTGAACTCCTTGTTCATAAACAATGAATTGAAGAACAAAGAATATTAATAGCCCTGCAATGATATCACTTGACTGAAAATTCTATGAATCGGACAGATGAATAATTGATAATGAATTGATAATTTTTCGAATTTGTCATTTTAGTATTACTAAAGGAAATTGTTCTTTAAAAATTTGAGAATCGGTCCGTCCTGAAGTTGAGGAGGAACATCAGACCATATCGAAGAGTGTAATTAATGATCTCTACTAGATCGCCTACTAATTTACATTAGCTGTTTGAACCATATTTACCGAAATATGAGCGAGTGAATATCAATAATGGGGTCTCGATTGAAGAAATCGAAGAAGTTCCTTTCAACAGTCAACTGAATTTTTCGGCTTGTATTTTTCAAGTATATTTAGAGTTTTCCAGCATCTTGATGATCTCTACTAGATCCCCTACTAATTTACATTGGCTGTTTTAACCATATTTACCGAAATATGAGCCAATGAATATCAATAATGGGGTTTCGATTGAAGAAATCGAAGAAGTTCCTTTCAACAGTCAATTAAATTTTTCGGCTTGTATTTTTCAAGTATATTTAGAGTTTTCCAGCATCTTGATGATCTCTGCTAGATCCCCTACTAATTTACATTGGCTGTTTGAACCATATTTACCGAAATATGAGCCAATGAATATGAATAATGGGGTCTCGATAGGGCACTTGCCCTTCTATGGGGATATAGCCAATTGGAATAAGAATGGGGTCTCGATTGAAAAAATCGAGCAATTTCCTTTCAACAGTCAATTAAATTTTTCGGCTTGTATTTTTCAAGTATATTTAGAGTTTTCCAGCATCTTGATGATCTCTGCTAGATCCCCTACTAATTTACATTGGCTGTTTGAACCATATTTACCGAAATATGAGCCAATGAATATGAATAATGGGGTCTCGATAGGGCACTTGCCCTTCTATGGGGATATAGCCAATTGGAATAAGAATGGGGTCTCGATTGAAAAAATCGAGCAATTTCCTTTCAACAGTCAATTAAATTTTTCGGCTTGTATTTTTCAAGTATATTTAGAGTTTTCCAGCATCTTGATGATCTCTGCTAGATCCCCTACTAATTTACATTGGCTGTTTGAACCATATTCACCGAAATATGAGCCAATGAATATGAATAATGGGGTCTCGATGTGGCACTTGCCCCTCTATGGGGATGTAGCCAATTGGAATAAGAATGGGGTCTCGATTGAAAAAATCGAGCAAATTCCTTCCAACGGTCAATTAAATTTTTCGGCTTGTATTTTTCAAGTTTATTTAGAGTTTTCCAGCATCTTGATGATCTCTGCTAGATCCCCTACTAATTTACATTGGCTGTTTGAACCATATTTACCGAAATATGAGCCAATGAATATGAATAATGGGGTCTCGATAGGGCACTTGCCCCTCTATGGGGATGTAGCCAATTGGAATAAGAATGGGGTCTCGATTGAAAAAATCGAGCAATTTCATTTCAACAGTCAATTAAATTTTTCGGATTATATTTTTCGAGTTTATTTAGAGGTTTCCAGCATCTTGATGATCTCTGCTAGATCCCCTACTAATTTACATTGGCTGCTTGAACCATATTTACCGAAATATGAGCCAATGAATATGAATAATGGGGTCTCGATATGGCACTTGCCCCTCTATAGGGATATAGCCAATTGGGATAAGAATGGGATCTCGATTGAGAAAACCGAGCAATTCCCTTTCAACAGTCAATTAAATTTTTCGGATTATATTTTTCGAGTTTATTTAGAGTTTTCCAGCATCTTGATGATCTCTGCTAGATCCCCTACTAATTTACATTGGCTGTTTGAACCATATTTACCGAAATATGAGCCAATGAATATGAATAATGGGGTCTCGCTATGGCACTTGCCCCTCTATGGGGATATAGCCAATTGGGATAAGAATGGCATCTCGATTGAGAAAACCGAGCAATTTCCTTTCAACAGTCAATTAAATTTTTCGGATTATATTTTTCGAGTTTATTTAGAGTTTTCCAGCATCTTGATGATCTCGGCTAGATCCCCTACTAATTTACATTGGCTGTTTGAACCATATTTACCGAAATATGAGCCAATGAATGAGAATAATGGGGTCTCGATATGGAACTTGCCCCTCTATGGGGATACAGCCAATTGGAATAAGAATGGGGTCTCGATTGAAAAAATCGAGCAATTTCCTTTCAACAGTCAATTAAATTTTTCGGCTTGTATTTTTCAAGTATATTTAGAGTTTTCCAGCATCTTGATGATCTCTGCTAGATCCCCTACTAATTTACATTGGCTGTTTGAACCATATTTACCGAAATATGAGCCAATGAATATGAATAATGGGGTCTCGATAGGGCACTTGCCCCTCTATGGGGATATGGCCAATTGGAATAAGAAGTGGGTCTCGATTGAAAAAATCGAGCAATTTCCTTTCAACAGTCAATTAAATTTTTCGGATTATATTTTTCGAGTTTATTTAGAGTTTTCCAGCATCTTGATGATCTCTGCTAGATCCCCTACTAATTTACATTGGCTGTTTGAACCATATTTACCGAAATATGAGCCAATGAATGAGAATAATGGGGTCTCGATATGGAACTTGCCCCTCTATGGGGATACAGCCAATTGGAATAAGAATGGGGTCTCGATTGAAAAAATCGAGCAATTTCCTTTCAACAGTCAATTAAATTTTTCGGCTTGTATTTTTCAAGTATATTTAGAGTTTTCCAGCATCTTGATGATCTCTGCTAGATCCCCTACTAATTTACATTGGCTGTTTGAACCATATTTACCGAAATATGAGCCAATGAATATGAATAATGGGGTCTCGATAGGGCACTTGCCCTTCTATGGGGATATAGCCAATTGGAATAAGAATGGGGTCTCGATTGAAAAAATCGAGCAATTTCCTTTCAACAGTCAATTAAATTTTTCGGCTTGTATTTTTCAAGTATATTTAGAGTTTTCCAGCATCTTGATGATCTCTGCTAGATCCCCTACTAATTTACATTGGCTGTTTGAACCATATTCACCGAAATATGAGCCAATGAATATGAATAATGGGGTCTCGATGTGGCACTTGCCCCTCTATGGGGATGTAGCCAATTGGAATAAGAATGGGGTCTCGATTGAAAAAATCGAGCAAATTCCTTCCAACAGTCAATTAAATTTTTCGGCTTGTATTTTTCAATTATATTTAGAGTTTTCCAGCATCTTGATGATCTCTGCTAGATCCCCTACTAATTTACATTGGCTGTTTGAACCATATTTACCGAAATATGAGCCAATGAATATGAATAATGGGGTCTCGATAGGGCACTTGCCCCTCTATGGGGATATAGCCAATTGGAATAAGAATGGGGTCTCGATTGAAAAAATCGAGCAATTTCCTTTCAACATTCAATTAAATTTTTCGGCTTGTATTTTTCAAGTATATTTAGAGTTTTCCAGCATCTTGATGATCTCTGCTAGATACCCTACTAATTTACATTGGCTGTTTGAACCATATTCACCGAAATAGGAGCCAATGAATATGAATAATGGGGTCTCGATGTGGCACTTGCCCCTCTATGGGGATGTAGCCAATTGGAATAAGAATGGGGTCTCGATTGAAAAAATCGAGCAAATTCCTTCCAACGGTCAATTAAATTTTTCGGCTTGTATTTTTCAAGTTTATTTAGAGTTTTCCAGCATCTTGATGATCTCTGCTAGATCCCCTACTAATTTACATTGGCTGCTTGAACCATATTTACCGAAATATGAGCCAATGAATATGAATAATGGGGTCTCGATATGGCACTTGCCCCTCTATAGGGATATAGCCAATTGGGATAAGAATGGGATCTCGATTGAGAAAACCGAGCAATTCCCTTTCAACAGTCAATTAAATTTTTCGGATTATATTTTTCGAGTTTATTTAGAGTTTTCCAGCATCTTGATGATCTCTTCTAGATCCCCTACTAATTTACATTGGCTGTTTGAACCATATTTACCGAAATATGAGCCAATAAATATGAATAATGGGGTCTCGCTATGGCACTTGCCCCTCTATGGGGATATAGCCAATTGGGATAAGAATGGCATCTCGATTGAGAAAACCGAGCAATTTCCTTTCAACAGTCAATTAAATTTTTCGGATTATATTTTTCGAGTTTATTTAGAGTTTTCCAGCATCTTGATGATCTCGGCTAGATCCCCTACTAATTTACATTGGCTGTTTAAACCATATTCACCGAAATATGAGCAAATGAATATTAATAATGGGGTCTCGCTATGGCACTTGCCCCTCTATGGGGATATAGCCAATTGGAATAAGAAGTGGGTCTCGATTGAAAAAATCGAGCAATTTCCTTTCAACAGTCAATTAAATTTTTCGGATTATATTTTTCGAGTTTATTTAGAGTTTTCCAGCATCTTGATGATCTCTGCTAGATCCCCTACTAATTTACATTGGCTGTTTGAACCATATTTACCGAAATATGAGCCAATGAATGAGAATAATGGGGTCTCGATATGGAACTTGCCCCTCTATGGGGATACAGCCAATTGGAATAAGAATGGGGTCTCGATTGAAAAAATCGAGCAATTTCCTTTCAACAGTCAATTAAATTTTTCGGCTTGTATTTTTCAAGTATATTTAGAGTTTTCCAGCATCTTGATGATCTCTGCTAGATCCCCTACTAATTTACATTGGCTGTTTGAACCATATTTACCGAAATATGAGCCAATGAATATGAATAATGGGGTCTCGATAGGGCACTTGCCCCTCTATGGGGATATAGCCAATTGGAATAAGAATGGGGTCTCGATTGAAAAAATCGAGCAATTTTCTTTCAACAGTCAATTAAATTTTTCGGCTTGTATTTTTCAAGTATATTTAAAGTTTTCCAGCATCTTGATGATCTCTGCTAGATCCCCTACTCATTTACATTGGCTGTTTGAACCATATTTACCGAAATATGAGCCAATGAATATGAATAATGGGGTCTCGCTATGGCACTTGCCCCTCTATGGGGATATAACCAATTGGGATAAGAATGGCATCTCGATTGAGAAAACCGAGCAATTCCCTTTCAACAGTCAATTAAATTTTTCGGATTATATTTTTCGAGTTTATTCAGAGTTTTCCAGCATCTTGATGATCTCTGCTAGATCCCCTACTAATTTACATTGGCTGTTTGAACCATATTTACCGAAATATGAGCCAATGAATATGAATAATGGGGTCTCGCTATGGCACTTGCCCCTCTATGGGGACAGGGTTACCATATGGGGCTACTTATCGCCATTTAGGCTACTTCTTGAATTGGCCGGCTACTAAAATTCGAAGGAAGGCTACTTGTCGCCATAAGGCTACTTTTTTATTGCAGTGAGAATTTTTTCTTTCGACCGTCAATTTCATTTACCTAAAAATATAAAAAATGATGAGAATGAGAATGAATTGTGAAAATGAGAATACAATGAATGTTTCCATTTAAATTTACCACCACATTTTATTGCATCATGTTATATCAACATATTATTCGAAATATGATTGAAAGTATCGATCGTGCTGTCTTCCCTTCATAAAATGGACAGGGTATTAAAATCGAACATGGCGGATTCCATCTCGAATTGAAGGATAATCGAACTCGAAATGAAAATAGTCGATTATATAGCCTGGCGGAGCCTAGCTGAGCCTGGCGGAGCCTAGCGGAGCCTGGCGGAGCCTAGCGGAGCCTGGCGGAGCCTGCCGAACCTGGCCTAGCCTGAATTCTAACTAATCCTAAATTCTGCTATCTCTGATAGCTATTTCTGCTATCTATACCTAAAGAAAGAAGTTTCACTTCAAAAGTTTGAAATAATAATAAATTAATGACTCTTTCCCAAATTATAAAAATGCTTCCCTAAACTTCCCTAAACTATTCCGGAAAATTTAAGGATTAGTTAGCTTTGAAAATAATTTTTCTATCTGCTACGTATACGGAGGTATCATTGAAATTTAAAATAAAAAATAGAAGTCTACGCTAATCAACGGAGGCGGCCGCCGACGGCGCTAGTAAAATATAATTGAAACCAAAGATGACAGTCATAGTAATAATGATAACCGAACTAATGATGAGGACATTAACAAAGTTCTCAATTTAATTAAATATGCAGAAGACATCAATATTGATGAGCTGTCTGATGATATTTACGAGTATTGAAAAATATTTAATTTTCAGATTTCTTTGATCACCTAGAAATTGAAAAATTTTATATTCTTCTATTGAATAAATATACTTGTTATAAATTGAATATAAAAATAAAAAAAGATTGAAAATTTCATGATTATCGAAATAAATATTTAGTGATATATATTGAATGATAATAATAATAACAATTATACAGATAAATTATTCATTTCATGTCCCTCATTCAAAATAATTTCTGGCTACTTTCGGCTACTTCAGCGCCACAGCCAGGCTACTCGTCAGCAAAAGAGTCTGGTTACGCTGTATGGGGATGTAGCCAATTGGAATAAGAATGGGGTCTCGATTGAAAAAATCGAGCAATTTCCTATCAACAGTCAATTAAATTTTTCGGATTATATTTTTCGAGTTTATTTAGAGTTTTCCAGCATCTTGATGACCTCTGCTAGATCCCCTACTAATTTACATTGGCTGTTTGAACCATATTTACCGAAATATGAGCCAATGAATATGAATAATGGGGTCTCGATATGGCACTTGCCCCTCTATGGGGATGTAGCCAATTGGAATAAGAATGGGGTCTCGATTGAAAAAATCGAGCAATTTCCTTTCAACAGTCAATTAAATTTTTCGGATTATATTTTTCGAGTTTATTTAGAGTTTTCCAGCATCTTGATGATCTCTGCTAGATCCCCTACTAATTTACATTGGCTGTTTGAACCATATTTACCGAAATATGAGCCAATGAATATGAATAATGGGGTCTCGCTATGGCACTTGCCCCTCTATGGGGATATAGCCAATTGGGATAAGAATGGCATCTCGATTGAGAAAACCGAGCAATTTCCTTTCAACAGTCAATTAAATTTTTCGGATTATATTTTCGAGTTTATTTAGAGTTTTCCAGCATCTTGATGATCTCGGCTAGATCCCCTACTAATTTACATTGGCTGTTTGAACCATATTTACCGAAATATGAGCCAATGAATATGAATAATGGGGTCTCGATAGGGCACTTGCCCCTCTATGGGGATATAGCCAATTGGAATAAGAAGTGGGTCTCGATTGAAAAAATCGAGCAATTTCCTTTCAACAGTCAATTAAATTTTTCGGATTATATTTTTCGAGTTTATTTAGAGTTTTCCAGCATCTTGATGATCTCTGCTAGATCCCCTACTAATTTACATTGGCTGTTTGAACCATATTTACCGAAATATGAGCCAATGAATGAGAATAATGGGGTCTCGATATGGAACTTGCCCCTCTATGGGGATACAGCCAATTGGAATAAGAATGGGGTCTCGATTGAAAAAATCGAGCAATTTCCTTTCAACAGTCAATTAAATTTTTCGGCTTGTATTTTTCAATTATATTTAGAGTTTTCCAGCATCTTGATGATCTCTGCTAGATCCCCTACTAATTTACATTGGCTGTTTGAACCATATTTACCGAAATATGAGCCAATGAATGAGAATAATGGGGTCTCGATATGGAACTTGCCCCTCTATGGGGATACAGCCAATTGGAATAAGAATGGGGTCTCGATTGAAAAAATCGAGCAATTTCCTTTCAACAGTCAATTAAATTTTTCGGCTTGTATTTTTCAAGTATATTTAGAGTTTTCCAGCATCTTGATGATCTCTGCTAGATCCCCTACTAATTTACATTGGCTGTTTGAACCATATTTACCGAAATATGAGCCAATGAATATGAATAATGGGGTCTCGATAGGGCACTTGCCCCTCTATGGGGATATAGCCAATTGGAATAAGAAGTGGGTCTCGATTGAAAAAATCGAGCAATTTCCTTTCAACAGTCAATTAAATTTTTCGGATTATATTTTTCGAGTTTATTTAGAGTTTTCCAGCATCTTGATGATCTCTGCTAGATCCCCTACTAATTTACATTGGCTGTTTGAACCATATTTACCGAAATATGAGCCAATGAATGAGAATAATGGGGTCTCGATATGGAACTTGCCCCTCTATGGGGATACAGCCAATTGGAATAAGAATGGGGTCTCGATTGAAAAAATCGAGCAATTTCCTTTCAACAGTCAATTAAATTTTTCGGCTTGTATTTTTCAATTATATTTAGAGTTTTCCAGCATCTTGATGATCTCTGCTAGATCCCCTACTAATTTACATTGGCTGTTTGAACCATATTTACCGAAATATGAGCCAATGAATATGAATAATGGGGTCTCGATAGGGCACTTGCCCCTCTATGGGGATATAGCCAATTGGAATAAGAATGGGGTCTCGATTGAAAAAATCGAGCAATTTCCTTTCAACAGTCAATTAAATTTTTCGGCTTGTATTTTTCAAGTATATTTAGAGTTTTCCAGCATCTTGATGATCTCTGCTAGATACCCTACTAATTTACATTGGCTGTTTGAACCATATTCACCGAAATAGGAGCCAATGAATATGAATAATGGGGTCTCGATGTGGCACTTGCCCCTCTATGGGGATGTAGCCAATTGGAATAAGAATGGGGTCTCGATTGAAAAAATCGAGCAAATTCCTTCCAACGGTCAATTAAATTTTTCGGCTTGTATTTTTCAAGTTTATTTAGAGTTTTCCAGCATCTTGATGATCTCTGCTAGATCCCCTACTAATTTACATTGGCTGTTTGAACCATATTTACCGAAATATGAGCCAATGAATATGAATAATGGGGTCTCGATAGGGCACTTGCCCCTCTATAGGGATATAGCCAATTGGGATAAGAATGGGATCTCGATTGAGAAAACCGAGCAATTCCCTTTCAACAGTCAATTAAATTTTTCGGATTATATTTTTCGAGTTTATTTAGAGGTTTCCAGCATCTTGATGATCTCTGCTAGATCCCCTACTAATTTACATTGGCTGCTTGAACCATATTTACCGAAATATGAGCCAATGAATATGAATAATGGGGTCTCGATATGGCACTTGCCCCTCTATAGGGATATAGCCAATTGGGATAAGAATGGGATCTCGATTGAGAAAACCGAGCAATTCCCTTTCAACAGTCAATTAAATTTTTCGGATTATATTTTTCGAGTTTATTTAGAGTTTTCCAGCATCTTGATGATCTCTTCTAGATCCCCTACTAATTTACATTGGCTGTTTGAACCATATTTACCGAAATATGAGCCAATGAATATGAATAATGGGGTCTCAATAGGGCACTTGCCCCTCTATGGGGATATAGCCAATTGGAATAAGAATGGGGTCTCGATTGAAAAAATCGAGCAATTTCCTTTCAACAGTCAATTAAATTTTTCGGCTTGTATTTTTCAAGTATATTTAGAGTTTTCCAGCATCTTGATGATCTCTGCTAGATCCCCTACTAATTTACATTGGCTGTTTGAACCATATTTACCGAAATATGAGCCAATGAATATGAATAATGGGGTCTCGATATGGAACTTGCCCCTCTATGGGGATACAGCCAATTGGAATAAGAATGGGGTCTCGATTGAAAAAATCGAGCAATTTCCTTTCAACAGTCAATTAAATTTTTCGGCTTGTATTTTTCAAGTATATTTAGAGTTTTCCAGCATCTTGATGATCTCTGCTAGATCCCCTACTAATTTACATTGGCTGTTTGAACCATATTTACCGAAATATGAGCCAATGAATATGAATAATGGGGTCTCGATAGGGCACTTGCCCCTCTATGGGGATGTAGCCAATTGGAATAAGAATGGGGTCTCGATTGAAAAAATCGAGCAATTTCATTTCAACAGTCAATTAAATTTTTCGGATTATATTTTTCGAGTTTATTTAGAGGTTTTCAGCATCTTGATGATCTCTGCTAGATCCCCTACTAATTCCTATTGGCTGCTTGAACCATATTTACCGAAATATGAGCCAATGAATATGAATAATGGGGTCTCGATATGGCACTTGCCCCTCTATAGGGATATAGCCAATTGGGATAAGAATGGGATCTCGATTGAGAAAACCGAGCAATTCCCTTTCAACAGTCAATTAAATTTTTCGGATTATATTTTTCGAGTTTATTTAGAGGTTTCCAGCATCTTGATGATCTCTGCTAGATCCCCTACTAATTTACATTGGCTGCTTGAACCATATTTACCGAAATATGAGCCAATGAATATGAATAATGGGGTCTCGATATGGCACTTGCCCCTCTATAGGGATATAGCCAATTGGGATAAGAATGGGATCTCGATTGAGAAAACCGAGCAATTCCCTTTCAACAGTCAATTAAATTTTTCGGATTATATTTTTCGAGTTTATTTAGAGTTTTCCAGCATCTTGATGATCTCTTCTAGATCCCCTACTAAATTACATTGACTGTTTGAACCATATTTACCGAAATATGAGCCAATGAATATGAATGATGGGGTCTCGCTATGGCACTTGCCCCTCTATGGGGATATAGCCAATTGGGATAAGAATGGCATCTCGATTGAGAAAACCGAGCAATTTCCTTTCAACAGTCAATTAAATTTTTCGGATTATATTTTTCGAGTTTATTTAGAGTTTTCCAGCATCTTGATGATCTCTTCTAGATCCCCTACTAATTTACATTGGCTGTTTAAACCATATTCACCGAAATATGAGCCAATGAATATTAATAATGGGGTCTCGCTATGGCACTTGCCCCTCTATGGGGATATAGCCAATTGGAATAAGAAGTGGGTCTCGATTGAAAAAATCGAGCAATTTCCTTTCAACAGTCAATTAAATTTTTCGGATTATATTTTTCGAGTTTATTTAGAGTTTTCCAGCATCTTGATGATCTCTGCTAGATCCCCTACTAAATTACATTGGCTGTTTGAACCATATTTACCGAAATATGAGCCAATGAATATGAATAATGGGGTCTCGCTATGGCACTTGCCCCTCTATGGGGATATAGCCAATTGGGATAAGAATGGCATCTCGATTGAGAAAACCGAGCAATTTCCTTTCAACAGTCAATTAAATTTTTCGGATTATATTTTTCGAGTTTATTTAGAGTTTTCCAGCATCTTGATGATCTCTTCTAGATCCCCTACTAATTTACATTGGCTGTTTAAACCATATTCACCGAAATATGAGCCAATGAATATTAATAATGGGGTCTCGCTATGGCACTTGCCCCTCTATGGGGATATAGCCAATTGGAATAAGAAGTGGGTCTCGATTGAAAAAATCGAGCAATTTCCTTTCAACAGTCAATTAAATTTTTCGGATTATATTTTTCGAGTTTATTTAGAGTTTTCCAGCATCTTGATGATCTCTGCTAGATCCCCTACTAATTTACATTGGCTGTTTGAACCATATTTACCGAAATATGAGCCAATGAATATGAATAATGGGGTCTCGATAGGGCACTTGCCCCTCTATGGGGATATAGCCAATTGGAATAAGAATGGGGTCTCGATTGAAAAAATCGAGCAATTTCCTTTCAACAGTCAATTAAATTTTTCGGCTTGTATTTTTCAAGTATATTTAGAGTTTTCCAGCATCTTGATGATCTCTGCTAGATCCCCTACTAATTTACATTGGCTGTTTGAACCATATTTACCGAAATATGAGCCAATGAATGAGAATAATGGGGTCTCGATATGGAACTTGCCCCTCTATGGGGATACAGCCAATTGGAATAAGAATGGGGTCTCGATTGAAAAAATCGAGCAATTTCCTTTCAACAGTCAATTAAATTTTTCGGCTTGTATTTTCCAAGTATATTTAGAGTTTTCCAGCATCTTGATGATCTCTGCTAGATACCCTACTAATTTACATTGGCTGTTTGAACCATATTTACCGAAATATGAGCCAATGAATATGAATAATGGGGTCTCGATAGGGCACTTGCCCCTCTATGGGGATATAGCCAATTGGAATAAGAATGGGGTCTCGATTGAAAAAATCGAGCAATTTCCTTTCAACAGTCAATTAAATTTTTCGGCTTGTATTTTTCAAGTATATTTAGAGTTTTC
Organism: Aleiodes leptofemur; assembly: GCA_963942555.1. NCBI lineage: Eukaryota > Metazoa > Arthropoda > Insecta > Hymenoptera > Braconidae > Aleiodes > Aleiodes leptofemur. Next base: position 1,903,754 of record OZ012609.1, read on the forward strand.
CAGCATCTTGATGATCTCTGCTAGATCCCCTACTAATTTACATTGGCTGTTTGAACCATATTTACCGAAATATGAGCCAATGAATGAGAATAATGGGGTCTCGATATGGAACTTGCCCCTCTATGGGGATACAGCCAATTGGAATAAGAATGGGGTCTCGATTGAAAAAATCGAGCAATTTCCTTTCAACAGTCAATTAAATTTTTCGGCTTGTATTTTTCAAGTATATTTAGAGTTTTCCAGCATCTTGATGATCTCTGCTAGATCCCCTACTAATTTACATTGGCTGTTTGAACCATATTTACCGAAATATGAGCCAATGAATATGAATAATGGGGTCTCGATAGGGCACTTGCCCCTCTATGGGGATGTAGCCAATTGGAATAAGAATGGGGTCTCGATTGAAAAAATCGAGCAATTTCATTTCAACAGTCAATTAAATTTTTCGGATTATATTTTTCGAGTTTATTTAGAGGTTTTCAGCATCTTGATGATCTCTGCTAGATCCCCTACTAATTCCTATTGGCTGCTTGAACCATATTTACCGAAATATGAGCCAATGAATATGAATAATGGGGTCTCGATATGGCACTTGCCCCTCTATAGGGATATAGCCAATTGGGATAAGAATGGGATCTCGATTGAGAAAACCGAGCAATTCCCTTTCAACAGTCAATTAAATTTTTCGGATTATATTTTTCGAGTTTATTTAGAGTTTTCCAGCATCTTGATGATCTCTTCTAGATCCCCTACTAAATTACATTGGCTGTTTGAACCATATTTACCGAAATATGAGCCAATGAATATGAATAATGGGGTCTCGCTATGGCACTTGCCCCTCTATGGGGATATAGCCAATTGGGATAAGAATGGCATCTCGATTGAGAAAACCGAGCAATTTCCTTTCAACAGTCAATTAAATTTTTCGGATTATATTTTTCGAGTTTATTTAGAGTTTTCCAGCATCTTGATGATCTCTTCTAGATCCCCTACTAATTTACATTGGCTGTTTGAACCATATTTACCGAAATATGAGCCAATGAATATGAATAATGGGGTCTCGATAGGGCACTTGCCCCTCTATGGGGATATGGCCAATTGGAATAAGAAGTGGGTCTCGATTGAAAAAATCGAGCAATTTCCTTTCAACAGTCAATTAAATTTTTCGGCTTGTATTTTTCAAGTATATTTAGAGTTTTCCAGCATCTTGATGATCTCTGCTAGATCCCCTACTAATTTACATTGGCTGTTTGAACCATATTCACCGAAATATGAGCCAATGAATATGAATAATGGGGTCTCGATGTGGCACTTGCCCCTCTATGGGGATGTAGCCAATTGGAATAAGAATGGGGTCTCGATTGAAAAAATCGAGCAAATTCTTTCCAACAGTCAATTAAATTTTTCGGCTTGTATTTATCAATTATATTTAGAGTTTTCCAGCATCTTGATGATCTCTGCTAGATCCCCTACTAATTTACATTGGCTGTTTGAACCATATTTACCGAAATATGAGCCAATGAATATGAATAATGGGGTCTCGATAGGGCACTTGCCCCTCTATGGGGATATAGCCAATTGGAATAAGAATGGGGTCTCGATTGAAAAAATCGAGCAATTTCCTTTCAACATTCAATTAAATTTTTCGGCTTGTATTTTTCAAGTATATTTAGAGTTTTCCAGCATCTTGATGATCTCTGCTAGATACCCTACTAATTTACATTGGCTGTTTGAACCATATTCACCGAAATAGGAGCCAATGAATATGAATAATGGGGTCTCGATGTGGCACTTGCCCCTCTATGGGGATGTAGCCAATTGGAATAAGAATGGGGTCTCGATTGAAAAAATCGAGCAAATTCCTTCCAACGGTCAATTAAATTTTTCGGCTTGTATTTTTCAAGTTTATTTAGAGTTTTCCAGCATCTTGATGATCTCTGCTAGATCCCCTACTAATTTACATTGGCTGCTTGAACCATATTTACCGAAATATGAGCCAATGAATATGAATAATGGGGTCTCGATATGGCACTTGCCCCTCTATAGGGATATAGCCAATTGGGATAAGAATGGGATCTCGATTGAGAAAACCGAGCAATTCCCTTTCAACAGTCAATTAAATTTTTCGGATTATATTTTTCGAGTTTATTTAGAGTTTTCCAGCATCTTGATGATCTCTTCTAGATCCCCTACTAATTTACATTGGCTGTTTGAACCATATTTACCGAAATATGAGCCAATGAATATTAATAATGGGGTCTCGCTATGGCACTTGCCCCTCTATGGGGATATAGCCAATTGGAATAAGAAGTGGGTCTCGATTGGAAAAACCGAGCAATTCCCTTTCAACAGTCAATTAAATTTTTCGGATTATATTTTTCGAGTTTATTCAGAGTTTTCCAGCATCTTGATGATCTCTGCTAGATCCCCTACTAATTTACATTGGCTGTTTGAACCATATTTACCGAAATATGAGCCAATGAATATGAATAATGGGGTCTCGCTATGGCACTTGCCCCTCTATGGGGACAGGGTTACCATATGGGGCTACTTATCGCCATTTAGGCTACTTCTTGAATTGGCCGGCTACTAAAATTCGAAGGAAGGCTACTTGTCGCCATAAGGCTACTTTTTTATTGCAGTGAGAATTTTTTCTTTCGACCTTCAATTTCATTTACCTAAAAATATAAAAAATGATGAGAATGAGAATGAATTGTGAAAATGAGAATACAATGAATGTTTCCATTTAAATTTACCACCACATTTTATTGCATCATGTTATATCAACATATTATTCGAAATATGATTGAAAGTATCGATCGTGCTGTCTTCCCTTCATAAAATGGACAGGGTATTAAAATCGAACATGGCGGATTCCATCTCGAATTGAAGGATAATCGAACTCGAAATGAAAATAGTCGATTATATAGCCTGGCGGAGCCTAGCTGAGCCTGGCGGAGCCTAGCGGAGCCTGGCGGAGCCTAGCGGAGCCTGGCGGAGCCTGCCGAACCTGGCCTAGCCTGAATTCTAACTAATCCTAAATTCTGCTATCTCTGATAGCTATTTCTGCTATCTATACCTAAAGAAAGAAGTTTCACTTCAAAAGTTTGAAATAATAATAAATTAATGACTCTTTCCCAAATTATAAAAATGCTTCCCTAAACTTCCCTAAACTATTCCGGAAAATTTAAGGATTAGTTAGCTTTGAAAATAATTTTTCTATCTGCTACGTATACGGAGGTATCATTGAAATTTAAAATAAAAAATAGAAGTCTACGCTAATCAACGGAGGCGGCCGCCGACGGCGCTAGTAAAATATAATTGAAACCAAAGATGACAGTCATAGTAATAATGATAACCGAACTAATGATGAGGACATTAACAAAGTTCTCAATTTAATTAAATATGCAGAAGACATCAATATTGATGAGCTGTCTGATGATATTTACGAGTATTGAAAAATATTTAATTTTCAGATTTCTTTGATCACCTAGAAATTGAAAAATTTTATATTCTTCTATTGAATAAATATACTTGTTATAAATTGAATATAAAAATAAAAAAAGATTGAAAATTTCATGATTATCGAAATAAATATTTAGTGATATATATTGAATGATAATAATAATAACAATTATACAGATAAATTATTCATTTCATGTCCCTCATTCAAAATAATTTCTGGCTACTTTCGGCTACTTCAGCGCCACAGCCAGGCTACTCGTCAGCAAAAGAGTCTGGTTACGCTGTATGGGGATGTAGCCAATTGGAATAAGAATGGGGTCTCGATTGAAAAAATCGAGCAATTTCCTATCAACAGTCAATTAAATTTTTCGGATTATATTTTTCGAGTTTATTTAGAGTTTTCCAGCATCTTGATGACCTCTGCTAGATCCCCTACTAATTTACATTGGCTGTTTGAACCATATTTACCGAAATATGAGCCAATGAATATGAATAATGGGGTCTCGATATGGCACTTGCCCCTCTATGGGGATGTAGCCAATTGGAATAAGAATGGGGTCTCGATTGAAAAAATCGAGCAATTTCCTTTCAACAGTCAATTAAATTTTTCGGATTATATTTTTCGAGTTTATTTAGAGTTTTCCAGCATCTTGATGATCTCTGCTAGATCCCCTACTAATTTACATTGGCTGTTTGAACCATATTTACCGAAATATGAGCCAATGAATATGAATAATGGGGTCTCGCTATGGCACTTGCCCCTCTATGGGGATATAGCCAATTGGGATAAGAATGGCATCTCGATTGAGAAAACCGAGCAATTTCCTTTCAACAGTCAATTAAATTTTTCGGATTATATTTTCGAGTTTATTTAGAGTTTTCCAGCATCTTGATGATCTCGGCTAGATCCCCTACTAATTTACATTGGCTGTTTGAACCATATTTACCGAAATATGAGCCAATGAATGAGAATAATGGGGTCTCGATATGGAACTTGCCCCTCTATGGGGATACAGCCAATTGGAATAAGAATGGGGTCTCGATTGAAAAAATCGAGCAATTTCCTTTCAACAGTCAATTAAATTTTTCGGCTTGTATTTTTCAAGTATATTTAGAGTTTTCCAGCATCTTGATGATCTCTGCTAGATCCCCTACTAATTTACATTGGCTGTTTGAACCATATTTACCGAAATATGAGCCAATGAATATGAATAATGGGGTCTCGATAGGGCACTTGCCCCTCTATGGGGATATAGCCAATTGGAATAAGAAGTGGGTCTCGATTGAAAAAATCGAGCAATTTCCTTTCAACAGTCAATTAAATTTTTCGGATTATATTTTTCGAGTTTATTTAGAGTTTTCCAGCATCTTGATGATCTCTGCTAGATCCCCTACTAATTTACATTGGCTGTTTGAACCATATTTACCGAAATATGAGCCAATGAATGAGAATAATGGGGTCTCGATATGGAACTTGCCCCTCTATGGGGATACAGCCAATTGGAATAAGAATGGGGTCTCGATTGAAAAAATCGAGCAATTTCCTTTCAACAGTCAATTAAATTTTTCGGCTTGTATTTTTCAATTATATTTAGAGTTTTCCAGCATCTTGATGATCTCTGCTAGATCCCCTACTAATTTACATTGGCTGTTTGAACCATATTTACCGAAATATGAGCCAATGAATATGAATAATGGGGTCTCGATAGGGCACTTGCCCCTCTATGGGGATATAGCCAATTGGAATAAGAATGGGGTCTCGATTGAAAAAATCGAGCAATTTCCTTTCAACAGTCAATTAAATTTTTCGGCTTGTATTTTTCAAGTATATTTAGAGTTTTCCAGCATCTTGATGATCTCTGCTAGATACCCTACTAATTTACATTGGCTGTTTGAACCATATTCACCGAAATAGGAGCCAATGAATATGAATAATGGGGTCTCGATGTGGCACTTGCCCCTCTATGGGGATGTAGCCAATTGGAATAAGAATGGGGTCTCGATTGAAAAAATCGAGCAAATTCCTTCCAACGGTCAATTAAATTTTTCGGCTTGTATTTTTCAAGTTTATTTAGAGTTTTCCAGCATCTTGATGATCTCTGCTAGATCCCCTACTAATTTACATTGGCTGTTTGAACCATATTTACCGAAATATGAGCCAATGAATATGAATAATGGGGTCTCGATAGGGCACTTGCCCCTCTATGGGGATGTAGCCAATTGGAATAAGAATGGGGTCTCGATTGAAAAAATCGAGCTATTTCATTTCAACAGTCAATTAAATTTTTCGGATTATATTTTTCGAGTTTATTTAGAGGTTTCCAGCATCTTGATGATCTCTGCTAGATCCCCTACTAATTTACATTGGCTGCTTGAACCATATTTACCGAAATATGAGCCAATGAATATGAATAATGGGGTCTCGATATGGCACTTGCCCCTCTATAGGGATATAGCCAATTGGGATAAGAATGGGATCTCGATTGAGAAAACCGAGCAATTCCCTTTCAACAGTCAATTAAATTTTTCGGATTATATTTTTCGAGTTTATTTAGAGTTTTCCAGCATCTTGATGATCTCTTCTAGATCCCCTACTAATTTACATTGGCTGTTTGAACCATATTTACCGAAATATGAGCCAATGAATATGAATAATGGGGTCTCAATAGGGCACTTGCCCCTCTATGGGGATATAGCCAATTGGAATAAGAATGGGGTCTCGATTGAAAAAATCGAGCAATTTCCTTTCAACAGTCAATTAAATTTTTCGGCTTGTATTTTTCAAGTATATTTAGAGTTTTCCAGCATCTTGATGATCTCTGCTAGATCCCCTACTAATTTACATTGGCTGTTTGAACCATATTTACCGAAATATGAGCCAATGAATATGAATAATGGGGTCTCGATATGGAACTTGCCCCTCTATGGGGATACAGCCAATTGGAATAAGAATGGGGTCTCGATTGAAAAAATCGAGCAATTTCCTTTCAACAGTCAATTAAATTTTTCGGCTTGTATTTTTCAAGTATATTTAGAGTTTTCCAGCATCTTGATGATCTCTGCTAGATCCCCTACTAATTTACATTGGCTGTTTGAACCATATTTACCGAAATATGAGCCAATGAATATGAATAATGGGGTCTCGATAGGGCACTTGCCCCTCTATGGGGATGTAGCCAATTGGAATAAGAATGGGGTCTCGATTGAAAAAATCGAGCAATTTCATTTCAACAGTCAATTAAATTTTTCGGATTATATTTTTCGAGTTTATTTAGAGGTTTTCAGCATCTTGATGATCTCTGCTAGATCCCCTACTAATTCCTATTGGCTGCTTGAACCATATTTACCGAAATATGAGCCAATGAATATGAATAATGGGGTCTCGATATGGCACTTGCCCCTCTATAGGGATATAGCCAATTGGGATAAGAATGGGATCTCGATTGAGAAAACCGAGCAATTCCCTTTCAACAGTCAATTAAATTTTTCGGATTATATTTTTCGAGTTTATTTAGAGTTTTCCAGCATCTTGATGATCTCTTCTAGATCCCCTACTAAATTACATTGACTGTTTGAACCATATTTACCGAAATATGAGCCAATGAATATGAATGATGGGGTCTCGCTATGGCACTTGCCCCTCTATGGGGATATAGCCAATTGGGATAAGAATGGCATCTCGATTGAGAAAACCGAGCAATTTCCTTTCAACAGTCAATTAAATTTTTCGGATTATATTTTTCGAGTTTATTTAGAGTTTTCCAGCATCTTGATGATCTCTTCTAGATCCCCTACTAATTTACATTGGCTGTTTAAACCATATTCACCGAAATATGAGCCAATGAATATTAATAATGGGGTCTCGCTATGGCACTTGCCCCTCTATGGGGATATAGCCAATTGGAATAAGAAGTGGGTCTCGATTGAAAAAATCGAGCAATTTCCTTTCAACAGTCAATTAAATTTTTCGGATTATATTTTTCGAGTTTATTTAGAGTTTTCCAGCATCTTGATGATCTCTGCTAGATCCCCTACTAAATTACATTGGCTGTTTGAACCATATTTACCGAAATATGAGCCAATGAATATGAATAATGGGGTCTCGCTATGGCACTTGCCCCTCTATGGGGATATAGCCAATTGGGATAAGAATGGCATCTCGATTGAGAAAACCGAGCAATTTCCTTTCAACAGTCAATTAAATTTTTCGGATTATATTTTTCGAGTTTATTTAGAGTTTTCCAGCATCTTGATGATCTCTTCTAGATCCCCTACTAATTTACATTGGCTGTTTAAACCATATTCACCGAAATATGAGCCAATGAATATTAATAATGGGGTCTCGCTATGGCACTTGCCCCTCTATGGGGATATAGCCAATTGGAATAAGAAGTGGGTCTCGATTGAAAAAATCGAGCAATTTCCTTTCAACAGTCAATTAAATTTTTCGGATTATATTTTTCGAGTTTATTTAGAGTTTTCCAGCATCTTGATGATCTCTGCTAGATCCCCTACTAATTTACATTGGCTGTTTGAACCATATTTACCGAAATATGAGCCAATGAATATGAATAATGGGGTCTCGATAGGGCACTTGCCCCTCTATGGGGATATAGCCAATTGGAATAAGAATGGGGTCTCGATTGAAAAAATCGAGCAATTTCCTTTCAACAGTCAATTAAATTTTTCGGCTTGTATTTTTCAAGTATATTTAGAGTTTTCCAGCATCTTGATGATCTCTGCTAGATCCCCTACTAATTTACATTGGCTGTTTGAACCATATTTACCGAAATATGAGCCAATGAATGAGAATAATGGGGTCTCGATATGGAACTTGCCCCTCTATGGGGATACAGCCAATTGGAATAAGAATGGGGTCTCGATTGAAAAAATCGAGCAATTTCCTTTCAACAGTCAATTAAATTTTTCGGCTTGTATTTTCCAAGTATATTTAGAGTTTTCCAGCATCTTGATGATCTCTGCTAGATACCCTACTAATTTACATTGGCTGTTTGAACCATATTTACCGAAATATGAGCCAATGAATATGAATAATGGGGTCTCGATAGGGCACTTGCCCCTCTATGGGGATATAGCCAATTGGAATAAGAATGGGGTCTCGATTGAAAAAATCGAGCAATTTCCTTTCAACAGTCAATTAAATTTTTCGGCTTGTATTTTTCAAGTATATTTAGAGTTTTCCAGCATCTTGATGATCTCTGCTAGATCCCCTACTAATTTACATTGGCTGTTTGAACCATATTTACCGAAATATGAGCCAATGAATGAGAATAATGGGGTCTCGATATGGAACTTGCCCCTCTATGGGGATACAGCCAATTGGAATAAGAATGGGGTCTCGATTGAAAAAATCGAGCAATTTCCTTTCAACAGTCAATTAAATTTTTCGGCTTGTATTTTTCAAGTATATTTAGAGTTTTCCAGCATCTTGATGATCTCTGCTAGATCCCCTACTAATTTACATTGGCTGTTTGAACCATATTTACCGAAATATGAGCCAATGAATATGAATAATGGGGTCTCGATATGGAACTTGCCCCTCTATGGGGATACAGCCAATTGGAATAAGAATGGGGTCTCGATTGAAAAAATCGAGCAATTTCCTTTCAACAGTCAATTAAATTTTTCGGCTTGTATTTTTCAAGTATATTTAGAGTTTTCCAGCATCTTGATGATCTCTGCTAGATCCCCTACTAATTTACATTGGCTGTTTGAACCATATTTACCGAAATATGAGCCAATGAATATGAATAATGGGGTCTCGATAGGGCACTTGCCCCTCTATGGGGATGTAGCCAATTGGAATAAGAATGGGGTCTCGATTGAAAAAATCGAGCAATTTCATTTCAACAGTCAATTAAATTTTTCGGATTATATTTTTCGAGTTTATTTAGAGTTTTCCAGCATCTTGATGATCTCTGCTAGATCCCCTACTAATTTACATTGGCTGTTTGAACCATATTTACCGAAATATGAGCCAATGAATGAGAATAATGGGGTCTCGATATGGAACTTGCCCCTCTATGGGGATACAGCCAATTGGAATGAGAATGGGGTCTCGATTGAAAAAATCGAGCAATTTCCTTTCAACAGTCAATTAAATTTTTCGGCTTGTATTTTTCAAGTATATTTAGAGTTTTCCAGCATCTTGATGATCTCTGCTAGATACCCTACTAATTTACATTGGCTGTTTGAACCATATTTACCGAAATATGAGCCAATGAATATGAATAATGGGGTCTCGATAGGGCACTTGCCCCTCTATGGGGATATAGCCAATTGGAATAAGAATGGGGTCTCGATTGAAAAAATCGAGCAATTTCCTTTCAACAGTCAATTAAATTTTTCGGCTTGGATTTTTCAAGTATATTTAGAGTTTTCCAGCATCTTGATGATCTCTGCTAGATCCCCTACTAATTTACATTGGCTGTTTGAACCATATTCACCGAAATATGAGCCAATGAATATGAATAATGGGGTCTCGATGTGGCACTTGCCCCTCTATGGGGATGTAGCCAATTGGAATAAGAATGGGGTCTCGATTGAAAAAATCGAGCAAATTCCTTCCAACGGTCAATTAAATTTTTCGGCTTGTATTTTTCAAGTTCATTTAGAGTTTTCCAGCATCTTGATGATCTCTGCTAGATCCCCTACTAATTTACATTGGCTGTTTGAACCATATTTACCGAAATATGAGCCAATGAATATGAATAATGGGGTCTCGCTATGGCACTTGCCCCTCTATGGGGATATAGCCAATTGGGATAAGAATGGCATCTCGCTTGAGAAAACCGAGCAATTTCCTTTCAACAGTCAATTAAATTTTTCGGATTATATTTTTCGAGTTTATTTAGAGTTTTCCAGCATCTTGATGATCTCGGCTAGATCCCCTACTAATTTACATTGGCTGTTTGAACCATATTTACCGAAATATGAGCCAATGAATGAGAATAATGGGGTCTCGATATGGAACTTGCCCCTCTATGGGGATACAGCCAATTGGAATAAGAATGGGGTCTCGATTGAAAAAATCGAGCAATTTCCTTTCAACAGTCAATTAAATTTTTCGGCTTGTATTTTTCAAGTATATTTAGAGTTTTCCAGCATCTTGATGATCTCTGCTAGATCCCCTACTAATTTACATTGGCTGTTTGAACCATATTTACCGAAATATGAGCCAATGAAAATGAATAATGGGGTCTCGATAGGGCACTTGCCCCTCTATGGGGATATAGCCAATTGGAATAAGAATGGGGTCTCGATTGAAAAAATCGAGCAATTTCCTTTCAACAGTCAATTAAATTTTTCGGCTTGTATTTTTCAAGTATATTTAGAGTTTTCCAGCATCTTGATGATCTCTGCTAGATCCCCTACTAATTTACATTGGCTGTTTGAACCATATTTACCGAAATATGAGCCAATGAATATGAATAATGGGGTCTCGATAGGGCACTTGCCCCTCTATGGGGATATAGCCAATTGGAATAAGAATGAGGTCTCGATTGAAAAAATCGAGCAATTTCCTTTCAACAGTCAATTAAATTTTTCGGCTTGTATTTTTCAAGTATATTTAGAGTTTTCCAGCATCTTGATGATCTCTGCTAGATCCCCTACTAATTTACATTGGCTGTTTGAACCATATTTACCGAAATATGAGCCAATGAATATGAATAATGGGGTCTCGCTATGGCACTTGCCCCTCTATGGGGATATAGCCAATTGGGATAAGAATGGCATCTCGATTGAGAAAACCGAGCAATTCCCTTTCAACAGTCAATTAAATTTTTCGGATTATATTTTTCGAGTTTATTTAGAATTTTCCAGCATCTTGATGATCTCTGCTAGATCCCCTACTAATTTACATTGGCTGTTTGAACCATATTTACCGAAATATGAGCCAATGAATATGAATAATGGGGTCTCGATAGGGCACTTGCCCCTCTATGGGGATTTAGCCAATTGGAATAAGAATGGGGTCTCGATTGAAAAAATCGAGCAATTTCATTTCAACAGTCAATTAAATTTTTCGGCTTGTATTTTTCAAGTTTATTTAGAGTTTTCCAGCATCTTGATGATCTCTGCTAGATCCCCTACTAATTTACATTGGCTGTTTGAACCATATTTACCGAAATATGAGCCAATGAATGAGAATAATGGGGTCTCGATATGGAACTTGCCCCTCTATGGGGATACAGCCAATTGGAATGAGAATGGGGTCTCGATTGAAAAAATCGAGCAATTTCCTTTCAACAGTCAATTAAATTTTTCGGCTTGTATTTTTCAAGTATATTTAGAGTTTTCCAGCATCTTGATGATCTCTGCTAGATACCCTACTAATTTACATTGGCTGTTTGAACCATATTTACCGAAATATGAGCCAATGAATATGAATAATGGGGTCTCGATAGGGCACTTGCCCCTCTATGGGGATATAGCCAATTGGAATAAGAATGGGGTCTCGATTGAAAAAATCGAGCAATTTCCTTTCAACAGTCAATTAAATTTTTCGGCTTGGATTTTTCAAGTATATTTAGAGTTTTCCAGCATCTTGATGATCTCTGCTAGATCCCCTACTAATTTACATTGGCTGTTTGAACCATATTCACCGAAATATGAGCCAATGAATATGAATAATGGGGTCTCGATGTGGCACTTGCCCCTCTATGGGGATGTAGCCAATTGGAATAAGAATGGGGTCTCGATTGAAAAAATCGAGCAAATTCCTTCCAACGGTCAATTAAATTTTTCGGCTTGTATTTTTCAAGTTTATTTAGAGTTTTCCAGCATCTTGATGATCTCTGCTAGATCCCCTACTAATTTACATTGGCTGTTTGAACCATATTTACCGAAATATGAGCCAATGAATATGAATAATGGGGTCTCGCTATGGCACTTGCCCCTCTATGGGGATATAGCCAATTGGGATAAGAATGGCATCTCGCTTGAGAAAACCGAGCAATTTCCTTTCAACAGTCAATTAAATTTTTCGGATTATATTTTTCGAGTTTATTTAGAGTTTTCCAGCATCTTGATGATCTCGGCTAGATCCCCTACTAATTTACATTGGCTGTTTGAACCATATTTACCGAAATATGAGCCAATGAATGAGAATAATGGGGTCTCGATATGGAACTTGCCCCTCTATGGGGATACAGCCAATTGGAATAAGAATGGGGTCTCGATTGAAAAAATCGAGCAATTTCCTTTCAACAGTCAATTAAATTTTTCGGCTTGTATTTTTCAAGTATATTTAGAGTTTTCCAGCATCTTGATGATCTCTGCTAGATCCCCTACTAATTTACATTGGCTGTTTGAACCATATTTACCGAAATATGAGCCAATGAAAATGAATAATGGGGTCTCGATAGGGCACTTGCCCCTCTATGGGGATATAGCCAATTGGAATAAGAATGGGGTCTCGATTGAAAAAATCGAGCAATTTCCTTTCAACAGTCAATTAAATTTTTCGGCTTGTATTTTTCAAGTATATTTAGAGTTTTCCAGCATCTTGATGATCTCTGCTAGATCCCCTACTAATTTACATTGGCTGTTTGAACCATATTTACCGAAATATGAGCCAATGAATATGAATAATGGGGTCTCGATAGGGCACTTGCCCCTCTATGGGGATATAGCCAATTGGAATAAGAATGAGGTCTCGATTGAAAAAATCGAGCAATTTCCTTTCAACAGTCAATTAAATTTTTCGGCTTGTATTTTTCAAGTATATTTAGAGTTTTCCAGCATCTTGATGATCTCTGCTAGATCCCCTACTAATTTACATTGGCTGTTTGAACCATATTTACCGAAATATGAGCCAATGAATATGAATAATGGGGTCTCGCTATGGCACTTGCCCCTCTATGGGGATATAGCCAATTGGGATAAGAATGGCATCTCGATTGAGAAAACCGAGCAATTCCCTTTCAACAGTCAATTAAATTTTTCGGATTATATTTTTCGAGTTTATTTAGAATTTTCCAGCATCTTGATGATCTCTGCTAGATCCCCTACTAATTTACATTGGCTGTTTGAACCATATTTACCGAAATATGAGCCAATGAATATGAATAATGGGGTCTCGATAGGGCACTTGCCCCTCTATGGGGATTTAGCCAATTGGAATAAGAATGGGGTCTCGATTGAAAAAATCGAGCAATTTCATTTCAACAGTCAATTAAATTTTTCGGATTATATTTTTCGAGTTTATTTAGAGGTTTTCAGCATCTTGATGATCTCTGCTAGATCCCCTACTAATTTACATTGGCTGCTTGAACCATATTTACCGAAATATGAGCCAATGAATATGAATAATGGGGTCTCGATATGGCACTTGCCCCTCTATAGGGATATAGCCAATTGGGATAAGAATGGGATCTCGATTGAGAAAACCGAGCAATTCCCTTTCAACAGTCAATTAAATTTTTCGGATTATATTTTTCGAGTTTATTTAGAGTTTTCCAGCATCTTGATGATCTCTTCTAGATCCCCTTCTAAATTACATTGGCTGTTTGAACCATATTTACCGAAATATGAGCCAATGAATATGAATAATGGGGTCTCGCTATGGCACTTGCCCCTCTATGGGGATATAGCCAATTGGGATAAGAATGGCATCTCGATTGAGAAAACCGAGCAATTTCCTTTCAACAGTCAATTAAATTTTTCGGATTATATTTTTCGAGTTTATTTAGAGTTTTCCAGCATCTTGATGATCTCTTCTAGATCCCCTACTAATTTACATTGGCTGTTTAAACCATATTCACCGAAATATGAGCCAATGAATATTAATAATGGGGTCTCGCTATGGCACTTGCCCCTCTATGGGGATATAGCCAATTGGAATAAGAAGTGGGTCTCGATTGAAAAAATCGAGCAATTTCCTTTCAACAGTCAATTAAATTTTTCGGATTATATTTTTCGAGTTTATTTAGAGTTTTCCAGCATCTTGATGATCTCTGCTAGATCCCCTACTAATTTACATTGGCCGTTTGAACCATATTTACCGAAATATGAGCCAATGAATGAGAATAATGGGGTCTCGATATGGAACTTGCCCCTCTATGGGGATACAGCCAATTGGAATAAGAATGGGGTCTCGATTGAAAAAATCGAGCAATTTCCTTTCAACAGTCAATTAAATTTATCGGATTATATTTTTCGAGTTTATTTAGAGTTTTCCAGCATCTTGATGATCTCGGCTAGATCCCCTACTAATTTACATTGGCTGTTTGAACCATATTTACCGAAATATGAGCCAATGAATGAGAATAATGGGGTCTCGATATGGAACTTGCCCCTCTATGGGGATACAGCCAATTGGAATAAGAATGGGGTCTCGATTGAAAAAATCGAGCAATTTCCTTTCAACAGTCAATTAAATTTTTCGGCTTGTATTTTTCAAGTATATTTAGAGTTTTCCAGCATCTTGATGATCTCTGCTAGATACCCTACTAATTTACATTGGCTGTTTGAACCATATTTACCGAAATATGAGCCAATGAATATGAATAATGGGGTCTCGATAGGGCACTTGCCCCTCTATGGGGATATAGCCAATTGGAATAAGAATGGGGTCTCGATTGAAAAAATCGAGCAATTTCCTTTCAACAGTCAATTAAATTTTTCGGCTTGTATTTTTCAAGTATATTTAGAGTTTTCCAGCATCTTGATGATCTCTGCTAGATCCCCTACTAATTTACATTGGCTGTTTGAACCATATTCACCGAAATATGAGCCAATGAATATGAATAATGGGGTCTCGATGTGGCACTTGCCCCTCTATGGGGATGTAGCCAATTGGAATAAGAATGGGGTCTCGATTGAAAAAATCGAGCAATTTCCTTTCAACAGTCAATTAAATTTTTCGGCTTGTATTTTTCAAGTATATTTAGAGTTTTCCAGCATCTTGATGATCTCTGCTAGATCCCCTACTAATTTACATTGGCTGTTTGAACCATATTTACCGAAATATGAGCCAATGAATATGAATAATGGGGTCTCGATAGGGCACTTGCCCCTCTATGGGGATATAGCCAATTGGAATAAGAATGAGGTCTCGATTGAAAAAATCGAGCAATTTCCTTTCAACAGTCAATTAAATTTTTCGGCTTGTATTTTTCAAGTATATTTAGAGTTTTCCAGCATCTTGATGATCTCTGCTAGATCCCCTACTAATTTACATTGGCTGTTTGAACCATATTTACCGAAATATGAGCCAATGAATATGAATAATGGGGTCTCGCTATGGCACTTGCCCCTCTATGGGGATATAGCCAATTGGGATAAGAATGGCATCTCGATTGAGAAAACCGAGCAATTCCCTTTCAACAGTCAATTAAATTTTTCGGATTATATTTTTCGAGTTTATTTAGAATTTTCCAGCATCTTGATGATCTCTGCTAGATCCCCTACTAATTTACATTGGCTGTTTGAACCATATTTACCGAAATATGAGCCAATGAATATGAATAATGGGGTCTCGATAGGGCACTTGCCCCTCTATGGGGATTTAGCCAATTGGAATAAGAATGGGGTCTCGATTGAAAAAATCGAGCAATTTCATTTCAACAGTCAATTAAATTTTTCGGCTTGTATTTTTCAAGTTTATTTAGAGTTTTCCAGCATCTTGATGATCTCTGCTAGATCCCCTACTAATTTACATTGGCTGTTTGAACCATATTTACCGAAATATGAGCCAATGAATGAGAATAATGGGGTCTCGATATGGAACTTGCCCCTCTATGGGGATACAGCCAATTGGAATGAGAATGGGGTCTCGATTGAAAAAATCGAGCAATTTCCTTTCAACAGTCAATTAAATTTTTCGGCTTGTATTTTTCAAGTATATTTAGAGTTTTCCAGCATCTTGATGATCTCTGCTAGATACCCTACTAATTTACATTGGCTGTTTGAACCATATTTACCGAAATATGAGCCAATGAATATGAATAATGGGGTCTCGATAGGGCACTTGCCCCTCTATGGGGATATAGCCAATTGGAATAAGAATGAGGTCTCGATTGAAAAAATCGAGCAATTTCCTTTCAACAGTCAATTAAATTTTTCGGCTTGTATTTTTCAAGTATATTTAGAGTTTTCCAGCATCTTGATGATCTCTGCTAGATCCCCTACTAATTTACATTGGCTGTTTGAACCATATTTACCGAAATATGAGCCAATGAATATGAATAATGGGGTCTCGCTATGGCACTTGCCCCTCTATGGGGATATAGCCAATTGGGATAAGAATGGCATCTCGATTGAGAAAACCGAGCAATTCCCTTTCAACAGTCAATTAAATTTTTCGGATTATATTTTTCGAGTTTATTTAGAATTTTCCAGCATCTTGATGATCTCTGCTAGATCCCCTACTAATTTACATTGGCTGTTTGAACCATATTTACCGAAATATGAGCCAATGAATATGAATAATGGGGTCTCGATAGGGCACTTGCCCCTCTATGGGGATTTAGCCAATTGGAATAAGAATGGGGTCTCGATTGAAAAAATCGAGCAATTTCATTTCAACAGTCAATTAAATTTTTCGGCTTGTATTTTTCAAGTTTATTTAGAGTTTTCCAGCATCTTGATGATCTCTGCTAGATCCCCTACTAATTTACATTGGCTGTTTGAACCATATTTACCGAAATATGAGCCAATGAATGAGAATAATGGGGTCTCGATATGGAACTTGCCCCTCTATGGGGATACAGCCAATTGGAATGAGAATGGGGTCTCGATTGAAAAAATCGAGCAATTTCCTTTCAACAGTCAATTAAATTTTTCGGCTTGTATTTTTCAAGTATATTTAGAGTTTTCCAGCATCTTGATGATCTCTGCTAGATACCCTACTAATTTACATTGGCTGTTTGAACCATATTTACCGAAATATGAGCCAATGAATATGAATAATGGGGTCTCGATAGGGCACTTGCCCCTCTATGGGGATATAGCCAATTGGAATAAGAATGGGGTCTCGATTGAAAAAATCGAGCAATTTCCTTTCAACAGTCAATTAAATTTTTCGGCTTGGATTTTTCAAGTATATTTAGAGTTTTCCAGCATCTTGATGATCTCTGCTAGATCCCCTACTAATTTACATTGGCTGTTTGAACCATATTCACCGAAATATGAGCCAATGAATATGAATAATGGGGTCTCGATGTGGCACTTGCCCCTCTATGGGGATGTAGCCAATTGGAATAAGAATGGGGTCTCGATTGAAAAAATCGAGCAAATTCCTTCCAACGGTCAATTAAATTTTTCGGCTTGTATTTTTCAAGTTTATTTAGAGTTTTCCAGCATCTTGATGATCTCTGCTAGATCCCCTACTAATTTACATTGGCTGTTTGAACCATATTTACCGAAATATGAGCCAATGAATATGAATAATGGGGTCTCGCTATGGCACTTGCCCCTCTATGGGGATATAGCCAATTGGGATAAGAATGGCATCTCGCTTGAGAAAACCGAGCAATTTCCTTTCAACAGTCAATTAAATTTTTCGGATTATATTTTTCGAGTTTATTTAGAGTTTTCCAGCATCTTGATGATCTCGGCTAGATCCCCTACTAATTTACATTGGCTGTTTGAACCATATTTACCGAAATATGAGCCAATGAATGAGAATAATGGGGTCTCGATATGGAACTTGCCCCTCTATGGGGATACAGCCAATTGGAATAAGAATGGGGTCTCGATTGAAAAAATCGAGCAATTTCCTTTCAACAGTCAATTAAATTTTTCGGCTTGTATTTTTCAAGTATATTTAGAGTTTTCCAGCATCTTGATGATCTCTGCTAGATCCCCTACTAATTTACATTGGCTGTTTGAACCATATTTACCGAAATATGAGCCAATGAAAATGAATAATGGGGTCTCGATAGGGCACTTGCCCCTCTATGGGGATATAGCCAATTGGAATAAGAATGGGGTCTCGATTGAAAAAATCGAGCAATTTCCTTTCAACAGTCAATTAAATTTTTCGGCTTGTATTTTTCAAGTATATTTAGAGTTTTCCAGCATCTTGATGATCTCTGCTAGATCCCCTACTAATTTACATTGGCTGTTTGAACCATATTTACCGAAATATGAGCCAATGAATATGAATAATGGGGTCTCGATAGGGCACTTGCCCCTCTATGGGGATATAGCCAATTGGAATAAGAATGAGGTCTCGATTGAAAAAATCGAGCAATTTCCTTTCAACAGTCAATTAAATTTTTCGGCTTGTATTTTTCAAGTATATTTAGAGTTTTCCAGCATCTTGATGATCTCTGCTAGATCCCCTACTAATTTACATTGGCTGTTTGAACCATATTTACCGAAATATGAGCCAATGAATATGAATAATGGGGTCTCGCTATGGCACTTGCCCCTCTATGGGGATATAGCCAATTGGGATAAGAATGGCATCTCGATTGAGAAAACCGAGCAATTCCCTTTCAACAGTCAATTAAATTTTTCGGATTATATTTTTCGAGTTTATTTAGAATTTTCCAGCATCTTGATGATCTCTGCTAGATCCCCTACTAATTTACATTGGCTGTTTGAACCATATTTACCGAAATATGAGCCAATGAATATGAATAATGGGGTCTCGATAGGGCACTTGCCCCTCTATGGGGATTTAGCCAATTGGAATAAGAATGGGGTCTCGATTGAAAAAATCGAGCAATTTCATTTCAACAGTCAATTAAATTTTTCGGATTATATTTTTCGAGTTTATTTAGAGGTTTTCAGCATCTTGATGATCTCTGCTAGATCCCCTACTAATTTACATTGGCTGCTTGAACCATATTTACCGAAATATGAGCCAATGAATATGAATAATGGGGTCTCGATATGGCACTTGCCCCTCTATAGGGATATAGCCAATTGGGATAAGAATGGGATCTCGATTGAGAAAACCGAGCAATTCCCTTTCAACAGTCAATTAAATTTTTCGGATTATATTTTTCGAGTTTATTTAGAGTTTTCCAGCATCTTGATGATCTCTTCTAGATCCCCTTCTAAATTACATTGGCTGTTTGAACCATATTTACCGAAATATGAGCCAATGAATATGAATAATGGGGTCTCGCTATGGCACTTGCCCCTCTATGGGGATATAGCCAATTGGGATAAGAATGGCATCTCGATTGAGAAAACCGAGCAATTTCCTTTCAACAGTCAATTAAATTTTTCGGATTATATTTTTCGAGTTTATTTAGAGTTTTCCAGCATCTTGATGATCTCTTCTAGATCCCCTACTAATTTACATTGGCTGTTTAAACCATATTCACCGAAATATGAGCCAATGAATATTAATAATGGGGTCTCGCTATGGCACTTGCCCCTCTATGGGGATATAGCCAATTGGAATAAGAAGTGGGTCTCGATTGAAAAAATCGAGCAATTTCCTTTCAACAGTCAATTAAATTTTTCGGATTATATTTTTCGAGTTTATTTAGAGTTTTCCAGCATCTTGATGATCTCTGCTAGATCCCCTACTAATTTACATTGGCCGTTTGAACCATATTTACCGAAATATGAGCCAATGAATGAGAATAATGGGGTCTCGATATGGAACTTGCCCCTCTATGGGGATACAGCCAATTGGAATAAGAATGGGGTCTCGATTGAAAAAATCGAGCAATTTCCTTTCAACAGTCAATTAAATTTATCGGATTATATTTTTCGAGTTTATTTAGAGTTTTCCAGCATCTTGATGATCTCGGCTAGATCCCCTACTAATTTACATTGGCTGTTTGAACCATATTTACCGAAATATGAGCCAATGAATGAGAATAATGGGGTCTCGATATGGAACTTGCCCCTCTATGGGGATACAGCCAATTGGAATAAGAATGGGGTCTCGATTGAAAAAATCGAGCAATTTCCTTTCAACAGTCAATTAAATTTTTCGGCTTGTATTTTTCAAGTATATTTAGAGTTTTCCAGCATCTTGATGATCTCTGCTAGATACCCTACTAATTTACATTGGCTGTTTGAACCATATTTACCGAAATATGAGCCAATGAATATGAATAATGGGGTCTCGATAGGGCACTTGCCCCTCTATGGGGATATAGCCAATTGGAATAAGAATGGGGTCTCGATTGAAAAAATCGAGCAATTTCCTTTCAACAGTCAATTAAATTTTTCGGCTTGTATTTTTCAAGTATATTTAGAGTTTTCCAGCATCTTGATGATCTCTGCTAGATCCCCTACTAATTTACATTGGCTGTTTGAACCATATTCACCGAAATATGAGCCAATGAATATGAATAATGGGGTCTCGATGTGGCACTTGCCCCTCTATGGGGATGTAGCCAATTGGAATAAGAATGGGGTCTCGATTGAAAAAATCGAGCAAATTCCTTCCAACGGTCAATTAAATTTTTCGGCTTGTATTTTTCAAGTTTATTTAGAGTTTTCCAGCATCTTGATGATCTCTGCTAGATCCCCTACTAATTTACATTGGCTGTTTGAACCATATTTACCGAAATATGAGCCAATGAATATGAATAATGGGGTCTCGCTATGGCACTTGCCCCTCTATGGGGATATAGCCAATTGGGATAAGAATGGCATCTCGATTGAGAAAACCGAGCAATTTCCTTTCAACAGTCAATTAAATTTTTCGGATTATATTTTTCGAGTTTATTTAGAGTTTTCCAGCATCTTGATGATCTCGGCTAGATCCCCTACTAATTTACATTGGCTGTTTGAACCATATTTACCGAAATATGAGCCAATGAATGAGAATAATGGGGTCTCGATATGGAACTTGCCCCTCTATGGGGATACAGCCAATTGGAATAAGAATGGGGTCTCGATTGAAAAAATCGAGCAATTTCCTTTCAACAGTCAATTAAATTTTTCGGCTTGTATTTTTCAAGTATATTTAGAGATTTTCAGCATCTTGATGATCTCTGCTAGATCCCCTACTAATTTACATTGGCTGTTTGAACCATATTCACCGAAATATGAGCCAATGAATATGAATAATGGGGTCTCGATGTGGCACTTGCCCCTCTATGGGGATGTAGCCAATTGGAATAAGAATGGGGTCTCGATTGAAAAAATCGAGCAAATTCCTTCCAACGGTCAATTAAATTTTTCGGCTTGTATTTTTCAAGTTTATTTAGAGTTTTCCAGCATCTTGATGATCTCTGCTAGATCCCCTACTAATTTACATTGGCTGTTTGAACCATATTTACCGAAATATGAGCCAATGAATATGAATAATGGGGTCTCAATAGGGCACTTGCCCCTCTATGGGGATATAGCCAATTGGAATAAGAATGAGGTCTCGATTGAAAAAATCGAGCAATTTCCTTTCAACAGTCAATTAAATTTTTCGGCTTGTATTTTTCAAGTATATTTAGAGATTTTCAGCATCTTGATGATCTCTGCTAGATCCCCTACTAATTTACATTGGCTGTTTGAACCATATTCACCGAAATATGAGCCAATGAATATGAATAATGGGGTCTCGATGTGGCACTTGCCCCTCTATGGGGATATAGCCAATTGGAATGAGAAGTGGGTCTCGATTGAAAAAACCGAGCAATTTCCTGTCAACAGTCAATTAAATTTTTCGGATTATATTTTTCGAGTTCATTTAGAGGTTTCCAGCATCTTGATGATCTCTGCTAGATCCCCTACTAATTTACATTGGCTGCGTGAACCATATTCACCGAAATATGAGCCAATGAATATGAATAATGGGGTCTCGATATGGCACTTGCCCCTCTATGGGGATATAGCCAATTGGAATAAGAAGTGGGTCTCGATTGAAAAAATCGAGCAATTTCCTTTCAACAGTCAATTAAATTTTTCGGATTATATTTTTCGAGTTTATTTAGAGTTTTCCAGCATCTTGATGATCTCTGCTAGATCCCCTACTAATTTACATTGGCCGTTTGAACCATATTTACCGAAATATGAGCCAATGAATGAGAATAATGGGGTCTCGATATGGAACTTGCCCCTCTATGGGGATACAGCCAATTGGAATAAGAATGGGGTCTCGATTGAAAAAATCGAGCAATTTCCTTTCAACAGTCAATTAAATTTATCGGATTATATTTTTCGAGTTTATTTAGAGTTTTCCAGCATCTTGATGATCTCGGCTAGATCCCCTACTAATTTACATTGGCTGTTTGAACCATATTTACCGAAATATGAGCCAATGAATGAGAATAATGGGGTCTCGATATGGAACTTGCCCCTCTATGGGGATACAGCCAATTGGAATAAGAATGGGGTCTCGATTGAAAAAATCGAGCAATTTCCTTTCAACAGTCAATTAAATTTTTCGGCTTGTATTTTTCAAGTATATTTAGAGTTTTCCAGCATCTTGATGATCTCTGCTAGATACCCTACTAATTTACATTGGCTGTTTGAACCATATTTACCGAAATATGAGCCAATGAATATGAATAATGGGGTCTCGATAGGGCACTTGCCCCTCTATGGGGATATAGCCAATTGGAATAAGAATGGGGTCTCGATTGAAAAAATCGAGCAATTTCCTTTCAACAGTCAATTAAATTTTTCGGCTTGTATTTTTCAAGTATATTTAGAGTTTTCCAGCATCTTGATGATCTCTGCTAGATCCCCTACTAATTTACATTGGCTGTTTGAACCATATTCACCGAAATATGAGCCAATGAATATGAATAATGGGGTCTCGATGTGGCACTTGCCCCTCTATGGGGATGTAGCCAATTGGAATAAGAATGGGGTCTCGATTGAAAAAATCGAGCAAATTCCTTCCAACGGTCAATTAAATTTTTCGGCTTGTATTTTTCAAGTTTATTTAGAGTTTTCCAGCATCTTGATGATCTCTGCTAGATCCCCTACTAATTTACATTGGCTGTTTGAACCATATTTACCGAAATATGAGCCAATGAATATGAATAATGGGGTCTCGCTATGGCACTTGCCCCTCTATGGGGATATAGCCAATTGGGATAAGAATGGCATCTCGATTGAGAAAACCGAGCAATTTCCTTTCAACAGTCAATTAAATTTTTCGGATTATATTTTTCGAGTTTATTTAGAGTTTTCCAGCATCTTGATGATCTCGGCTAGATCCCCTACTAATTTACATTGGCTGTTTGAACCATATTTACCGAAATATGAGCCAATGAATGAGAATAATGGGGTCTCGATATGGAACTTGCCCCTCTATGGGGATACAGCCAATTGGAATAAGAATGGGGTCTCGATTGAAAAAATCGAGCAATTTCCTTTCAACAGTCAATTAAATTTTTCGGCTTGTATTTTTCAAGTATATTTAGAGATTTTCAGCATCTTGATGATCTCTGCTAGATCCCCTACTAATTTACATTGGCTGTTTGAACCATATTCACCGAAATATGAGCCAATGAATATGAATAATGGGGTCTCGATGTGGCACTTGCCCCTCTATGGGGATGTAGCCAATTGGAATAAGAATGGGGTCTCGATTGAAAAAATCGAGCAAATTCCTTCCAACGGTCAATTAAATTTTTCGGCTTGTATTTTTCAAGTTTATTTAGAGTTTTCCAGCATCTTGATGATCTCTGCTAGATCCCCTACTAATTTACATTGGCTGTTTGAACCATATTTACCGAAATATGAGCCAATGAATATGAATAATGGGGTCTCAATAGGGCACTTGCCCCTCTATGGGGATATAGCCAATTGGAATAAGAATGAGGTCTCGATTGAAAAAATCGAGCAATTTCCTTTCAACAGTCAATTAAATTTTTCGGCTTGTATTTTTCAAGTATATTTAGAGATTTTCAGCATCTTGATGATCTCTGCTAGATCCCCTACTAATTTACATTGGCTGTTTGAACCATATTCACCGAAATATGAGCCAATGAATATGAATAATGGGGTCTCGATGTGGCACTTGCCCCTCTATGGGGATATAGCCAATTGGAATGAGAAGTGGGTCTCGATTGAAAAAACCGAGCAATTTCCTGTCAACAGTCAATTAAATTTTTCGGATTATATTTTTCGAGTTCATTTAGAGGTTTCCAGCATCTTGATGATCTCTGCTAGATCCCCTACTAATTTACATTGGCTGCGTGAACCATATTCACCGAAATATGAGCCAATGAATATGAATAATGGGGTCTCGATATGGCACTTGCCCCTCTATGGGGATATAGCCAATTGGGATAAGAATGGGATCTCGATTGAGAAAACCGAGCAATTTCCTTTCAACAGTCAATTAAATTTTTCGGATTATATTTTTCAAGTATATTTAGAGTTTTCCAGCATCTTGATGATCTCTGCTAGATCCCCTACTAATTTACATTGGCTATTTAAACCATATTCACCGAAATATGAGCCAATGAATATTAATAATGGGGTCTCGCTATGGCCCTTGCCCCTCTATGGGGATATAGCCAATTGGAATAAGAAGTGGGTCTCGATTGAAAAAATCGAGCAATTTCCTTTCAACAGTCAATTAAATTTTTCGGATTATATTTTTCGAGTTTATTTAGAGTTTTCCAGCATCTTGATGATCTCTGCTAGATCCCCTACTAATTTACATTGGCTGTTTGAACCATATTTACCGAAATATGAGCCAATGAATGAGAATAATGGGGTCTCGATATGGAACTTGCCCCTCTATGGGGATACAGCCAATTGGAATAAGAATGGGGTCTCGATTGAAAAAATCGAGCAATTTCCTTTCAACAGTCAATTAAATTTTTCGGCTTGTATTTTTCAAGTATATTTAGAGTTTTCCAGCATCTTGATGATCTCTGCTAGATCCCCTACTAATTTACATTGGCTGTTTGAACCATATTTACCGAAATATGAGCCAATGAATATGAATAATGGGGTCTCGATAGGGCACTTGCCCCTCTATGGGGATATTGCCAATTGGAATAAGAATGGGGTCTCGATTGAAAAAATCGAGCAATTTCCTTTCAACAGTCAATTAAATTTTTCGGCTTGTATTTTTCAAGTATATTTAGAGTTTTCCAGCATCTTGATGATCTCTGCTAGATCCCCTACTAATTTACATTGGCTGTTTGAACCATATTTACCGAAATATGAGCCAATGAATATGAATAATGGGGTCTCGCTATGGCACTTGCCCCTCTATGGGGATATAGCCAATTGGGATAAGAATGGCATCTCGATTGAGAAAACCGAGCAATTCCCTTTCAACAGTCAATTAAATTTTTCGGATTATATTTTTCGAGTTTATTTAGAATTTTCCAGCATCTTGATGATCTCTGCTAGATCCCCTACTAATTTACATTGGCTGTTTGAACCATATTTACCGAAATATGAGCCAATGAATATGAATAATGGGGTCTCGATAGGGCACTTGCCCCTCTATGGGGATATAGCCAATTGGAATAAGAATGGGGTCTCGATTGAAAAAATCGAGCAATTTCCTTTCAACAGTCAATTAAATTTTTCGGCTTGTATTTTTCAAGTATATTTAGAGTTTTCCAGCATCTTGATGATCTCTGCTAGATCCCCTACTAATTTACATTGGCTGTTTGAACCATATTTACCGAAATATGAGCCAATGAATATGAATAATGGGGTCTCGATAGGGCACTTGCCCCTCTATGGGGATATAGCCAATTGGAATAAGAATGAGGTCTCGATTGAAAAAATCGAGCAATTTCCTTTCAACAGTCAATTAAATTTTTCGGCTTGTATTTTTCAAGTATATTTAGAGATTTTCAGCATCTTGATGATCTCTGCTAGATCCCCTACTAATTTACATTGGCTGTTTGAACCATATTCACCGAAATATGAGCCAATGAATATGAATAATGGGGTCTCGATGTGGCACTTGCCCCTCTATGGGGATATAGCCAATTGGAATGAGAAGTGGGTCTCGATTGAAAAAACCGAGCAATTTCCTGTCAACAGTCAATTAAATTTTTCGGATTATATTTTTCGAGTTCATTTAGAGGTTTCCAGCATCTTGATGATCTCTGCTAGATCCCCTACTAATTTACATTGGCTGCTTGAACCATATTCACCGAAATATGAGCCAATGAATATGAATAATGGGGTCTCGATATGGCACTTGCCCCTCTATGGGGATATAGCCAATTGGGATAAGAATGGGATCTCGATTGAGAAAACCGAGCAATTTCCTTTCAACAGTCAATTAAATTTTTCGGATTATATTTTTCAAGTATATTTAGAGTTTTCCAGCATCTTGATGATCTCTGCTAGATCCCCTACTAATTTACATTGGCTATTTAAACCATATTCACCGAAATATGAGCCAATGAATATTAATAATGGGGTCTCGCTATGGCCCTTGCCCCTCTATGGGGATATAGCCAATTGGAATAAGAAGTGGGTCTCGATTGAAAAAATCGAGCAATTTCCTTTCAACAGTCAATTAAATTTTTCGGATTATATTTTTCGAGTTTATTTAGAGTTTTCCAGCATCTTGATGATCTCTGCTAGATCCCCTACTAATTTACATTGGCTGTTTGAACCATATTTACCGAAATATGAGCCAATGAATGAGAATAATGGGGTCTCGATATGGAACTTGCCCCTCTATGGGGATACAGCCAATTGGAATAAGAATGGGGTCTCGATTGAAAAAATCGAGCAATTTCCTTTCAACAGTCAATTAAATTTTTCGGCTTGTATTTTTCAAGTATATTTAGAGATTTTCAGCATCTTGATGATCTCTGCTAGATCCCCTACTAATTTACATTGGCTGTTTGAACCATATTCACCGAAATATGAGCCAATGAATATGAATAATGGGGTCTCGATGTGGCACTTGCCCCTCTATGGGGATATAGCCAATTGGAATGAGAAGTGGGTCTCGATTGAAAAAACCGAGCAATTTCCTGTCAACAGTCAATTAAATTTTTCGGATTATATTTTTCGAGTTCATTTAGAGGTTTCCAGCATCTTGATGATCTCTGCTAGATCCCCTACTAATTTACATTGGCTGCTTGAACCATATTCACCGAAATATGAGCCAATGAATATGAATAATGGGGTCTCGATATGGCACTTGCCCCTCTATGGGGATATAGCCAATTGGGATAAGAATGGGATCTCGATTGAGAAAACCGAGCAATTTCCTTTCAACAGTCAATTAAATTTTTCGGATTATATTTTTCAAGTATATTTAGAGTTTTCCAGCATCTTGATGATCTCTGCTAGATCCCCTACTAATTTACATTGGCTATTTAAACCATATTCACCGAAATATGAGCCAATGAATATTAATAATGGGGTCTCGCTATGGCCCTTGCCCCTCTATGGGGATATAGCCAATTGGAATAAGAAGTGGGTCTCGATTGAAAAAATCGAGCAATTTCCTTTCAACAGTCAATTAAATTTTTCGGATTATATTTTTCGAGTTTATTTAGAGTTTTCCAGCATCTTGATGATCTCTGCTAGATCCCCTACTAATTTACATTGGCTGTTTGAACCATATTTACCGAAATATGAGCCAATGAATGAGAATAATGGGGTCTCGATATGGAACTTGCCCCTCTATGGGGATACAGCCAATTGGAATAAGAATGGGGTCTCGATTGAAAAAATCGAGCAATTTCCTTTCAACAGTCAATTAAATTTTTCGGCTTGTATTTTTCAAGTATATTTAGAGTTTTCCAGCATCTTGATGATCTCTGCTAGATCCCCTACTAATTTACATTGGCTGTTTGAACCATATTTACCGAAATATGAGCCAATGAATATGAATAATGGGGTCTCGCTATGGCCCTTGCCCCTCTATGGGGATATAGCCAATTGGAATAAGAAGTGGGTCTCGATTGAAAAAATCGAGCAATTTCCTTTCAACAGTCAATTAAATTTTTCGGATTATATTTTTCGAGTTTATTTAGAGTTTTCCAGCATCTTGATGATCTCTGCTAGATCCCCTACTAATTTACATTGGCTGTTTGAACCATATTTACCGAAATATGAGCCAATGAATGAGAATAATGGGGTCTCGATATGGAACTTGCCCCTCTATGGGGATACAGCCAATTGGAATAAGAATGGGGTCTCGATTGAAAAAATCGAGCAATTTCCTTTCAACAGTCAATTAAATTTTTCGGCTTGTATTTTTCAAGTATATTTAGAGTTTTCCAGCATCTTGATGATCTCTGCTAGATCCCCTACTAATTTACATTGGCTGTTTGAACCATATTTACCGAAATATGAGCCAATGAATATGAATAATGGGGTCTCGATAGGGCACTTGCCCCTCTATGGGGATATAGCCAATTGGAATAAGAATGAGGTCTCGATTGAAAAAATCGAGCAATTTCCTTTCAACAGTCAATTAAATTTTTCGGCTTGTATTTTTCAAGTATATTTAGAGATTTTCAGCATCTTGATGATCTCTGCTAGATCCCCTACTAATTTACATTGGCTGTTTGAACCATATTCACCGAAATATGAGCCAATGAATATGAATAATGGGGTCTCGATGTGGCACTTGCCCCTCTATGGGGATATAGCCAATTGGAATGAGAAGTGGGTCTCGATTGAAAAAACCGAGCAATTTCCTGTCAACAGTCAATTAAATTTTTCGGATTATATTTTTCGAGTTCATTTAGAGGTTTCCAGCATCTTGATGATCTCTGCTAGATCCCCTACTAATTTACATTGGCTGCTTGAACCATATTCACCGAAATATGAGCCAATGAATATGAATAATGGGGTCTCGATATGGCACTTGCCCCTCTATGGGGATATAGCCAATTGGGATAAGAATGGGATCTCGATTGAGAAAACCGAGCAATTTCCTTTCAACAGTCAATTAAATTTTTCGGATTATATTTTTCAAGTATATTTAGAGTTTTCCAGCATCTTGATGATCTCTGCTAGATCCCCTACTAATTTACATTGGCTATTTAAACCATATTCACCGAAATATGAGCCAATGAATATTAATAATGGGGTCTCGCTATGGCCCTTGCCCCTCTATGGGGATATAGCCAATTGGAATAAGAAGTGGGTCTCGATTGAAAAAATCGAGCAATTTCCTTTCAACAGTCAATTAAATTTTTCGGATTATATTTTTCGAGTTTATTTAGAGTTTTCCAGCATCTTGATGATCTCTGCTAGATCCCCTACTAATTTACATTGGCTGTTTGAACCATATTTACCGAAATATGAGCCAATGAATGAGAATAATGGGGTCTCGATATGGAACTTGCCCCTCTATGGGGATACAGCCAATTGGAATAAGAATGGGGTCTCGATTGAAAAAATCGAGCAATTTCCTTTCAACAGTCAATTAAATTTTTCGGCTTGTATTTTTCAAGTATATTTAGAGTTTTCCAGCATCTTGATGATCTCTGCTAGATCCCCTACTAATTTACATTGGCTGTTTGAACCATATTTACCGAAATATGAGCCAATGAATATGAATAATGGGGTCTCGATAGGGCACTTGCCCCTCTATGGGGATATTGCCAATTGGAATAAGAATGGGGTCTCGATTGAAAAAATCGAGCAATTTCCTTTCAACAGTCAATTAAATTTTTCGGCTTGTATTTTTCAAGTATATTTAGAGTTTTCCAGCATCTTGATGATCTCTGCTAGATCCCCTACTAATTTACATTGGCTGTTTGAACCATATTTACCGAAATATGAGCCAATGAATATGAATAATGGGGTCTCGCTATGGCACTTGCCCCTCTATGGGGATATAGCCAATTGGGATAAGAATGGCATCTCGATTGAGAAAACCGAGCAATTCCCTTTCAACAGTCAATTAAATTTTTCGGATTATATTTTTCGAGTTTATTTAGAGTTTTCCAGCATCTTGATGATCTCTGCTAGATCCCCTACTAATTTACATTGGCTGTTTGAACCATATTTACCGAAATATGAGCCAATGAATATGAATAATGGGGTCTCGCTATGGCACTTGCCCCTCTATGGGGACAGGGTTACCATATGGGGCTACTTATCGCCATTTAGGCTACTTCTTGAATTGGCCGGCTACTAAAATTCGAAGGAAGGCTACTTGTCGCCATAAGGCTACTTTTTTATTGCAGTGAGAATTTTTTCTTTCGACCTTCAATTTCATTTACCTAAAAATATAAAAAATGATGAGAATGAGAATGAATTGTGAAAATGAGAATACAATGAATGTTTCCATTTAAATTCACCACCACATTTTATTGCATCATGTTATATCAACATATTATTCGAAATATGATTGAAAGTATCGATCGTGCTGTCTTCCCTTCATAAAATGGACAGGGTATTAAAATCGAACATGGCGGATTCCATCTCGAATTGAAGGATAATCGAACTCGAAATGAAAATAGTCGATTATATAGCCTGGCGGAGCCTAGCTGAGCCTGGCGGAGCCTAGCGGAGCCTGGCGGAGCCTGGCGGAGCCTGCCGAGCCTGGCCTAGCCTGAATTCTAACTAATCCTAAATTCTGCTATCTCTGATAGCTATTTCTGCTATCTATACCTAAAGAAAGAAGTTTCACTTCAAAAGTTTGAAATAATAATAAATTAATGACTCTTTCCCAAATTATAAAAATGCTTCCCTAAACTTCCCTAAACTATTCCGGAAAATTTAAGGATTAGTTAGCTTTGAAAATAATTTTTCTATCTGCTACGTATACGGAGGTATCATTGAAATTTAAAATAAAAAATAGAAGTCTACGCTAATCAACGGAGGCGGCCGCCGACGGCGCTAGTAAAATATAATTGAAACCAAAGATGACAGTCATAGTAATAATGATAACCAAACTAATGATGAGGACATTAACAAAGTTCTCAATTTAATTAAATATGCAAAAGACATCAATATTGATGAGCTGTCTGATGATATTTACGAGTATTGAAAAATATTTAATTTTCAGATTTCTTTGATCACCTAGAAATTGAAAAATTTTATATTCTTCTATTGAATAAATATACTTGTTATAAATTGAATATAAAAATAAAAAAAGATTGAAAATTTCATGATTATCGAAATAAATATTTAGTGATATATATTGAATGATAATAATAATAACAATTATACAGATAAATTATTCATTTCATGTCCCTCATTCAAAATAATTTCTGGCTACTTTCGGCTACTTCAGCGCCACAGCCAGGCTACTCGTCAGCAAAAGAGTCTGGTTACGCTGTATGGGGATGTAGCCAATTGGAATAAGAATGGGGTCTCGATTGAAAAAATCGAGCAATTTCCTATCAACAGTCAATTAAATTTTTCGGATTATATTTTTCGAGTTTATTTAGAGTTTTCCAGCATCTTGATGACCTCTGCTAGATCCCCTACTAATTTACATTGGCTGTTTGAACCATATTTACCGAAATATGAGCCAATGAATATGAATAATGGGGTCTCGATATGGCACTTGCCCCTCTATGGGGATGTAGCCAATTGGAATAAGAATGGGGTCTCGATTGAAAAAATCGAGCAATTTCCTTTCAACAGTCAATTAAATTTTTCGGATTATATTTTTCGAGTTTATTTAGAGTTTTCCAGCATCTTGATGATCTCTGCTAGATCCACTACTAATTTACATTGGCTGTTTGAACCATATTTACCGAAATATGAGCCAATGAATATGAATAATGGGGTCTCGATATGGCACTTGCCCCTCTATGGGGATGTAGCCAATTGGAATAAGAATGGGGTCTCGATTGAAAAAATCGAGCAATTCCCTTTCAACAGTCAATTAAATTTTTCGGCTTGTATTTTTCAAGCATATTTAGAGTTTTCCAGCATCTTGATGATCTCTGCTAGATCCCCTACTAATTTACATTGGCTGTTTGAACCATATTTACCGAAATATGAGCCAATGAATATGAATAATGGGGTCTCGATAGGGCACTTGCCCCTCTATGGGGATGTAGCCAATTGGAATAAGAATGGGGTCTCGATTGAAAAAATCGAGCAATTTCCTTTCAACAGTCAATTAAATTTTTCGGATTATATTTTTCGAGTTTATTTAGAGTTTTCCAGCATCTTGATGATCTCTGCTAGATCCCCTACTAATTTACATTGGCTGTTTGAACCATATTTACCGAAATATGAGCCAATGAATATGAATAATGGGGTCTCGATATGGCACTTCCCCCTCTATGGGGATGTAGCCAATTGGAATAAGAATGGGGTCTCGATTGAAAAAACCGAGCAATTTCCTTTCAACAGTCAATTAAATTTTTCGGATTATATTTTTCGAGTTCATTTAGAGGTTTCCAGCATCTTGATGATCTCTGCTAGATCCCCTACTAATTTACATTGGCTGTTTGAACCATATTTACCGAAATATGAGCCAATGAATATGAATAATGGGGTCTCGATAGGGCACTTGCCCCTCTATGGGGATATAGCCAATTGGAATAAGAATGGGGTCTCGATTGAAAAAATCGAGCAATTTCCTTTCAACAGTCAATTAAATTTTTCGGCTTGTATTTTTCAAGTATATTTAGAGTTTTCCAGCATCTTGATGATCTCTGCTAGATCCCCTACTAATTTACATTGGCTGTTTGAACCATATTTACCGAAATATGAGCCAATGAATATGAATAATGGGGTCTCGATAGGGCACTTGCCCCTCTATGGGGATATAGCCAATTGGAATAAGAATGAGGTCTCGATTGAAAAAATCGAGCAATTTCCTTTCAACAGTCAATTAAATTTTTCGGCTTGTATTTTTCAAGTATATTTAGAGTTTTTCAGCATCTTGATGATCTCTGCTAGATCCCCTACTAATTTACATTGGCTGTTTGAACCATATTCACCGAAATATGAGCCAATGAATATGAATAATGGGGTCTCGATGTGGCACTTGCCCCTCTATGGGGATATAGCCAATTGGAATGAGAAGTGGGTCTCGATTGAAAAAACCGAGCAATTTCCTGTCAACAGTCAATTAAATTTTTCGGATTATATTTTTCGAGTTCATTTAGAGGTTTCCAGCATCTTGATGATCTCTGCTAGATCCCCTACTAATTTACATTGGCTGCTTGAACCATATTCACCGAAATATGAGCCAATGAATATGAATAATGGGGTCTCGATATGGCACTTGCCCCTCTATGGGGATATAGCCAATTGGGATAAGAATGGGATCTCGATTGAGAAAACCGAGCAATTTCCTTTCAACAGTCAATTAAATTTTTCGGATTATATTTTTCAAGTATATTTAGAGTTTTCCAGCATCTTGATGATCTCTGCTAGATCCCCTACTAATTTACATTGGCTGTTTAAACCATATTCACCGAAATATGAGCCAATGAATATTAATAATGGGGTCTCGCTATGGCCCTTGCCCCTCTATGGGGATATAGCCAATTGGAATAAGAAGTGGGTCTCGATTGAAAAAATCGAGCAATTTCCTTTCAACAGTCAATTAAATTTTTCGGATTATATTTTTCGAGTTTATTTAGAGTTTTCCAGCATCTTGATGATCTCTGCTAGATCCCCTACTAATTTACATTGGCTGTTTGAACCATATTTACCGAAATATGAGCCAATGAATGAGAATAATGGGGTCTCGATATGGAACTTGCCCCTCTATGGGGATACAGCCAATTGGAATAAGAATGGGGTCTCGATTGAAAAAATCGAGCAATTTCCTTTCAACAGTCAATTAAATTTTTCGGCTTGTATTTTTCAAGTATATTTAGAGTTTTCCAGCATCTTGATGATCTCTGCTAGATCCCCTACTAATTTACATTGGCTGTTTGAACCATATTTACCGAAATATGAGCCAATGAATATGAATAATGGGGTCTCGATAGGGCACTTGCCCCTCTATGGGGATATTGCCAATTGGAATAAGAATGGGGTCTCGATTGAAAAAATCGAGCAATTTCCTTTCAACAGTCAATTAAATTTTTCGGATTATATTTTTCGAGTTTATTTAGAGTTTTCCAGCATCTTGATGATCTCTGCTAGATCCCCTACTAATTTACATTGGCTGTTTGAACCATATTTACCGAAATATGAGCCAATGAATGAGAATAATGGGGTCTCGATATGGAACTTGCCCCTCTATGGGGATACAGCCAATTGGAATAAGAATGGGGTCTCGATTGAAAAAATCGAGCAATTTCCTTTCAACAGTCAATTAAATTTTTCGGCTTGTATTTTTCAAGTATATTTAGAGTTTTCCAGCATCTTGATGATCTCTGCTAGATCCCCTACTAATTTACATTGGCTGTTTGAACCATAGTTACCGAAATATGAGCCAATGAATATGAATAATGGGGTCTCGCTATGGCACTTGCCCCTCTATGGGGATATAGCCAATTGGGATAAGAATGGCATCTCGATTGAGAAAACCGAGCAATTCCCTTTCAACAGTCAATTAAATTTTTCGGATTATATTTTTCGAGTTTATTTAGAGTTTTCCAGCATCTTGATGATCTCTGCTAGATCCCCTACTAATTTACATTGGCTGTTTGAACCATATTTACCGAAATATGAGCCAATGAATATGAATAATGGGGTCTCGCTATGGCACTTGCCCCTCTATGGGGACAGGGTTACCATATGGGGCTACTTATCGCCATTTAGGCTACTTCTTGAATTGGCCGGCTACTAAAATTCGAAGGAAGGCTACTTGTCGCCATAAGGCTACTTTTTTATTGCAGTGAGAATTTTTTCTTTCGACCTTCAATTTCATTTACCTAAAAATATAAAAAATGATGAGAATGAGAATGAATTGTGAAAATGAGAATACAATGAATGTTTCCATTTAAATTCACCACCACATTTTATTGCATCATGTTATATCAACATATTATTCGAAATATGATTGAAAGTATCGATCGTGCTGTCTTCCCTTCATAAAATGGACAGGGTATTAAAATCGAACATGGCGGATTCCATCTCGAATTGAAGGATAATCGAACTCGAAATGAAAATAGTCGATTATATAGCCTGGCGGAGCCTAGCTGAGCCTGGCGGAGCCTAGCGGAGCCTGGCGGAGCCTGGCGGAGCCTGCCGAGCCTGGCCTAGCCTGAATTCTAACTAATCCTAAATTCTGCTATCTCTGATAGCTATTTCTGCTATCTATACCTAAAGAAAGAAGTTTCACTTCAAAAGTTTGAAATAATAATAAATTAATGACTCTTTCCCAAATTATAAAAATGCTTCCCTAAACTTCCCTAAACTATTCCGGAAAATTTAAGGATTAGTTAGCTTTGAAAATAATTTTTCTATCTGCTACGTATACGGAGGTATCATTGAAATTTAAAATAAAAAATAGAAGTCTACGCTAATCAACGGAGGCGGCCGCCGACGGCGCTAGTAAAATATAATTGAAACCAAAGATGACAGTCATAGTAATAATGATAACCAAACTAATGATGAGGACATTAACAAAGTTCTCAATTTAATTAAATATGCAAAAGACATCAATATTGATGAGCTGTCTGATGATATTTACGAGTATTGAAAAATATTTAATTTTCAGATTTCTTTGATCACCTAGAAATTGAAAAATTTTATATTCTTCTATTGAATAAATATACTTGTTATAAATTGAATATAAAAATAAAAAAAGATTGAAAATTTCATGATTATCGAAATAAATATTTAGTGATATATATTGAATGATAATAATAATAACAATTATACAGATAAATTATTCATTTCATGTCCCTCATTCAAAATAATTTCTGGCTACTTTCGGCTACTTCAGCGCCACAGCCAGGCTACTCGTCAGCAAAAGAGTCTGGTTACGCTGTATGGGGATGTAGCCAATTGGAATAAGAATGGGGTCTCGATTGAAAAAATCGAGCAATTTCCTATCAACAGTCAATTAAATTTTTCGGATTATATTTTTCGAGTTTATTTAGAGTTTTCCAGCATCTTGATGACCTCTGCTAGATCCCCTACTAATTTACATTGGCTGTTTGAACCATATTTACCGAAATATGAGCCAATGAATATGAATAATGGGGTCTCGATATGGCACTTGCCCCTCTATGGGGATATAGCCAATTGGAATAAGAAGTGGGTCTCGATTGAAAAAATCGAGCAATTTCCTTTCAACAGTCAATTAAATTTTTCGGATTATATTTTTCAAGTATATTTAGAGTTTTCCAGCATCTTGATGATCTCTGCTAGATCCCCTACTAATTTACATTGGCTGTTTGAACCATATTCACCGAAATATGAGCCAATGAATATGAATAATGGGGTCTCGATAGGGCACTTGCCCCTCTATGGGGATATAGCCAATTGGAATAAGAATGGGGTCTCGATTGAAAAAATCGAGCAATTTCCTTTCAACAGTCAGTTAAATTTTTCGGCTTGTATTTTTCAAGTATATTTAGAGTTTTCCAGCATCTTGATGATCTCTGCTAGATCCCCTACTAATTTACATTGGCTGTTTGAACCATATTTACCGAAATATGAGCCAATGAATATGAATAATGGGGTCTCGATAGGGCACTTGCCCCTCTATGGGGATATAGCCAATTGGAATAAGAATGGGGTCTCGATTGAAAAAATCGAGCAATTTCCTTTCAACAGTCAGTTAAATTTTTCGGCTTGTATTTTTCAAGTATATTTAGAGTTTTCCAGCATCTTGATGATCTCTTCTAGATCCCCTACTAATTTACATTGGCTGTTTGAACCATATTTACCGAAATATGAGCCAATAAATATGAATAATGGGGTCTCGCTATGGCACTTGCCCCTCTATGGGGATATAGCCAATTGGGATAAGAATGGCATCTCGATTGAGAAAACCGAGCAATTTCCTTTCAACAGTCAATTAAATTTTTCGGATTATATTTTTCGAGTTTATTTAGAGTTTTCCAGCATCTTGATGATCTCTTCTAGATCCCCTACTAATTTACATTGGCTGTTTAAACCATATTCACCGAAATATGAGCCAATGAATATTAATAATGGGGTCTCGCTATGGCACTTGCCCCTCTATGGGGATATAGCCAATTGGAATAAGAAGTGGGTCTCGATTGAAAAAATCGAGCAATTTCCTTTCAACAGTCAATTAAATTTTTCGGATTATATTTTTCAAGTATATTTAGAGTTTTCCAGCATCTTGATGATCTCTGCTAGATCCCCTACTAATTTACATTGGCTGTTTGAACCATATTCACCGAAATATGAGCCAATGAATATGAATAATGGGGTCTCGATAGGGCACTTGCCCCTCTATGGGGATATAGCCAATTGGAATAAGAATGGGGTCTCGATTGAAAAAATCGAGCAATTTCCTTTCAACAGTCAGTTAAATTTTTCGGCTTGTATTTTTCAAGTATATTTAGAGTTTTCCAGCATCTTGATGATCTCTGCTAGATCCCCTACTAATTTACATTGGCTGTTTGAACCATATTTACCGAAATATGAGCCAATGAATATGAATAATGGGGTCTCGATAGGGCACTTGCCCCTCTATGGGGATATAGCCAATTGGAATAAGAATGGGGTCTCGATTGAAAAAATCGAGCAATTTCCTTTCAACAGTCAGTTAAATTTTTCGGCTTGTATTTTTCAAGTATATTTAGAGTTTTCCAGCATCTTGATGATCTCTGCTAGATCCCCTACTAATTTACATTGGCTGTTTGAACCATATTCACCGAAATATGAGCCAATGAATATGAATAATGGGGTCTCGATAGGGCACTTGCCCCTCTATGGGGATATAGCCAATTGGAATAAGAATGGGGTCTCGATTGAAAAAATCGAGCAATTTCCTTTCAACAGTCAGTTAAATTTTTCGGCTTGTATTTTTCAAGTATATTTAGAGTTTTCCAGCATCTTGATGATCTCTGCTAGATCCCCTACTAATTTACATTGGCTGTTTGAACCATATTTACCGAAATATGAGCCAATGAATGAGAATAATGGGGTCTCGATATGGAACTTGCCCCTCTATGGGGATACAGCCAATTGGAATAAGAATGGGGTCTCGATTGAAAAAATCGAGCAATTTCCTTTCAACAGTCAATTAAATTTTTCGGCTTGTATTTTTCAAGCATATTTAGAGTTTTCCAGCATCTTGATGATCTCTGCTAGATCCCCTACTAATTTACATTGGCTGTTTGAACCATATTTACCGAAATATGAGCCAATGAATATGAATAATGGGGTCTCGATAGGGCACTT
Source organism: Aleiodes leptofemur (assembly GCA_963942555.1). Lineage (NCBI taxonomy): Eukaryota > Metazoa > Arthropoda > Insecta > Hymenoptera > Braconidae > Aleiodes > Aleiodes leptofemur. The sequence goes on from OZ012609.1 coordinate 1,942,331, forward strand.
GCCCCTCTATGGGGATGTAGCCAATTGGAATAAGAATGGGGTCTCGATTGAAAAAACCGAGCAATTTCCTTTCAACAGTCAATTAAATTTTTCGGATTATATTTTTCGAGTTTATTTAGAGTTTTCCAGCATCTTGATGATCTCGGCTAGATCCCCTACTAATTTACATTGGCTGTTTGAACCATATTTACCGAAATATGAGCCAATGAATATGAATAATGGGGTCTCGATAGGGCACTTGCCCCTCTATGGGGATGTAGCCAATTGGAATGAGAATGGGGTCTCGATTGAAAAAATCGAGCAATTTCCTTTCAACAGTCAATTAAATTTTTCGGCTTGTATTTTCCAAGCATATTTAGAGTTTTCCAGCATCTTGATGATCTCTGCTAGATCCCCTACTAATTTACATTGGCTGTTTGAACCATATTTACCGAAATATGAGCCAATGAATATGAATAATGGGGTCTCGATAGGGCACTTGCCCCTCTATGGGGATATAGCCAATTGGAATAAGAATGGGGTCTCGATTGAAAAAATCGAGCAATTTCCTTTCAACAGTCAATTAAATTTTTCGGCTTGTATTTTTCAAGCATATTTAGAGTTTTCCAGCATCTTGATGATCTCTGCTAGATCCACTACTAATTTACATTGGCTGTTTGAACCATATTTACCGAAATATGAGCCAATGAATATGAATAATGGGGTCTCGATAGGGCACTTGCCCCTCTATGGGGATGTAGCCAATTGGAATAAGAATGGGGTCTCGATTGAAAAAACCGAGCAATTTCCTTTCAACAGTCAATTAAATTTTTCGGATTATATTTTTCGAGTTTATTTAGAGTTTTCCAGCATCTTGATGATCTCGGCTAGATCCCCTACTAATTTACATTGGCTGTTTGAACCATATTTACCGAAATATGAGCCAATGAATATGAATAATGGGGTCTCGATAGGGCACTTGCCCCTCTATGGGGATGTAGCCAATTGGAATGAGAATGGGGTCTCGATTGAAAAAATCGAGCAATTTCCTTTCAACAGTCAATTAAATTTTTCGGCTTGTATTTTCCAAGCATATTTAGAGTTTTCCAGCATCTTGATGATCTCTGCTAGATCCCCTACTAATTTACATTGGCTGTTTGAACCATATTTACCGAAATATGAGCCAATGAATATGAATAATGGGGTCTCGATAGGGCACTTGCCCCTCTATGGGGATGTAGCCAATTGGAATAAGAATGGGGTCTCGATTGAAAAAATCGAGCAATTTCCTTTCAACAGTCAATTAAATTTTTCGGCTTGTATTTTTCAAGCATATTTAGAGTTTTCCAGCATCTTGATGATCTCTGCCAGATCCCCTACTAATTTACATTGGCTGTTTGAACCATATTTACCGAAATATGAGCCAATGAATATGAATAATGGGGTCTCGATAGGGCACTTGCCCCTCTATGAGGATGTAGCCAATTGGAATAAGAATGGGGTCTCGATTGAAAAAATCGAGCAATTTCCTTTCAACAGTCAATTAAATTTTTCGGATTATATTTTTCGAGTTTATTTAGAGTTTTCCAGCATCTTGATGATCTCTGCTAGATCCCCTACTAATTTACATTGGCTGTTTGAACCATATTTACCGAAATATGAGCCAATGAATATGAATAATGGGGTCTCGATAGGGCACTTGCCCCTCTATGGGGATATAGCCAATTGGAATAAGAATGGGGTCTCGATTGAAAAAACCGAGCAATTTCCTTTCAACAGTCAATTAAATTTTTCGGCTTGTATTTTTCAAGTATATTTAGAGTTTTCCAGCATCTTGATGATCTTGGCTAGATCCCCTACTAATTTACATTGGCTGTTTAAACAATATTCACCGAAATATGAGCCAATGAATATTAATAATGGGGTCTCGCTATGGCACTTGCCCCTCTATGGGGATATAGCCAATTGGAATAAGAAGTGGGTCTCGATTGAAAAAATCGAGCGATTTCCTTTCAACAGTCAATTAAATTTTTCGGATTATATTTTTCGAGTTTATTGAGAGTTTTCCAGCATCTTGATGATCTCTGCTAGACCCCCTACTAATTTACATTGGCTGTTTGAACCATATTTACCGAAATATGAGCCAATGAATATGAATAATGGGGTCTCGATATGGCACTTGCCCCTCTATGGGGACAGGGTTGCCATATGGGGCTACTTATCGCCATTTAGGCTACTTCTTGAATTGGCCGGCTACTAAAATTCGAAGGAAGGCTACTTTTCGCCATAAGGCTACTTTTTTATTGCAGTGAGAATTTTTTCTTTCGACCTTCAATTTCATTTACCTAAAAATATAAAAAATGATGAGAATAAGAATGAATTGTGAAAATGAGAATACAATGAATGTTTCCATTTAAATTTACCACCACATTTTATTGCATCATGTTATATCAACATTTTATTCGAAATATGATTGAAAGTATCGATCGTGCTGTCTTCCCTTCATAAAATGGACAGGGTATTAAAATCGAACATGGCGGATTCCATCTCGAATTGAAGGATAATCGAACTCGAAATGAAAATAGTCGACTATATAGCCTGGCGGAGCCTAGCTGAGCCTGGCGGAGCCTAGCGGAGCCTAGCGGAGCCTGGCGGAGCCTAGCGGAGCCTGGCGGAGCCTGCCGAGCCTGGCCTAGCCTGAATTCTAACTAATCCTAAATTCTGCTATCTCTGATAGCTATTTCTGCTATCTATACCTAAAGGAAGAAGTTTCACTTCAAACGTTTGAATTAATAATAAATTAATGACTCTTTCCCAAATTATAAAAATGCTTCCCTAAACTTCCCTAAACTATTCCGAAAAATTTAAGGATTAGTTAGCTTTGAAAATAATTTTTCTATCCGCTACGTATACGGTGGTATCATTAAAATTTAAAATAAAAAATAGAAGTCTACGCTAATCAACGGAGGCGGCCGCCGACGGCGCTAGTAAAATATAATTGAAACCAAAGATGACAGTCATAGTAATAATGAGGGGGAAAAAAAGAAGAAAAATGCATAGCATTTTTCTTTATAAAAAACGCGCCAAGTACACGTTCAAGAGTGTACTGAAAATGAGCTCTAAAAAAGTTGCAAAATCCAGTGCAGCCCCAAGTATTTGAGTAGGGCTATTCATTGGATCGCCTTCAGCTAATAACTGGTCTAGAGTCATCCAATGAACAGCCGTACTCGGCGTACTCAGTACAGGAAAAAAAATACAAATGCCAAATCCAGAAGGAAATAATAATAAAATCAACAAAAGCCAAAACGAAAGTTCAAAAAACGAGCTTGGCTGTGCTGATACATGAATGATATAGTTTAATTATTGATCGCACAGCCAAGCACGTTTTTTGAATTTTCGTTTTGGCTTTTGTTGATTTTATTATTATTTCCTTCTGGATTTGGCATTTGTATTTTTTTTCCTGTACTGAGTACGCCGAGTACGGCTGTTCATTGGATGACTCTAGACCAGTTATTAGCTGAAGGCGATCCAATGAATAGCCCTACTCAAATACTTGGGGCTGCACTGGATTTTGCAACTTTTTTAGAGCTCATTTTCAGTACACTCTTGAGCGTGTACTTGGCGCGTTTTTTATAAAGAAAAATGCTATGCATTTTTCTTTTTTTTTCCCCCGTTTCAATACTTTTGTACTCGTACGATTCTCATTCAAACTGGAATCTTTTTGAAAAGAATGTCAGCTGGAATCAAAGTGCCGAATTAATCATAAAAACATTCGCAGATATTGTTGGATTAATTTGAGAGCTAGCTGCTAAATTTAAAGGGAATACATCACACCAATTTCGAGTGATTAATTGGAAAAATTATTTATCACCACTCACGTGTTCATCCCTCAAAGCTTAAAAATGCAAAACTCGCATCAAATTTTCAATATTTTGTACTTGATTCCGAGACGATCGATATATAAAATTCAATAAACTTTTATTTAGCCAACTTTTAATAATTGAGAAAAGAAAAGCACAAATGACCAAGAAAAGGGAAGTACTAACACAGACGATCGTAGAGGTTAACTCTCTCATACACTTCGTGACACCTCGTCCTTGCGCCCCGCAGACGACTGACGTTTCCCCACAAATGAATAGATTTAGAAGAATATTTCAAGGAAGCTTCTCTGTAGAGAATTTTAAGTATTACAGAAAAAGTCTCTAGATAAATTCTCCCAAAACTCATCATTTTCGAGATATTTTCAACGAACGAGTAGGAAAATTCTGTTTCCACACCGATATGGTCAAGGTACTTCCACAGTAAGTAAAGAAGAATTGATCCGAATGTGCCACAGATCAGGGTGGCGACTGAAAACTAATTTCAAAATTCCCTGACTTTTCCCTGACTAAAAATAAAAATTCCAGGACGTACAAAAAAAACTATTATTTCAATATCGGGGAAGGTGGGGCAATACGGACATGAGGGATAAAATGGACACATTTGAGTTTTGATACATATATTATAAAAAAATCCTTAAATGAATGAAAATATTGGAGATGGATTTTTCTAATGATTCCATCGGAAAGCTGAGAAAATGTTACTCGAGAAACATGTGCCAGAATTGATTTTTTTCAATTTTTTGAGAATTCGATATTTTTTGTAATTTTTGGTGGGTAAAAATCCTTTCGATTTTTCAGCAAATTCAGTTTTTTGAAAATATCTCTGGTTCTATTGGTCGTAGCGACCTGGGACCGATTCCAAATGAAAGGTGAGATCATTTTCCATCGATTTATGGGGTTTTGAATTTGAAAACATCGATTTTTCAGATAGTTATGGGAACTTCCGTGAAAAATTATGATCATCGGTTTTTGTCCCATAACTATCTGAAAAATCGATATTTTCAAATTCAAAACCCCATAAATCGATGGGAAATGATCTCACCTTTCATTTAAGATCGGTTTCAGGTCGCTACGACCAATAGAGCCAGAGATATTCCAGAAAAAGTGAATTTGCTCAAAAATCGAAAGGCTCGCGCTTCGCGCTCGTGATTTTTAACCTGAAAAACTTGACTCCTTCATTTGTTTGCAACGAACCTATCGGAAAATTACCCGATAATTTTGAAGTTCTTGTGGTATTACATGTGAGAATTTTACAATAATCCCCGAAATTGCGTTAAATTTTCATAAATGTGATTTTTTGTGAACCTTTTTGCAGAATTCAAACTGATCGGAAAGTTCAATTTTTTGATTAAATATCTATCAATCTTAAAAATATGGAAATAATGAAAAATAAACTATGAATTTCCCTGACTAACATTAAAATTCCCTGACTTTTCCCTGACTATTCCAGAAATTTTTAATTCCCTGACTTTTCCAGGTTTTCCAGGTTTTCCAGGTCGATCGCCACCCTGCAGATTTGAAACTTTGAGGATATATTCTTCTCATAAGTAGAAATATATCTTGAAAGTTTCATAACGATCGAGCACGTAGTTTTTTTTTTACTAATTATTAAAATAATTAATTTACACAGGCCCTAGTGACACGTACTTATTTTTAAAAATCATCGACAATGTGCTGCTGTCTTACCCGCGCGCGAAATCACTTCCCATATTATTTATAAATATAACTTGATAATTTTTTTGATATTTTACCACGTAATTATTGAGAAATATCAATTAATCCGTATGTCACCACCATTTTACCATATCCTCATAATTATTTTATGGATTAATTGATATTTCTCAATAATTACGTGGTAAAATATCAAAAAAATTATCAAGTTATATTTATAAATAATATGAGAAGTGATTCCGCGCGCGGGTAAGACTGCAGCACATTGGCGATGATTTTTAAAAATAAGTACGTGCCATTAGGGCCTGTGTAAATTAATTATTTTAATAATTAATAAAAAAAAACTACGTGGTCGATCGTTATGAGACTTTCAAGATATATTTCTACTTATGAGAAGAATATATCCCAATAGATCTTCCTCATTACTTACTGCGGAAGTACCTTAACAACGGCACTGTTACTATGAAGGTACCAGTTTTCGGACAGTTGAGGGAATGACGCTAGTATCCGGACAGTGAGGATTGAATTATTGCAAGAATTCAAACATTTTATTCAACTGAATTAAACAATTTAGTTGATTTTCATTTCGACGCGTTGCGAGTATTGAAAAAAATAGACTTCTCTCTTAAATATTAATTATTTGTATATCTTGCCATTATATCCGTAAACGGGGTCCACCATGTATACGTAAACGTATGCTGCACTAGGGGCAAATACAAAACCGTTTCTGTGTACACGCACACAGATGCCAGTCGTCACTGTCCTATCTATGTGACTGCACACCGTAACACAGTTTCAACACAGTATACTGTGACTACGAACGCGTGTGAGCACGCACACAGATGCCAGTCGACACTGACCTGAAGTATACTGTGACTGTGAGCACGCACACAGATGCCAGTCGCCGCTGTCCTATCTGTGTGACTGCACACAGTTACAGAGTACCCAAGAAGGTCGATTGATGAAACTTTTGGGGCATCATTTTTTTAAATTTAAAATACGACATATTTTGTAAATATTCATATACTATTTCGAACATTTTTCCAAAATAGATATATGAAGAAAAAATGGAAAGTAAATCTCCAAAAATAATGTACATAATCCAATGCTAAAATTTCAATGGGCTCTGTTCTCAGTATAGGTATGCGGTAGCCTCTCGCCTGTCATGAGATGGGAGAGACAGAGAGATGAGAACGTGTACTTGGCGAGAGATGCTACCGCATCTCCTGATATTTCGAACATTTTTCCAAAATAGATATATGAAGAAAAAATGGAAAGTAAATCTCCAAAAATAATGTACATAATCCAATGCTAAAATTTCAATGGGCTCTGTTCTCAGTATAGGTATGCGGCAGCCTCTCGCCTGTCATGAGATGGGAGAGACAGAGAGATGAGAACGTGTACTTGGCGAGAGATGCTACCGCATCTCCTGATAACCAAACTAATGATGAGGACATTGACAAAGTTCTCAATTTAATTAAATATGCAGAAGACATCAATATTGATGAGCTGTCTGATGATATTTACGAGTATTGAAAAATATTTAATTTTCAGAATTCTTTGATCACCTAGAAATTGAAAAATTTTATATTCTTCTATTGAATAAATATACTTGTTATAAATTGAATATAAAAATAAAAAAAGATTGAAAATTTCATGATTATCGAAATAAATATTTAGTGATATATATTGAATAATAATAATAATAACAATTATACAGATAAATTATTCATTTCATGTCCCTCATTCAAAATAATTTCTGGCTACTTTCGGCTACTTCAGCGCCACAGCCAGGCTACTCGTCAGCAAAAGAGTCTGGTTACGCTGTATGGGGATGTAGCCAATTGGAATAAGAATGGGGTCTCGATTGAAAAAATCGAGCAATTTCCTTTCAACAGTCAATTAAATTTTTCGGCTTGTATTTTCAAGTATATTTAGAGTTTTCCAGCATCTTGATGATCTCTGCTAGATCCCCTACTAATTTACATTGGCTGTTTGAACCATATTTACCGAAATATGAGCCAATGAATATGAATAATGGGGTCTCGATATGGCACTTGCCCCTCTATGGGGATGTAGCCAATTGGAATAAGAATGGGGTCTCGATTGAAAAAACCGAGCAATTTCCTTTCAACAGTCAATTAAATTTTTCGGCTTGTATTTTTCAAGTATATTTAGAGTTTTCCAGCATCTTGATGATCTCTGCTAGATCCCCTACTAATTTACATTGGCTGTTTGAACCATATTTACCGAAATATGAGCCAATGAATATGAATAATGGAGTCTCGATATGGCACTTGCCCCTCTATGGGGATGTAGCCAATTGGAATAAGAATGGGGTCTCGATTGAAAAAACCGAGCAATTTCCTTTCAACAGTCAATTAAATTTTTCGGCTTGTATTTTTCAAGTATATTTAGAGTTTTCCAGCATCTTGATGATCTCTGCTAGATCCCCTACTAATTTACATTGGCTGTTTGAACCATATTTACCGAAATATGAGCCAATGAATATGAATAATGGGGTCTCGATATGGCACTTGCCCCTCTATGGGGATGTAGCCAATTGGAATAAGAATGGGGTCTCGATTGAAAAAACCGAGCAATTTCCTTTCAACAGTCAATTAAATTTTTCGGCTTGTATTTTTCCAGTCTATTTAGAGTTTTCCAGCATCTTGATGATCTCGGCTAGATCCCCTACTAATTTACATTGGCTGTTTGAACCATATTCACCGAAATATGAGCCAATGAATATGAATAATGGGGTCTCGATATGGCACTTGCCCCTCTATGGGGATATAGCCAATTGGAATAAGAATGGGGTCTCGATTGGAAAAATCGAGCAATTTCCTTTCAACAGTCAATTAAATTTTTCGGATTATATTTTTCGAGTTTTTTGAGAGTTTTCCAGCATCTTGATGATCTCTGCTAGACCCCCTACTAATTTACATTGGCTGTTTGAACCATATTTACCGAAATATGAGCCAATGAATATGAATAATGGGGTCTCGATCTGGCACTTGCCCCTCTATGGGGACAGGGTTGCCATATGGGGCTACTTATCGCCATTTAGGCTACTTCTTGAATTGGCCGGCTACTAAAATTCGAAGGAAGGCTGTTTGTCGCCATAAGGCTACTTTTTTATTGCAGTGAGAATTTTTTCTTTCGACCTTCAATTTCATTTACCTAAAAATATAAAAAATGATGAGAATAAGAATGAATTGTGAAAATGAGAATACAATGAATGTTTCCATTTAAATTTACCACCACATTCTATTGCATCATGTTATATCAACATATTATTCGAAATATGATTGAAAGTATCGATCGTGCTGTCTTCCCTTCATAAAATGGACAGGGTATTTAAATCGAACATGGCGGATTCCATCTCGAATTGAAGGATAATCGAACTCGAAATGAAAATAGTCGATTATATAGCCTGGCGGAGCCTAGCTGAGCCTGGCGGAGCCTGGCGGAGCCTAGCGGAGCCTAACGGAGCCTGGCGGAGCCTAGCGGAGCCTGGCAGAGCCTAGCGGAGCCTGCCGAGCCTGGCCTAGCCTGAATTCTAACTAATCCTAAATTCTGCTATCTCTGATGGCTATTTCTGCTATCTATACCTGAAGAAAGAAGTTTCACTTCAAACTTTTGAATTAATAATAAATTAATGACTCTTTCCCAAATTATAAAAATGCTTCCCTAAACTTCCCTAAACTATTCCGAAAAATTTAAGGATTAGTTAGCTTTGAAAATAATTTTTCTATCTGCTACGTATACGGAGGTATCATTAAAATTTAAAATAAAAAATAGAAGTCTACGCTAATCAACGGAGGCGGCCGCCGACGGCGCTAGTAAAATATAATTGAAACCAAAGATGACAGTCATAGTAATAATGATAACCAAACTAATGATGAGGACATTGACAAAGTTCTCAATTTAATTAAATATGCAGAAAACATCAATATTGATGAGCTGTCTGATGATATTTACGAACATTGAAAAATATTTAATTTTCAGATTTCTTTGATCACCTAGAAATTGAAAAATTTTATATTCTTCTATTGAATAAATATACTTGTTATAAATTGAATATAAAAATAAAAAAAGATTGAAAATTTCATGATTATCGAAATAAATATTTAGTGATATATATTGAATAATAATAATAATAATAACAATTATACAGATAAATTATTCATTTCATGTCCCTCATTCAAAATAATTTCTGGCTACTTTCGGCTACTTCAGCGCCACAGCCAGGCTACTCGTCAGCAAAAGAGTCTGGTTACGCTGTATGGGGATGTAGCCAATTGGAATAAGAATGGGGTCTCGATTGAAAAAATCGAGCAATTTCCTTTCAACAGTCAATTAAATTTTTCGGATTATATTTTTCGAGTTTATTTAGAGTTTTCCAGCATCTTGATGATCTCGGCTAGATCCCCTACTAATTTACATTGGCTGTTTAAACCATATTCACCGAAATATGAGCCAATGAATATTAATAATGGGGTCTCGCTATGGCACTTGCCCCTCTATGGGGATATAGCCAATTGGAATAAGAAGTGGGTCTCGATTGAAAAAATCGAGCAATTTCCTTTCAACAGTCAATTAAATTTTTCGGATTATATTTTTCGAGTTTATTTAGAGTTTTCCAGCATCTTGATGATCTCTGCTAGATCCCCTACTAATTTACATTGGCTGTTTGAACCATATTTACCGAAATATGAGCCAATGAATGAGAATAATGGGGTCTCGATATGGAACTTGCCCCTCTATGGGGATACAGCCAATTGGAATAAGAATGGGGTCTCGATTGAAAAAATCGAGCAATTTCCTTTCAACAGTCAATTAAATTTTTCGGCTTGTATTTTTCAAGTATATTTAGAGTTTTCCAGCATCTTGATGATCTCTGCTAGATCCCCTACTAATTTACATTGGCTGCTTGAACCATATTTACCGAAATATGAGCCAATGAATATGAATAATGGGGTCTCGATATGGCACTTGCCCCTCTATGGGGATATAGCCAATTGGGATAAGAATGGCATCTCGATTGAGAAAACCGAGCAATTTCCTTTCAACAGTCAATTAAATTTTTCGGATTATATTTTTCGAGTTTATTTAGAGTTTTCCAGCATCTTGATGATCTCGGCTAGATCCCCTACTAATTTACATTGGCTGTTTGAACCATATTTACCGAAATATGAGCCAATGAATATGAATAATGGGGTCTCGATGGGGCACTTGCCCCTCTATGGGGATGTAGCCAATTGGAATAAGAATGGGGTCTCGATTGAAAAAACCGAGCAATTTCCTTTCAACAGTCAATTAAATTTTTCGGATTATATTTTTCGAGTTTATTCAGAGTTTTCCAGCATCTTGATGATCTCGGCTAGATCCCCTACTAATTTACATTGGCTGTTTAAACCATATTCACCGAAATATGAGCCAATGAATATTAATAATGGGGTCTCGCTATGGCACTTGCCCCTCTATGGGGATATAGCCAATTGGGATAAGAATGGGGTCTCGATTGAAAAAACCGAGCAATTTCCTTTCAACAGTCAATTAAATTTTTCGGATTATATTTTTCGAGTTCATTTAGAGGTTTCCAGCATCTTGATGATCTCTGCTAGATCCCCTACTAATTTACATTGGCTGCTTGAACCATATTTACCGAAATATGAGCCAATGAATATGAATAATGGGGTCTCGCTATGGCACTTGCCCCTCTATGGGGATATAGCCAATTGGAATAAGAAGTGGGTGTCGATTGAAAAAATCGAGCAATTTCCTTTCAACAGTCAATTAAATTTTTCGGATTATATTTTTCGAGTTTATTTAGAGTTTTCCAGCATCTTGATGATCTCTGCTAGATCCCCTACTAATTCACATTGGCTGTTTGAACCATATTTACCGAAATATGAGCCAATGAATGAGAATAATGGGGTCTCGATATGGAACTTGCCCCTCTATGGGGATACAGCCAATTGGAATAAGAATGGGGTCTCGATTGAAAAAATCGAGCAATTTCCTTTCAACAGTCAATTAAATTTTTCGGCTTGTATTTTTCAAGTATATTTAGAGTTTTCCAGCATCTTGATGATCTCTGCTAGATCCCCTACTAATTTACATTGGCTGTTTGAACCATATTTACCGAAATATGAGCCAATGAATATGAATAATGGGGTCTCGATAGGGCACTTGCCCCTCTATGGGGATGTAGCCAATTGGAATAAGAATGGGGTCTCGATTGAAAAAACCGAGCAATTTCCTTTCAACAGTCAATTAAATTTTTCGGATTATATTTTTCGAGTTCATTTAGAGGTTTCCAGCATCTTGATGATCTCTGCTAGATCCCCTACTAATTTACATTGGCTGCTTGAACCATATTTACCGAAATATGAGCCAATGAATATGAATAATGGGGTCTCGCTATGGCACTTGCCCCTCTATGGGGATATAGCCAATTGGAATAAGAAGTGGGTCTCGATTGAAAAAATCGAGCAATTTCCTTTCAACAGTCAATTAAATTTTTCGGATTATATTTTTCGAGTTTATTTAGAGTTTTCCAGCATCTTGATGATCTCTGCTAGATCCCCTACTAATTTACATTGGCTGTTTGAACCATATTTACCGAAATATGAGCCAATGAATGAGAATAATGGGGTCTCGATATGGAACTTGCCCCTCTATGGGGATACAGCCAATTGGAATAAGAATGGGGTCTCGATTGAAAAAATCGAGCAATTTCCTTTCAACAGTCAATTAAATTTTTCGGCTTGTATTTTTCAAGTATATTTAGAGTTTTCCAGCATCTTGATGATCTCTGCTAGATCCCCTACTAATTTACATTGGCTGTTTGAACCATATTTACCGAAATATGAGCCAATGAATATGAATAATGGGGTCTCGATAGGGCACTTGCCCCTCTATGGGGATGTAGCCAATTGGAATAAGAATGGGGTCTCGATTGAAAAAACCGAGCAATTTCCTTTCAACAGTCAATTAAATTTTTCGGATTATATTTTTCGAGTTCATTTAGAGGTTTCCAGCATCTTGATGATCTCTGCTAGATCCCCTACTAATTTACATTGGCTGCTTGAACCATATTTACCGAAATATGAGCCAATGAATATGAATAATGGGGTCTCGATATGGCACTTGCCCCTCTATGGGGACAGGGTTGCCATATGGGGCTACTTATCGCCATTTAGGCTACTTCTTGAATTGGCCGGCTACTAAAATTCGAAGGAAGGCTACTTGTCGCCATAAGGCTACTTTTTTATTGCAGTGAGAATTTTTTCTTTCGACCTTCAATTTCATTTACCTAAAAATATAAAAAATGATGAGAATAAGAATGAATTGTGAAAATGAGAATACAATGAATGTTTCCATTTAAATTTACCACCACATTTTATTGCATCATGTTATATCAACATATTATTCGAAATATGATTGAAAGTATCGATCGTGCTGTCTTCCCTTCATAAAATGGACAGGGTATTAAAATCGAACATGGCGGATTCCATCTCGAATTGAAGGATAATCGAACTCGAAATGAAAATAGTCGATTATATAGCCTGGCGGAGCCTAGCGGAGCCTGGCGAAGCCTAGCGGAGCCTGGCGGAGCCTGCCGAGCCTGGCCTAGCCTGAATTCTAACTAATCCTAAATTCTGCTATCTCTGATAGCTATTTCTGCTATCTATACCTAAAGAAAGAAGTTTCACTTCAAACGTTTGAATTAATAATAAATTAATGACTCTTTCCCAAATTATAAAAATGCTTCCCTAAACTTCCCTAAACTATTCCGAAAAATTTAAGGATTAGTTAGCTTTGAAAATAATTTTTCTATCTGCTACGTATACGGAGGTATCATTAAAATTTAAAATAAAAAATAAAAGTCTACGCTAATCAACGGAGGCGGCCGCCGACGGCGCTAGTAAAATATAATTGAAACCAAAGATGACAGTCATAGTAATAATGATAACCAAACTAATGATGAGGACATTGACAAAGTTCTCAATTTAATTAAATATGCAGAAGACATCAATATTGATGAGCTGTCTGATGATATTTACGAGTATTGAAAAATATTTAATTTTCAGATTTCTTTGATCACCTAGAAATTGAAAAATTTTATATTCTTCTATTGAATAAATATACTTGTTATAAATTGAATATAAAAATAAAAAAAGATTGAAAATTTCATGATTATCGAAATAAATATTTAGTGATATATATTGAATAATAATAATAATAACAATTATACAGATAAATTATTCATTTCATGTCCCTCATTCAAAATAATTTCTGGCTACTTTCGGCTACTTCAGCGCCACAGCCAGGCTACTCGTCAGCAAAAGAGTCTGGTTACGCTGTATGGGGATGTAGCCAATTGGAATAAGAATGGGGTCTCGATTGAAAAAATCGAGCAATTCCCTTCCAACAGTCAATTAAATTTTTCGGATTATATTTTTCGAGTTTATTTAGAGGTTTCCAGCATCTTGATGATCTCTGCTAGATCCCCTACTAATTTACATTGGCTGCTTGAACCATATTTACCGAAATATGAGCCAATGAATATGAATAATGAGGTCTCGATAGGGCACTTGCCCCTCTATGGGGATATAGCCAATTGGAATAAGAATGGGGTCTCGATTGAAAAAATCGAGCAATTTCCTTTCAACAGTCAATTAAATTTTTCGGATTATATTTTTCGAGTTCATTTAGAGTTTTCCAGCATCTTGATGATCTCTGCTAGATCCCCTACTAATCGACATTGGCTGTTTGAACCATATTTACCGAAATATCAGCCAATAAATATGAATAATGGGGTCTCGATATGGCACTTGCCCCTCTATGGGGATGTAGCCAATTGGGATAAGAATGGGGTCTCGATTGAAAAAATCGAGCAATTTCCTTTCAACAGTCGATTGAATTTTTCGGCTTGTATTTTTCAAGTATATTTAGAGTTTTCCAGCATCTTGATGATCTCTACTAGATCCCCTCCTAATTTACATTAGCTGTTTTAACCATATTTACCGAAATATGAGCGAATGAATATCAATAATGGAGTCTCGATTGAAAAAATCGAAGAAGTTCTTTTCAACAGTCGATTGAATTTTTCGGCTTGTATTTTTCAAGTATATTTAGAGTTTTCCAGCATCTTGATGATCTCTACTAGATGGCCTACTAATTTACATTAGCTGTTTTAACCATATTTACCGAAATATGAGCAGAAAATAGGGATTCCGGCTAATCAAATATCGCACATGGTTTCAAGTAGCGCATAGAGAAAATCAGAAGACGACAATAACGACATTGAACGGCTGTCTGGAAAGCTGTCCCCTACGCATTGCATCCTGGGAGTGTCGGCTCATTCAAAATTCGGAATTTTTTTTTGATCCTTTAATTTTTTCCACTAGTGTATTTCAAAAAATTTAATATTTTCTTCGTTGAATAAACAATAAATTCACAAAATAGGGAAAAAGCCTTAGCAATATAGGTAGCAAATCAATAGAAATTTGATGAATCAGACGAATGAATAATTCACAATAAATAATAAATTTCCCTGAATTTTTTATCTTACAATTCATGGAAATTTTTTTTTTTTGAGTCTTCTTCACCCCATAATTAATTTATTCGAATCATTGAGTTTGCAATTGATTGATATTCGTGTTCCTAAGACAATATTTTTTTATTTGTTGAGTGATTATTGATCGAAAAATATAAAATCTTAAAAATATCTGATTCATGAAATACCCTATCGATTGATAATAAACATCTCGGCATAAAAAAGTTTTCATTCGGGGGGTGAACGGTGGGGAACGAAGTGCATGAGAGAGCTAGCCTCTGATTTTGTCGGGTTAGACAGAGATCCGTCAAGGCTTTCCTCTCCTTTTTCCTCTCTTTTTTTTTCGATTATTAATAACTGGCTTAATGGAGGTTCATCAAATTTTACTCATCGATTGTCTTCGAATCAAGTAATATACATATCGAACATTTAATACGAATTTCGCATTTTGAAATTGTGAGGAATCTACGCATGAATGGTGATACATAAGAGCGCATGTTGAATAGAAAATTTCGTTAATTAATCATTCAGTACGGGCAGGATGAATTCCCTCGAAACTCTGCAGCTAATCCCAAAATTGATCTGACAATATCTGTGAATTTATTCAAAATTAGTTCTACATGTCGATTCAACCGACGTTTTCCCTTTACTTCCCCATAACTATTCCCAAATGTTCCAGACTAGCTACAATTCAGAATCCAGAACAGTCTTTTTGCTTACTTTTCGATACTAGCGCCGTCGGCGGCCGCAAGCGGCCGCCTCCGTTGATTAGTGTAGCTTTCTATTTTTATTTTAAATTCTAATGATACCTCCGTATACTTAGCAGATAGAAAAATTATTTTCAAAGCTAACTAATCCTTAAACATTTCAGAATAGTTTAGGGAAGTTTAGGAAAGCATTTTTATAATTTGGGAAAGAATCATTGATTTATTATTAATTCAAACTTTTTTTATATATAGATAGCAGAAATAGCTATCAGAGATAGCAGAATTTAGGATTAGTTAGAATTCAGGCTCAGCCACCCTCAGCCAGGCTACATAATCAAAAATAGCAATCTATAAATGCTTTCCTCAACTATTCCCAAACGTTTAGGATTAGTTAGAATTCAGGTTCAGCCAGGCTCAGCCGGGCTCAGCCAGGCTCAGCCAGGCTCAGCCCGAATTCTAACTAATCCTAGATGTTTGGAAATAGTTTAGGGAAGTTTAGGAAAGCATTTATAGATTGCTATTTTTGTTTTATATAGATTTTCGTACGCTTGGGGGCTCAAGACATAATTTTCATTTTAATTAAATAATTATTCATTCTTAAAGGATGAAATTGATTTTCTTAATATCCCCAAATGACTTCCAAATAAATGAAAATAATTTCAATTTTTTAAAAATTTATTTCTGCTATCTATACTTATAGAAAGTTTTAATTAATAATAAATTAATGACTCTTCCCCAAATTATAAAAATACTTTCCTAAACTTCCCTAAACTATTCCCAAACGTTTAGCGTTAGTTAAAATTGAAAATAATTTTTCTATCTGCTAAGTATGATGACTAAATAATTCAAAAAAATTAGTTTCCGTAATGTCCACCAGAATTCGCTTTTGTCGATTCGAGTTCGACTTTTTTCATTTTCGAGTTCGATTATCTTCAATTCGAGATGAAATCCACCATGTTCGATTGTCAAATGCCCTGTCCTTTTTATAATAGGAAAATGGTGAGTAAACTCCATCTCTCTGAAATGGATTGTACTTTCAATTGGAATCTCGGAGGGTAACAAAGCTGTCGTGACTTTCCGGCGTCCAGTTGTTGGAGCACAGGCGTTTTCTGGCTAGTTGCAAAAACACCCAAAACGTCTGGCCAGTTGTAGTTTGGTCAGTTTTTTCTGGTCAGTTGCACCCATCCCGTTTTTTCCTGAAGACTCAAATATATGCTCAATCACTCCCTCAAATATCATTATTTTATTGCCACTTTCTCTATAGAAAAAAAAATTGCCAAAAATCGCCTTTTTTCAGACTTTTACAGTGGTGTTACCCCTTAAATCCCAAAAATCTATGGCAAATGATCTCAGCGTTCACTTCCATGCGGAATTTTGACTCTACACTGCATAGAACCGGAGATATCTCCAAAAAAGTGAATGCTTCAATTTTTTCATGGATTGGGGTTCTAATTTCTGGTTTAAATTTGTATTCCCGAAAATAGAATCAAAAATGAATTTTTCCATATTCTCTCTACTGCAAATTCTCTAAGCTTCTCAATGGAATCATCAAGAAAAACCTATTTCAAATATTTTCATTAATTTCTCACGATTCTCATAATATAAAACATCAAGACTGAATTGGGGGTTTTTCACCACTTACTTCACTTTTGACTTCTTCTATCAACATATGTGGCATTATAATAATAATATTTATTGATACTTTGTTTTCGAATACAAACTCGTGTACAAAGGGGTATCGATCTGACATGATTATACAGTTATTTGTCAATATTTTGTTTTATTTATTTATTTAATTGTTCACTTTTTTTATTTTTCATTTCTCTTTTATTTTAATTTTTTTAATTTTATACTTTCCTAGACATAATCCTTGAATCTTAAGTTTGATATTTTGAAACATTCAAATTACATATTGAGTATTTTATGTGCTTAGAGCCAAAATCTGTAGATTGCCTTGAGGGCAGACTTGTTATCCACGTTGAGTACATTCAATATACAGTGCTTAGATGAGTTTTTGATGTTGGGTGAGGATAACAATTTTTCTCTTTCTGAATCTAAAACAGGACAGCTCGTTAGTAAATGGATTATAAGAATTTCTGAATCAGTGAGACAATATGGGCATGAGTTGCTCAGAGGTTGACGTATGTGGATTCTCGATGAAATTAACCTTGGTGAGAAGGGGCTCATCAGCCTACATTGTGCTATAATTTTAAGTTGTTCCAGATGGACTGGGAGTTTCAAATAGAGTTGAGTTTCGGGGGAAAGTGTGAGGATCGGGAGAAGGGCAAGCGGAGAATCGGTAATTCTCGAGGTGTCCAGTGATTTGATGTTTGAGTTATATTTAGCAATAATATCCTCCACAATTTAGTCTTTTTGTGGTGATCGAACGAAGGCGGCCACTCTTGGATGATAAAAGTTACTTACTAAATTATTCAGCTGAGAGCACCAGTTGTATTTGGATGGCGTGGATGGATTATTAGAGAGAGATAATAGGTGATGCAAACAGATTTTCGGTATACGAGAATTTTGCACGTTTGTGATTTTTATGATCCACTTGAGGGATCTTCGTATAATGTCTGAAGAGAGGGGGGTGGCTCCATCTTCCAAACGGATAGCGTAGTTTGGGGTTTGAGGAGAGAGGCTCAGGAGTTTCTTGTAAAAGGAAGATTGTAGTGAGTCAACTTGTGAAGTCAGCCTTAGGCCCCAGCATTCAATTCCGTAGAAGAGAATACTTTTTACCAGTGCATTAAATAGATGATTGACTGAGTCCCAGGAATAGGACTTGGAGAGATGAAGAATCCTCATTAACATATGTTTTTATACGTTTGTGTATTGATGCTGCAGAAGCATCAAGAAAGTAGAATTTCAAGAGATGGTGGATCATCCAAAAATGGAACCTTTGGTCGTTTGTACTGATTGTGACGAAAAATTTCACCGAATTTGTGTGCTTTATTCGGAACCAATATGGCCTGTAGGGTAAGTGTGTAGGGTATACACTGTAGGGTAAGTATTTAATTAGTGATTCAGAAAGTTTTACATCGGTGCATCTATTTAACACACATTTCTCAATTCATCAACAGATTCACATGTGATGATTGTCTGGAGAAGAAAGGCCAGAACCGTTGAAAAAATCAATTCAGTGCCAAATGTTTACCCGACTCGGAATGGGGCAAATTTATTGAAAGGAGAGTGAACAATTTTTTGATAGAGAAAAAGGCAGATGTCAATGAAGTTGGCGTTCGTGTTGTAGCGTGTAGTAACAAAGTTGTGAAAGTACAACCAGGTATGCATCGTGAATTTGTTGAGGGTGGTGATATGTTGGATGAATTTCCCTGTAAAGCGAAAGCAGTATTCGCATTCCAAGAAATTGAAGATACCGATGTGTGCTTCTTTGGTATGCACGTTCATGAATTTGATAGCCAGTGTGCACGACCAAACACGAGGCGAATTTACATCTCCTATCTTGATTCGGTTCAATTCTTCACACCAAGCCTCTACAGGAAAGATACCCATCAGGAAATTCTAATTGGTTACCTCGATTATGCGTAAAAGCTTGGGTGAATTATATTTTATTCGAAATGAGACTAATATAATTATGCTCATTATAAAATTGTGAATATTAATCTATATATTATCTTTGTAGATTCACTATGGCTCACATTTGGGCGAGCCCACCAGGTCAGGGCAATTCTTATATTTTTAACTGCCATTCACCAAACCAAAGAATTGTGTCCAACAAGGAACTAGAGAAGTGGTATGTGAATATGCTAGAAAAAGGAAAGCAAGCGAAAATCGTTGCTGATTATCAGGTAAGTACACAGTTTATATTCTATTGTTACATGATTGTCATAAATACTACTAGCGCCTGAATTATTTATTCATAATTTTCTATATCTCATTAGCAGGAGAGAGTTATATTGAATCTAAACGAAAGCTAACGTTCTCAATCCCCATCGAATCCTTAACATAAGATCTTCTGAATACAGCTCAAACATTTTAATATCAATTTCCATATATGGTTTAAATATAACATTGAATGATTAATACCTCGATGTTTGCTTTGCAGAATATTCTGGAGCAAGTATTGGAGGATAGATTATCGTCAGCAGCTCACGTACCGTACTTTGAGGGTGACT
Organism: Aleiodes leptofemur; assembly: GCA_963942555.1. Lineage (NCBI taxonomy): Eukaryota > Metazoa > Arthropoda > Insecta > Hymenoptera > Braconidae > Aleiodes > Aleiodes leptofemur. Next base: position 1,962,276 of record OZ012609.1, read on the forward strand.
TTTGGCCAGGATTTTTAGAAGAGAGTATTAAAAACTCGAAGAGAAAGAAAAGAAGGTGGAACAAACAGTGCAAAGAAGAAAATCGAATAATTCCAATAAACCATGTACTGATAACGCTTTTTGGGAGATGATTATTGCCGAAATGAAGACATGTAAGAAATCATTTTTTGTGGTTCGGTTACATGAGGCCCAAACTGATGATAGTTTATCATCCATTCAAGATCCAGATTTAGTTGGAAACAATAATCTCATGGATGGACGGGATGGATTTCTGATGATGTCAAAGAAGCGAAATTATGAGTTGTCTTCGCTGAGAAGAGCAAGATTCAGTTCTATTCTATTCTATTCCATTATGATTATACCCCTCAGAGGGACATTATATATGGTAATGCCCCCTGGTGGAGGCTACCTCGTGCTTCAAGCTTGTTTTTGATAGTTGTTGTTTCTATCTTTATTCCTTTCCTCTCCTTTCTTTGTTATTCGTGAATAAAATTTTGTATTTCAATGTGAAATGTTTTTGATCTTCTGATTGTTTTGATTTCTTGTCTGTTTACGAATTCGATTCCCATTGTTCTCTGAAATCTATTCTTAACACTCAATTGATGACCTCAGCCAGGTATCCACTGAGATTCAATAACAAATTTCATGTTAGGACGATGCCAATACTGGATTCTTCTCATTTATTCACGCAATTCCATTTTGAATATAACGAAATCAGCTTCTTATTGAAGAAGAAAACACAAAAACCAATTTTTCACTTATTTACACTTTTCACTGCACTTTTTCTTTTTTTTTTTCTTTCTCTTCTTTTACACTCCGTTGTTCGAATTCTAAAATATAACTCACTGTGGAGACCGCCGGTAATAATTGAAATTACAATTGGAGCGTCTTTTCCGAGAGGAAACTTCAATAGAAGAAAAGAAATATAGAAAAGAAAAAAAGAATAGGTGTGGAATGAGGTATGTTAGGATCTTGTGAGAGAATACCTCGTTAACTCGGACTCCCCGCAAAATTCAGTTCGATGGCTATGCTCTACGAGCTGCACAATCAGAAACAGAATGAAGGTGTGTAAATGTATGCTCATTGCAAAAGACCAGTGGACACGAAATACCACTGTACTGTCTGCGATGACTTTGCTATCTATATGAGTTGTAAGAAAAGAGACAGTGATCCAAATCCAATGAAGGAGGCAAAACAAACAGATCCGCAGGTAGCGGAGAAATTATCAATACAATTTTTGATGCAATCATTCAAACATGCTTTTCAATGCAGTGGAGCCAATTGTCAATTGTCAAACTGTCAAAAGATGAAGAACACACTTGCACATATAGAAACTTGTAAATCAAAATCAAATAATTGTATGACATGTCAAGAGCTCCTTAAACTGTGGTGTATTCAGTCTGAATACTGCCATGAGACTAAGTGCTTGATACCATCGTCATTCACTGTTGAGTCTCGCTACGCAGGGTGCCGGTTACAACTGATGCAAATATTAAGGAACCGCATGATTGCGATGGTCGCACAGTCTACAGATTGGATCTCGACGATGGGTCACCACCGGTGGATGCGAAATCCGCAAGTGCACTGGAGGAATGTAAAGCATCAGTACAACGTTTGATGCAGTTTTATTCAAACATGCCTGTCAATGCAGTGATGCCAATTGTCAATTTCCATACTGTCAAAACATGAAGAGCGTATTTATGCCTATGAAGGCTTGTAAAATAGAATGGAAGGATTGTATGGCATGTATGGAAATGATTTTACTGTGGTTAATTTGTGTGAAATTAACTACAAAACACTATCAGCTCATCTTTTACAAATGATCGAATGAGTTATAACAAGCACCACATGGAGGCAAATATAATTCCATGTAACTATTAATCAAGTTTCCATCTGAAGTATTCTTGTCATAAAATTCATTCTTATAGGAAACAAAGTGCATATCATTTCTATTCACCATTTATTCAATACTTCAATTCACATCTCATTTATAAAATCAATTGAATCAAATTATTTTTCATAAAGGATTGTCACGAAAGACATTTGCGGATACGTATTAATTCTGCTTATTTAATTTAATTTAAATTAAATAAGTCATACAAGCAAAATAATTTTTTTTTAACATTTATTTTTAAACCCTCTTATTATCATTCATCTTTCAAAACATGTATTTTATTCTCTGTATGCCTCTAATCTGTTCCGAACAAAAGAAATCAATATATCGAATGTAAACAGAAATATGACGTACTCTTCTTATTTATTAGGGAAGAGAAAATAACGATGTATTCGTGGGGAAAAAATAGTTTTTTTGCATGGCATATATTTATAATGCATCAGTTGAGGATATCTTTTCTTTCCAATTTTAGTCACTTTCGATAGAGTAGTATAAGAACATTTTAAAAAAATTTACTTTACACCGGATAAATTAACCGGATAAACTGAGCTAAAAATAATTTTCGAAAACAATCAAATTAACAATCATGTATTTATTATAAATAGTGCATCAGTTTTTAAAAAACGATGACATAAATGAACTAATATAAATGTGTTTTTTTCAAAATTACTCTCCTATTTTTTAATTTTTTTTTTTTGAAAAAAATCGATTCTTCGATTTTCCCACTTCGACTTTTTTTTTTGAAAAAATCGATTCATCAATTTTCTCATTTCGATTTTTTTTTTAAATCAATTCATCGATTTTCTCATTTCGATTTTTTTTTTGAAAAATTCGAGTCATCAATTTTCTCATTTCGATTTTTTCTGAAAAAATCGATTCATCAATTTCCTCATTTCGATTTTTTCTTCTGAAAAAATCGATTCATCAATTTTCTCATTTCGATTTAAAAATAAAAGCGATTCATCGATTTTCTCATTATGATTTTTTTTTAAAACGATTTTTAAAAAATCGTTTTTTATGAAGATCGTTCTTTCGAAAATCGATTCTTTTTTCGAGGATCGCTCATCACTACGTGAGACCAGAAAATTGTCTGGTGCAACGACCGAAGCCATCCCCCCTCCCATTTTTCAAATAAATCGAATCGTGTTTTTCCTCTCGATGTTTCAGCGCCAACTTCAGACACCTTCAGTCGTGAGAGGCAAACCGAATTTTCACGAGCAACAATTTTTTTTTTCACCAGTTAAAATAGAATTAATGATTTTTTAAATTCATTGAATAAAAATAATTATTCAATTACTCAATTTTTTTTCAATTTAACGTTTTCAATAATTAAAAGTGTCTATAAATTTCACTAGATGAACCAGAGTATTTGTGTTTCGTTAAGATGATAGAATTGTAGGTTAACTTTTGTACAAAAAATTGAAGAAAAAAAACTTTGGAAATGGCGGAAAAAGCAATAATGAAGGTAAATATATTTCATGATTTTTCACATTAAAAATTGCATAAAGATTAAGAGAATTATTTTTTCAAATTTGTTTTTGCAGCAAATTGCTGAACAGAAACTCAAGGCGTTTTCCATTGGCACAATGGGTAAACGACCAATGAGCAAGAAAGAGATGGAAGAACAGAGGAAAAAAGAGCAGGAACAGGCAGCAGCTCAGGCTTTTGAGGAATTTGTTGCTACATTTCAAGAAACACCAAATAAAACAACTAGCAAAGTTTGGGTTAAAGCTGGTACTTATGATGCTGGAAAAAGGCAGGAAGATACACGAGAAAAAGGCAAACTTTATAAACCACAGTCGAAGATATCTGAACTTGTGGACAGTAGATCATCGGCTGAACAGGCACAGGAGTATGCTAAATTACTTGGATCCAATGAGAGAAAAGTCGATAGACTTGGGAAGAAGAAGAAGGAGGGCGAGAAGAAGAAGAGCAACTTGGAGTTATTCAAGGAGGAATTAAAAATGATACAGGAGGAGAGAGAGGAGAGGCACAAGTACAAGGGTGTTGTTAAAAATGTTATTTCCACGCAATCAGAGGATCCTATGATGGCTGCGTTAAAATGCGTTGAAGGTAGAAAAGAAAAATATTTTCATATACTTAACACATCGAATATAGGGGAGAATGGGGCGAAATGGACCTCTGCAACAACATAATTCAGGATTTTTTTTTTCGAAGTTAAGGAGTCGATGAAAAAATCTGAAAAAATTTGAGAAGATGCTCCATTATGTATTTATTTTTGTATAATTTTTTCAATTTTTTTCATAAAGCTGCCTATTCTCTGAAAAATCCTGAATCGTTCTAACAAACAGGTCCATTTTGCACCACTTTCCCTTTTAAATAACTGATATATGATGAATATTATATAAATTTCGCCAAAAACCTTCATTTTGGCTTAATTCATTAAAATAATATTTTTTTATACTTATTATATTAAATGTATATTTACATGATTTGATTTTTTTTGGAGAATACGTTAATTAATCAATTTTATTCCATCAGTTTTTTAAGGATATTTTGAAATCTAATCAAAATAGAGTATTTTTGTTCTGATCCTTTTTTTTTGTAAATCTTGAAATTCTCTAGAAAAATGGATTAGGACAAAAACACCCTATCTCGCTTAGATTCCCAAATATATTTTAAAAAAAGCTGATGACACAAAATAAAATAATTTTTTAACTGAAAACTTCACATTCCTTAATTTTTCAATTTTTGACATTATTTTGCTTCTTTAGATGGATCTTTTGACAATGGTGATCCCAATACAACAAATCTGTATCTGGGAAACTTGAATCCAAAGGTGAGATAACATTAATCATATTAAAAATAGCAGACATCGGACAATTGTTAATTTTTTTTTAAACAAATAAGTTATTTAAAAAAGAAAGAATTAGCATATATTGAAAATTAAAAAAAAAGGATAAGTACAATTTTTTTAAATATTTTTCTGATAACGATTTACTTGTTTAACAAAATCTAAAAAAAATGGGATCAATAGCGAAAATTATATAAAGATTTATATTAAAATTAGAATAGAATTTATTTCTTTGATGTTGCATTTTTTCCATGTTTTACTCCTCCCTTCGCCTTTACTCTTTAACTCTTTTTAATATTTTTACATTTTTATATTTTCATTTTTAATATTTATATTAGAATTAATTAATCATTATATTAATTTTTATAAGATTTACTTATTTTATGCTTCATGAAGATTGAAAATTTTAATAAGGCCTTTTATTATTTATAGATTACAGAGCAACAGTTGATGGAGATATTTGGAAAATTTGGACCATTAGCCAGTATTAAAATAATGTGGCCAAGAAGTGACGAGGAGAAAGCGAGACAGAGGAATTGTGGATTTGTTGCATTTATGAGTAGGAGAGATGGGGAAAGAGCATTGAAAAATCTCAATGGTAAGTTAAAAATCATCAGATTCATAGAATAACACAATCCTTCTCCATTTTCATTAATTTTCCCTTTTTTTTATTTTTTGGATTTAATAGGCAGAGATATAATGCAATACGAGATGAAACTTGGTTGGGGAAAAAGTGTACCAATTCCACCATATCCAATCTACATTCCACCAGCCCTGATGGAGCTAACACAGCCACCGCCACCATCAGGCCTGCCGTTCAATGCTCAACCGCATCGTCGTGACAGGCACAAGGTATCCCAGTTAAAAAACCACGAGCGTATTATTAATAAAATGCTCAATCACGTTTTTAATCGAATTTGGTTTTATTACAACTCGATAAATCTTCTCAAAAATCCTCGAAATTTATTCAATGGATTTATTTACCCCCTGGACCATATTAACCGGTTCACAGCTCAAATATCCACAAATTAGTTAATTTGAGTAACTATTACTTTAACTTAAGCCAAAGAAAAAGAAAATAACTCCTATGGATGTTCCATAATTATGAAAATGGAAAAGACTGAATAAATACAGGGAGCAAAAGAAAAATGATCAATTTTTTTGTCGATATAGTTTCTCGCGACTCAATTATCCACAAAAAAAAAGTAAGGACAGATTATTAATTAGAGAATAAAGAGAATTTAAGCGTTGCAGGAAGTCTCCGATGGACTATTTTAGTGATTCCAACTTTGATTTGAAATCGAAGAATTTTCTTTGAATAATTCTCTGTTACAAGAAACAAAAAACCAAAGAACATTTCAATTTTAGTTAAAAACTGACTCAATTGAAGAAAAAAAAACCATGTAACAGTGACACATTAATCATCAAATTATATACTCAAATTTATCTTTATTTTATTAATTCATTTTATTTTTTTTTTGAATTTTTTTTTTTTTATATATTTCTTTTTTTTTTCATTAAAATTTGAAAACAAATTGTTGAATCGTATAACCATGTTTTTGAAACGTAATCTCAGATACCACGTATCCGCAACATCCAGAGCGCGGACCCCCAGGAAAAGGAAAACTTTGAAAAGGTAAAATTATTCACTACTGTAAGAAACCCAAAAAAAAAAAAAATCTAATGCACATGATGTGGATTTTTTATCTATCCTCGGAAAGTGACGAATTGGAAAATCTTCTGAACGTTGAGATGATATTTGGAATCTCAAGTGTCCTCTCGTTCAGTTGATTATTCAATGTTTAATTGTGATGAAGTTTATAGAAAAAAAAAGTTTAAAAAAAAAGTAAAAAGTAATGTAAATGGGTGAGTAAATATCGTGTCTGGGAGTCAAAAAAAAATGACTTTCCAAAAAAAAAAACATGAATATGTTGATTTTTGAAAAAAAGAGACAAAAAACAAAATCAATTGAGGATAAAAATTTGCACAAAAAAAAACTAATTGTCACTTAAAAATTATGTTGTAAACTTGTCGGCGTACGAATTCTCTCGGGGGCTCTCTCGCATTGTTGGCTTAATTGGGCTCTTGGCACACACACACAACCCCCCTGTTCTGTTCTATGAAAATCTGTCCAACAATAAATCCACTGATTCATCACTGTGATGATACTGGAACACGAAAAATGACAGATATTGCAGAATGCTGTTGTCAAAGTGGTTATTCCAACTGAAAGGTATTTTATTGATTTTACCATTTAAATGTACTTGACAAATTATTGTAAGTATAATACAATCGTCCAGTATAAGATAATTTATTTATTTTATATCTCGATTAATAATCGAGAAAAATGAATATTCGGAGACTTCCAACGTTGTTACATCAACAAAAAACAAAAAAACAAACAAACAAAAAACAGAAGAAAGACTAATTGAAACATTTTTCATTTTTTTTAAATCCAATTCCATGCATTATAGGAACTTAGTAATGTTGATACATAGAATGGTGGAATTTGTTATTCGGGAGGGACCCATGTTTGAGGCAATGATTATGAATCGAGAACTTAATAATCCAATGTTTAGGTGAGTTTATTTTTTTTTAATATTAGAAGTCATATTGATTAATAATATTGATTAATCATTTGGTTTATTTGTTTTTCCAGATTTTTATTTGAAAATTATTCACCCGCGCACACTTATTATCGTTGGAAGCTGTACTCAATTCTACAGGGAGATGGACAAAAAGAGTGGCATACTGATGATTTTCGGATGTTTAAAGGTGGAAGTGTGTGGCGACCACCTCCAATTAATCCATGGACCCAAGGAATGCCGGATGAACTCATTGAAATTGAGGAGAGACAAGAACCGAGACGAGGAAGTTTGTCAAACAGGTAATTATATAAGAAAAACAAGCTTACTTCAATATTTGAGATTTTTTGCAGAAATCTGGAGATTCGAAATTTCAAGATTATTTTGAAAATTTAAGATTTTTTCAAGATTTTCTCAGTTTTTCACAAATTCAACTCCGGTAACCTTTTTTCGGTTACACTTAATCTCAAAATCTGTTTTATTTCAATATTTAAGATTTTTTCTAGAAATCTCGAGATTTTGAAATTTTGAGATTATTTTAAAAATTCGAAATTGTTTTGAAAATTTTATATTTTTTCAAGGTTTTTCCTAAATTTTTCGCAAATTTAACTCTGTCAACCTTTCTTTACCTACACATAATCTTAAAATCAATTTTATTTCAATATTTAATATTTTTTTTCAGAATTCTCGAGATTTCAAAAATTCGAGATTATTTTGAAAATTCGAAATTGTTTTGAAAATTTTATATTTTTTCAAGATTTTCTCAAAATTCCTCTCGAATTTATCTCCAGCAACCTTTTTTCGCCTACACATAATTTCAAAATCAATTTTATTTCAATATTTAAGATTTTTTCCAGAAATCTCAAAATTTCGAAATTTCGAGATTATTCTAAAAATTTTAAATTTTGTCAAGATTTTCTCCGGATTTTTCTCAACTTTCCCAGAATCTCTGACTACTATCCCCTTCTTTCAATCAATTTTTTTAATTCTCCTGCTTCAGCCAAAGAGATAGATTGGAGGATCTCTTGAGAAACATATCCCCGGAGCGTTTGAAAGTAGCTGAGGTAATGGTCTTCTGCATTGAACACGCGGAAGCAGCCGAGGAGATCTGCGATTGCATAGCCGAGTCTCTCTCAATTCTCCAAACACCTGTTAACAAAAAAGTAGCACGTCTCTACCTAATATCAGACATTCTCCACAACTGCGGCGTAAAGATGACTAATGCAACGATTTATAGAAAAGCGTTTGAGGCCCGTCTCCACGGTATCTTTATCGAGGTCAATGAAGCTACGAAGCAATTTGACAGTAAATTAAAAGCGGAGAGCTTTAAAGCACGTGTCATGAGGATTTTCAGAGCCTGGGAGGATTGGGCAGTTTATCCCCGTGATTTTCTCGTCAAATTGCAGAATACATTCTTGGGATTGGTCACGACAGAAGAGCCAGAGGTTGTAGAGGACGAGGACATTGACGGTGCACCATTATCTGACGCTGATGGTGATGCGAATGAAGATTTGGACGGAGTACCACTCGATGGTGCAGCTCTACTAAAAGGCGCCATGAAATTGGGCCTCACTCCTCAACCCGTCAACAATTACGACGACATCGATGGCATCCCAATGGACGATGACATCGATGGAATTCCAATGGACGACGACAATCGCTCGAATTCACGTAACAAATCTAGTGAGAAGAAACCAACGATGCCTGCTGGATTCGTTCCCTCAAGGTGGGAGACCGTTGATCCTGATCAGGTAGAGGCTCAAGCAATGACGACTAGTAAATGGGAGGAACTAGAACAAAATGATGACTCGAATTCGCAAGATGCTAGTATGGACTCGGGTGGCAGAGATTACAATGAGGAGAGACGTACGCGGTTGAGGGAGATTGAAGTCAAGACGATGCAGTATCAGGATGAACTGGAGAGTGGGAGGAGAAGCTTGAAACCGGGAATGACTATACAGGGACAAGTTGAGCATTATCGGAAGAAGCTTATTAGAAAGGTAAAAAATTGTCTAATTTGATGATTTGTTTAAACAATAAAAATAATCTCAATTTTCTTGTTCAAATTCATTTTTTCAATTTTTTTTATAATTATTCTTCCAGTTAATTCGAAAATTATCACGAATGATCGATAATTACTTGAAAAAATTGTTTTATCCGTTATTTCTATTTTTTTTGTTTTTTTAATCGAGCGCGCAATTTTGGTTAACCAATGAGGAACGAGAAATAGACACTAAATAGACGATAAGAAATTACAGTTTTAGTATGACATTCAATGTGTAATGAACTTTTTAGAATAGGATGGCCTATAATTAATTGGATCTGTTTTAAGTATGCTTTACAGAGTGAGAGAGACTCGAAGGAGCACAAGAGTGAAGACAGGGACGATGATAGGAGAAGGGAGAGACGGAGGAGTACGTCACCGGAGTCGCCGGTTCATTACAGGGACAGGAGAAGAGCCTCCCCGAGTTCTCCCTCAAAATCAAGGGATAGATACAGGTAAATAACCATGTCTTTAGTTGAAACCTCCTAAATCTTTCTGTTTTTTCCATAATTAATCGTTTCTCTCTTGCTTTTATTTTCTAGATCGCGCAGTAGATCTCCAAAGAAACGGAGATCCCGTTCTCCGTACAAAAAGCGTGCTCCAGTTACTCCATCGCCTCCGAGAATTCGAACGACTCCATCGCCCGTATTTTCTTCAACGAGATCATCGAGAAGATCGCCAGGTAGTGAAAGAAGCGAACGAAGTGATCGTAGTGATCGTAAAAGACGCGCAAGATCTCCATCGCTCTCCCCACCACCACCACCAAGAAGTAGCAAACATCGTGGAAGTAGTCCCACTTCACCAGCCAGAAAACACAGACACAAGCACAAATATTAAAAAGCTCCAAATGAATCTTTTTTTACGTACACTAGTGCATATAAACACTTTCTGCCTGCAGACTTTATTTTTCTTTTTTTTTTTCAATTAAAATCGCGGTAATTCAATGAAGTTAGAGAAAGATTTACTCTCAATCTCAAAGTGATTTATTATAAAGTGACAGTAATAATTGAGCAATTCCCCTAATTTTTTTTTCTACCCCTTTTTGAAAATACGTTTGAATCATATCTGTAAATAGTTTCTAACTTGCCCTAAATATTTCTTTTGAAAAAATACGATTTCTCTTATCTATTCTGAATTGTGAGTAATTTAAGCGTCTTTATCCATTGATCATTGTATAAAAAATGAAATAAATTAGTATATAAAATTAAATATCTGTGTTATTTTATTTAAATAATCAAATTTTAATTTTTTATTCATGGATTTTTTTTGTAACAAATGGAAAATTTCCGTCGAATGACAATTATCTTGACACAATAATTCATAAGAAAATACAATTGCTCTTATAATTTGAATCTATTTTATCTTCTCTCGTCTTTTTTAAACTTTAACACTTCTTTTTTTTCTCTCAAAAACACAAAATGAAAATAATCTTAATTAATGTGAAACTAGTAGCAGCGTTTTGTTTCTCTTTTAATTGAACAAAAATTGCGATTTAAAAGCAAAACTAAGGCACTCGTTTCATAAATTCTTTAATTTACGTGAAATTATTCTAAAATTGAGTGATGAGCTTCTCGATTAATTATCAAAATCCTGAAAAAAAAGAAAGAAGAAATTATTTACGATTATTGACGAATTATTTCGACACCTCAGAAACAAAGAGGCGTAAGTGCTATTATTATTGTTGTTTATACATAGCACTTACACCACTTTATTTCTAAAGCAACGATTTATGAATAGTATATTACTTAACAAGTGCGTAAAAGTACTTTTTCCGCACGCCGTCTGGAAAGTAGTCACTTTTCGCACGTTATGCATGCGGTCAATGCCACTTTTTACATGTTGTACATTAAAAAAAACTGTATCTTACACGTGCGATAAAGAATTTTTATAAAATACTTTCCCGCACTTGTTAATTAATATACTTTTCTGACAATTGTGGGGTTAAACAAGGAGCTGAAGGCGAGTTTTGCAACCACACGAGTCAGAAAGTACTTTTCTGATGAGTGTGAGGTTGCGCAACGAGCCTAAGGCGAATTTTGCAATCACACGAGTCAGAAAGTACTTTACCGCACGTGGAAGATACAGTATTTTATTGTACAACGTGTGAAAAGTGCCACTGACCGCATGCCTAACGTGCGTAAAAGTGGCACTTTATGCACGGCGTGCGATAAAGAAATTAACTTACTCCCATGAGCCAATTATCGAGTTCTTCTTGAATGAGCAATTCATCTACATCCGAGGTATTGTGGGAATTAATATCTTGTCGTCCTCCGGCTGCTGCACCTCTTCCCTGGCTCGTCCTCGGCTCCCTCGATCTGCTTTCACGCTCAGTTGGTCCTGAGCCGGAATGTGCTTTCGGTGCTTTAACATCTGAATTTAAAAAAAAAACAAGAGATAAAAACGCTTAACAATAACAATAAAAAAAACATTAGATTCCAAATGAACAAACGATGATAGGATCCTCCGTGCTCTTTTTTTACAGATGAAAATAACATTTAAAAAAAAAATGAAAATGAGTAATCGAAGCATTTCTAGATTCTCAGAAAGTTATTTACGTTTCCAATCGTAATGTTTCTCCGTTTCCTCTTCATCCTCATCCTCTTCAGTTTCCCCCTCCTCCTCTTCTTCCTCCTCATCTTCTAACTCCTCATCATCAAGTTCTTCATCTTCATTTTCACTTGGACTTGGCGTTGGAATTTTTCCATATTTCGCGTCTAATTTTGCCACCAATTCAGTATCATCGATCTCAACTAGGTCATCTTCTTCGTCTTCTTCTTCTTCTTCCTCTTCATCTTCTAGATCCGAGTCATCCTCGTAGTTGTATTCTTCTTCTGTACCCGAGTGATGCTCGCTCTCTGATGTTGTCTCCACTTCCACTTCCTTTCGCTTTGGAATCGATGTTATTTGGGCCTCTGGAACAGCTGGAAGAAAATTATTAATTATCATGATGGACCCAGTTACCGGAGATAAGCCAGTTTAAGGACGTTGCGGCAAGATATACTAATACTCAATATTTAAGTGAGAAGACTAGATTTTTCAATAGGGGAAGGTGGGGTAAAATGGACACTCCAATTAATCGGTTTGAGTTTGAAATTTTCTAAGGATCCCATTCAAAAGCTGAGGAAATTTTAGGTGAAAAACATGTGTCGAATTTTGTTTTTTACAATTTTTGGAAAAATTTCCTTTTTTGGCCAAGTTTTGAAAGAATTTCCCTTTTGAAAGTCGAAAAAATTCACTTTTTCAGCGATATCTCCTGTTCTGTTGGTCATAGCGATCTGGAGTTGATATCAAATGAAAGATGAGCTCATTTCTCATCGATTTATGTCGTTAAAATTTTGTTATTAATCGATTTTTCAAATATTCATAGATCATTTTCCGAAAATCAGTTTTTGTCCTATAAGTACTTGAAAAAATTCAGATTTTTCTTTTTGAACCCCATAAATCGATGGAGAATGAGCTCACCTTTCATTTAAGATCAACCCCAGGCCGCTACGATCAATAGAACCAAAGATATCCTCGAAAACCTAAATTTTTTCGAAAATAGAAGGGTTTCACCTTCAAATCTTACGCAAAAAATGAAATTTTTGAAAAATTTCAAAAAATAATTTCTGACATATGATTCTTATGGGAAATTTCCTCATCTTTCCAATGCAATCATCAGAAAAAACCTATCTCCAATATTTTCATCCATTTAGAGTAAATTTCATAGTATAAAATCCAAAAATCAACCCTTGTCCGTTTTACCCCTAGTGTCCAATTTACCCCACCTTCGCCTACACTAATATTCAATATTTAAGTGAGGAATCAACTTGTAATTGATGAAAAATCATTAATTAGTACCCTTCGAAGGTGGATTCTTCAATTTTGGACTTTCAACTTTAGTTTCCTGTTGCTGCACTTCTTTGCTTGATCCTTGCATCTTTGAATGGACCAATGGCTCCGGAGTTATGAGAGTGTCTCTTCTCGACAGATCCTGAGGAAGTTCCGCATTGTAAGCTGCCAATTCCGCATCAACTGAAATTTCGACACTTTCTTCAATATCTTCCCCAATTATCTCATTATGACTCTTCATTAATTCGCATTAATCTGCATTAATCTTGCTGCCATACTTACTTGCACCAATGATTGTGTGTTAGTTAACGACGATCATGCTAACACTGATAAAATTACTAAATTCATTTTAATAATAAGCGCCATCAATCATAAAAACTAAAAATGATAATGTTTTGTCTTTTTTTTTTTTTGTTGAGACAAATGTACTTATTTAAATAATGAAATTTACCATTGCTCCATCTTCTAACGAGTACAAAATGAGCAGCAACGACTAGTGCCACACCAACACCAAACTTTACTGCCACTGCAATCATCACATTTTTTATATTTCGTATTTTTTAAAAAATTTTCTCAATTTCTCCAGGCTTTATTCATTATAGTATCATAGGTATTTCTTCCCGCGGAATTTAATCTAGGTTTATTCTAATTCAAGAGCATGGAGGACCTTTCAAAGTAATTTATTTTTTAATAATAATTATGGAAAAGTCAGGAACTCACCACTCGATGATTCTTCTTCGATTTCCTCTTCCTTCTCTGGTTCGAAATCAATTGGATCGTTATTTGTTACTTCCTCGATCTCAAGATCATCTTCTATCTGGATTAATACATAAATTAATTAAAATTAGGGAATTATTCTATAGGAAATTGAGTAAAAAAAAGGAAGTTTGTTGCAAGAAAATTCACTTTGCTCTGGAAAATTTCGATATATATCGATATATATTTCGATATATCGATATGTATTTCGATATATTTCGATAGATGGATATGTATTTCGATATATTTCGACCTATCGGTATGTATTTCGATATATTTCGATATATCGTCGTCCTAGAGTGAAAAAGGCGTAAGTAATACACATTTCCTATCTTGTTACGCTTTTTTCACTCTAGGACCACAATATATAGATATAAAAATTGTGAAGAAAAAATTATAAAAAGATTTTCTTGCAATAACAATTTGTTTTTTTCTCAGTGTAATGGAGAATCTAACGTAACACGATGTAATGACCTACTTCTTCCAATGGCTCATTGCTGTCATCATCCATCTCATTGACCCCAGGAATTCCAACGAATTCAAAAGACAAGTCATCTTCTTCTTCTTCTTCATCATTTTGTTTCGAAGACGGTACGATCCCCTCAATGCTCACGTCCAAAAGCTCAGCATCAGTCTCTTCCCCCGAGTCCTCATCAGGTTCTTCATCATTCCCATCGTTCTCATCTTCTTTGCTGTTTTCCTCTTCTTCTTCAACCTCTTCTAAAGCTCCAGAATCATTGGCTTCTTCTTCGGGATCTTCAGCCTCTTCTTCGTTCTCATCACTGGCGGTCTGAGAAACGTCTTCATCTTCCTGCTCTTCTTCTTCTTCTTCTTCTTCTTCTGCATTTCTCTCCTCGTCTTCATCATCCACTCCAGGACCCTCAGATTCTTCTTCTTCTGCTTCCACTTCTTCTTCTTCTTCCTCTTCTTCTTCTTGGGAAACTGCTACTTCATGCTCCTCAGATCCTTCCGCTTCTTCTTTCGACCCCTCCTCCTCCTCCTCTTCTTCGTGTTCTTCCTCCTTCGACCCCTCTTCTTCTTCGTGCTCTTCATGTTCTTCGTGTTCTTCTTCTTCTTCGTGGCTCACATCCTTCACGTGCTCCTCTTTCCCATGCGCCTCTTCTTCATGCAGCGAAACAGAATCGTCCACCCAGCCCTCGAATATCATCGCCCATCTTGAAGAAGCAACTGGAGTATCCACTGAAGATAATCAATAGCAATTAGATATTGAATATCAATAAAAATAATAAAATTGTTTGTGAACCATTCTCTTTGTAAAATAATACAATATAACATGTTTTAAATTTTTTTTAAACATATTTTGTATATTTTAATTTTTATGAAGAAGAAGAAATTTATGAAATAGTCACAAATAAAATTATTATTATTAGTAATATCATTATTAGATGTTTATAAATCAAATCTTCTATCATATTGTTAACGAATTAAAGAAGAAAAATTAAGGAAATCATATAAAATTTTCCAAAAGGATAAAAAAATGCAGAATTGCGTAAATGAATAAATAAATAAATAAAATGATTTCACGTTTTGTTTCAGAGCTTCCTGAAGAAGCTTTTTAGAGTTTTAGAGCTTCTTAGAAACAAAGGGGCGTAAGTGCTATGCTTATACACAGTACTTACGCCCTTTTCTTTCCAAGCCAATGATTTGATGTTGTTAATGACTTTGTCAATATTCCCACGAACAATTAGAATATTGAAAATAAAAGAAATGATGCATTAAGCGATTTCACTACCGTTGATATTGGGTTTTTTGAACAAATACTTTTCCCTATTGCTAACGTTAATAAATCACTTACACTCCTTCATGAAATCGCAAAATAAAAATCACCTGTGTAAGGTAACATGCCCAATAGATGGACGGTTAAGGAAATATTAGACTTTATTAATTCATATGAAATAGAAAAATCACGTTAAAAAGTTGCAGAAAAGAATGATGAACAGAAAAATATACAGTGAATCGACTAAAAATCAATCAAACTTGAATAATGTAGAAATAATAGAAGAAAATCAAGGAAAAACTGGAAAATAACTTGAACCCCCAATAGATGGACAGTTGCATATTTGCAGTGGTATGATCTTAAATTTCGATCAATCGATATGCAATGAAAAGTTTATAAATCTCAATGAATGTAATAATCAGGAATTGACGTGAAAGATATAAGAATCATTCATTTATTTATGAAAATCCTCAATAATAGAAACCGTCCATCTTTCGGTCTGTGTCCATCTATTGGTCGTGTCACCCTATGTAAAAGCCTAAGGGCTGAGGCTACGAATATCATTAGAAATTGAAAGACTGTATATATCTACTGTACTTATTGTTATATATTATATCAATAAAAATCCTTAAACTTGAAGAAAATACTTCAACTTCACTACCGTCAGTTGATCCTCTGGCTTCAAAGATGATGACACCAACTAGTCCAATGAGAATTGTGAAAAGAATAAAGAAGATGATTCTGGCACACCAGTGGCCTCCAGTACCTCCCTCCTTGTGCACATGTATCGTAACATTATCAGCATGCTCTGGGGGTCCAATGAGCGTTGGTGGAGGTGTTCCAGCATCTTCGTCCTCTAGAAAATTTCGAAAAATACACAATTACATTATGATAAAGACGCGCAATGTTTTTTCTCATTTGGATAAAAAAATAAAAATAAATAAGCCATACCGAGACACTGTATCCTCTGAATATGGTACTCCTGATCGGCTAAAAATCAGGTTTTCTCAGTTACCAGTGATTTTTTTAATGAAAAATATGGAATACAGAACTATTTATAGGATCTGCGAGACAGTTGTGGAGTAAAGTAATTATATTTCGAATAAATTCGAAAAATTTCTTAAATTTTTACATAATTCGATTTTTTTAAAAATTAATTAGATTAATTAAGTAAAGGGGACAATGTGAATTACGTGAAATTTTTGTAGATGGTGACAAGCTTTAGCATCGTAATGCTTTTTTAAAATCCAAAAATAAATAGAGACAGATATTATTCTAAAAATACTCTCACCACTGTAGAACTTGCGTTACGAATAACTTACCTCTTTTACGTTTCTTTTCTTTTCGTTTTCTCGGTTGCACATCACCAGACATGTTTTTGTTAATCAATTTAATTAATTTTTTTAACTAATTTATTAACTTTGAGTTTAGTTAAGAGATTTTTGGTATTGTAAAAATGTTATGAGAAGTTAAAGATAGAAAATAGTTTTTTAAGTCAACTTCTCGCGGTTGCGCTGCAGCGCAACCAGTGCTAAAGTTCGAGCTTTACCGGAGAGCTTGTGGTTGTAGGAAAGAGCTTGGGATTTTCGAAAGGTTCCGTTTTTATCGATAGAAATGAGCTTTTAAGTAGTATTTAATATAGATCGAGAATTATTTGGAGTTTAATTAGTATTTTTAATGAATTACTACTGAATTAAGTTGATTAGTTTAAGGGGTCATTGAATGTTTTTGAAAAAAAATGAAAAATTCACATTTTTTATAATTGTTGCAAGTTTTATTCATTTTTCAAAATGAAAATGATAGAAATACATAACATTTCACAAATTGAACGACGAAAAACGAAAATTTCGAAAATTAAACGAAGAAAAATGAAAATTTCAAAAACTAAACGAAAAAAAAAGAAAATTTCAAAAATTAAATGAAGAAAAATGAAAATTTTTTAAATTAAACGAAAAAAAAAACAAAATTTTCACAAATTAAATGAAGAAAAACGAAAATTTCGAAAATTAAACGAAGAAAAATCAAAATTTCTAAAATTAAACGAAATAAAAATAAAAAATTTAAAATTAAACGAAGAAAAATGAAAATTTCGCGAATTAAAGGAAGAAAAACGAGAATTTCGAAAATTAAACGAAGAAAAATGATAATTTCAAAAATTGAACAGAAAAAAACGAAAATTTCAAAAATTAAACGAAGAAAAATGAAAATTCCTAAAATTAAACGAAATAAAAATAAAAAATTTAAAATTAAACGAAGAAAAATGAAGATTTTGCAAATTAAACGAAGAAAAATGAAAATTTCAAAAATTAAACACAGAAAAATGAAAATTTCAAAAATTAAACGAAGAAATCTCCAGAATACTGAAACATTGCACTTCGGCGTATTTTTCAATGATTAGAAATGATTAATTGAAACATATATGAAATATTAGCTATTAATATATATCGTTTTTCAACGATATATATATATATCTATATATATTATGTGAACAACTCATAGTAGTTACTGATTTACAAGAACTAAGAGAATTTCGCTTTGTTTATCTACGGAATCCATAGACACATGCAGATGCATCAATTTTTCTCTTTTTTAGTAGAAATTCAATGTTCAATCTATTTTGATTGATAAGTGGTAAAAACTCGAGGACCAATTAAAAATGAATTAAAATCACTCGTTTTATAAAGAAAAAAAAAAGAAAAAAATGATAATAGTAATGATAGTAATGAATAATAAGAATAATTGGTAAAGAATTAATCTGCCTCGTCTTCCTTGGTTTCTGGATCTGTAGCATCTGTAGAATCTGCGGCTACTGAATCTGTGGCTGCAGAATCGGTGGCTGCAGAATCTGTGGCTGAAAAATCTGTGGCTGCAGAATCTGCGACTGCAGGATCTATGGCTGCAGGATCTACGGCTGTAGGATCTGTGGCTGCAGCTTCTGCGGCTGCAGCAGCTGCGGCTGCTTGGGCTGCTTCAGCTTCCTTCCTTAGGCGATAATTTCTCACACGACGTGTGTGAGCGTTCCCAGTACCCGGTGGATTGCCTCTACTGCCTTTACTGAACACCGGGGGAACTTTTCGTTTCTTTCTAGCTCCCTGACTTTTCCCATTCACGTTTGGCATTTTGAAGTCAGCCGGTCCGGGGAACTTCCAGTGATGGTCAGGAAGATTTGGTCGGCCTAATCAGAAGGAAAAAAATATTTTTTTAAATTGTTGAAATAATTAAACTAAAAATTTACAAATGACCAAATGACAGAAAAGCGTACAAGCTGTGTATGAGCACATGCAGTATGTTTTTCTGTTACTTCGACATCGATGTGTAAGTGGAATTAGTACTTGATGATCGATGAGACGTTGAATCTGTCGCTGTTGGTGCTCCAACTTGTCTGTGGCGGTTGGGTGCGCTGAAAGATTGGCGTGTCCTGTCATCTCTGCTGTTCCTGCCATCTCTATTGCTCCTGCTATGGCTCCTCGTATGATCTCGGTCCCTGGAATACAGATATTCCAGGAACGCCAGAGCGTTCCCGTGCTCCCTGCTGCTGCTATAGTGGCTTCTGCTATCCCTGCTACTTCTATAGCTGCTCCAGCTATCTCTGCTTCTGCTATTCCTGCTTCTGCTATCCCCGCTTCTTTTATCCTCGCTTCTTCTATCCCCGCTTCTTCTATCCCTGCTTTTCCTATCCCTGCTTCTTCTATCACTGCTTCTTCTATCGCTGCTTCTTTTATCCCTGCTTTGTCTATCTCTGCTTCTTCTATCCCTGCTTCTTCTATCACTGCTTCTTCTATCACTGCTTCTTCTATCCCTGCTTCTCCTCTCCCTGCTTCTTCTATCACTGCTTCTTCTATCCCTGCTTTTCCTATCCCTGCTTCTCCTATCGCTGCTTCTTCTATCTCTGCTTCTGCTATCCCTGCTCCTGCTGTACCTCCTACTGCTATAGCTGCTCCTGCTATCTCTACTTCCATCATATTTGTCCCTGCCACTATTTGTATTGCTACTTCTGTCATATCTGTTGTGCAGACCATCTTGGCTACTGCCATTTCTTTTTCTGCTATCTCCATCATTTGTTGATGAGAATTTCTTTCTCTGACAGAAGCTGGGTGATCGACGATCGGGGACCGATTTATCTTTTGATTGCCCCTGCTTAAATTTTGATCCAAATAAACGCCTTGGTTCCATGTCCATGTTTAAGAAAGCTAGAGACAATAGAAAAAGAAAACTTTATATGATTTGTTGATCGTTTGATTAATTAGAATACGAATAGAGGAAGGTGAGATAAAGAGAGAACATTCGAGTTTCGATGTCTGTTTTGCGAAAAAGTATTGGAACTACCAAAAATATTGAAGATAGGTTTTTTCCCGTCATTCCAGTGGAAAATTGGGGAATATGCCGGGGAATTTTCAGAAAAAAAAACTAGCACTGGTGTTTCTCCTATAATTTTCTCAGTTTTCTATTGAAATTATGGAAAACAATCTATCTTCAACTGTTTCATTCTATTGTCAATTTGGTCCACTTTCCCCTATACCGATGGCTAAATGGCAAAGTAATGATAATTCACCCTAAACTTACGAGTAATTGCTGACAGAGAAGCTGGGAGAGACGACTGTGTAACTGGAAGTGAATCAATTGCGGTTGCTGAAAATCAAAGAAAAAAGAATTCAATTATTGGTGTTAATTGAGAGAGATCTGGAAAAATGAATCTGCACAGTGAAATGAACCAGTTCTGCCTCTCTGACTGAGAATTTCTATGTGAAAGTGGAGAAAAATTAGTCAGCAATGTGGAGATGCTAGAGTATTTTAACAAAATTGTTTAAATTTTTTTCTGAACCCCAAATGAAAATCTCAGTTCATTTTGTGGTTTTTCCTTGATCTACCTCATTGTTCTTTTTTAATGCAATCTTTCACTCACAATTTACAAATTCCTGTCTTTTCTGGGGATCTGTAACAAATACAAAGAAAAAAAATTAATGACACTATACGCATAAAAATAGTTAGAGTGTCAAGTGAAGTTATTTAGAGTGGTTGAAAAATCAAGATATTAGAATTTGATGGAGAAAGGATAGGAAAGGCTGTAAGAGTGTAGTAGGATAATGAATAATGTTTAAAAGGGGAGCATAAGAAGAAAAATCATGTACCATCAACTTTTGGCTCGTTTCCTGCAGCATTATTTTGCTGCGATGTTTCCTGCTTAGGATCCATTTCCTCAAGTGCGGTGTCTGAAAATGAATAAAAATAATTCATTGTTGTGGCACAATATCAAAACAATTCAAATTTGAATTTAAATTATAAATGAATATTTTTTAAGCTCTGATTTGAAAAATTAGAATCTTTTCAGTCTGCTGGACTTCTCAGTCTCCCTCCATGGAAAAAAGGAGATTGAGAGATCTACAAGATTAAAATTTTCCAGTTCGGGCTGAATTGTAAAAAGAAGAAGTTTTGATAATTCAATGATAATATCTATAATTCAAAAATTGGAAACAAAATCGACTGTAGAATGCCAAAACAGTAACTTTCTGTTTTACCATTCAATCTTATGTAGAATTTAAGAAATTAAATGAAAAAATTTTCACCTAGTTTCCTAGATGTTCTTCAGGAATAGATAAACAACAATGGACATGTATTATTGAACTTCGTCTCTTTTAAATTATTATTATTTTTACTTTTTTTTCACTCACAGTATTGACTCGGTGGTGATGCATCTCCAGCTTGATCATTATCTGCTTCGGAGGATGATTGTTCATCCTGATTTTGTGGCACCAAAGGTGGTGATGTCCCCTCGACTCCATCCTGAGAAATCCTCATGTCCTGAAGAACTTCATCAATCGTGGGTTCTGCAGCAAAGGCACCTGCAGCAAAGGCACCTGCAGCAAAGGCACCTGCAGCAAAGGCACCTGCAGCATCCTGATTGCATAGAATCATGCCCATGATTCCTCCGATCTTGAGGATTGCCACGATATTTTTATCAGCTGCAATTACTATAATTACAAGGTTTTTAATATGATGGAATCCGGTTGCAAAAGAAGATGGAGTAAAACATCGACGAGTAAAATTGGCAAATTTTAACTTTGATGTTTTATATCATGAAAATCGCTCGAAATGAGTGGCAATATTTGGGATTGGTTCTATCTGATGATTCCATGAAAAATCTGAGGAGATTTCAGTTGAATAACCTATCAGAATCGATTTTCTATCATTTTTTGATAACTATTTCAATGAAAATAGTATTTTTTTTCTGTAATTTGTTCTGTTTCATTGATTGTAATAACTTGAGACTAGTCTTCAAGATGAGGTTCTATCATTCATCATCGATTCATGTGATTTCCAAAGGAAAATTATCGATTTTGTGAGGACCTCATGAGATAAAAACTAATTTTCACCAAATAAGTACCGGAAAAATTTATAATTTTTTGAAAACCACATAAATCGATGACCTCAAAATGATCTGATGATTCAGAACTAATCACAACTCGCTCTGGCAAATAAGACCAGATCTATCCTTGAAAAAGTGAAAAAAAAAAATCGAAAAGGTTCGACTCTCCCATTCGTGGTCAGAAGGGAGAAAATTTCTAAAAATAAGGGAAAATCAATTCTGCCATATTATTTCCATTTTCTCAGCTTTTCAATGGAATTGATAGAAAACGTCAATCTCAAGTGGTTTCACTGAATTGTCAATTAACACGGGTTTCCTCTATATGTATTTTCAATATTCTTGACTCTTACAAGCTGCAAGATCCGAGTCGGCCGGTATCTCTTGGAATTTGAACCCCGAGTGAACATCGAGAAATGTTAATTCACTCCCTAGTTCCTTGGTGTAGGGAGCAGAAGGCTCCCAATGCAGCTGAGAGCCTGCCCTGACCCACAGAGTGCCCTTGTTACCTTTCTGAATTGTAACCCTTACCACCTCCTTCCCCGTAACTTTGGGATTGGCTGCAATGAAATGGAAATATTAGATAAGAGAAACAGTAGAAATATTAAAAAAGAGAAACAGTAGAAAAGTATGGTTGGCGAGGATAGTACAGTAATTCACTTACGTGTTGCGAATCTTTCTCGGCCTGGGATAACTGAAAACATACAAGAAAAACGGCATTATTTTTTGCCCTGATATTATTGGGAATATTAATGATTTTATAAAGAACCATCACATTGTTACACTGTTAAAAATTTCTATCTGAATTTTCTGTGCAAAATCCCGGAAATTTCTAACAAGTCACATTTCTACTTAAATTTCACATAATTACGTCATTGAAAAATGAACAGATCTTCGATTTTCGAATGATTCCACGCCTGAATATCAATGGAATTTGTGAATTTCAGTTCAATTGTTTCATGAAAATTTAGTAAAAACAAGAAAAAAAAGAAAAAAAATGAAAATTCAAGTCATTCTGATTCCGAATATTTATGTTCATTTGAAAGTTCAAATGAGCTGTAGAATTTCACTTTCAATTCTACTCAAAATTCATAGATTCCTCTGAACCAACTCTGAAACTCACAGATTTCAGAACCATTTTTCCATTAAAAAAATTCAATATCACGTGTATGAAAATTCCCATTTTTTTCTAATAGTATACATACTTCGTTGTGAATTGAAATCTGATTTTCTGTACGTGACCTCTGGCGAGGTCCAGATCCAGTTGGGGTGACCCAGCGATGTATGTTTCCATCCTTCGGGGCCTATTATAATTTGAAAAAAAATAATGTTTCATGCTGACACTTTAAAGCTAGTTTCTGATAGAATAAATTGAAAGCAACAATTATTTGTTAATTAAATGTAATTTGATTATTTCAATACATATTTGTTGCCCTAAAGAAGCTCAGCAATTGAATATTAGAACAGACACGGCTAGAGGTACAGAAGTGCCTTCAATAAAGGCATTGACTTCTGTATATCGTCGCCTTAGAGTGAAAGGGGCGTCAGTGCTAAAAACACGAAATTCTGGTTTGAAAAGGGCGTATGTCCACTTATCACTCCAAAATGTTTTTTATGGCCTCTGGAACATTATTTGGATAATTGAAAATTGAAATAACAAAGTGGCGTAACTACCAATTTTAAAGTGAAAGAGACGCATATCTAGACTTACGCCTCTTTGTTTTTATAATTTTTTTTATCGCATAAGAATTTTTGGAGTTTCGCCCTTCTGTTCTTAGGATTTTTTTTTCATTTCGGAGTTACGCCCTTTTGTTTTTAGGATTTTTTGTTAGCTTTTGGCACTTACGTCTTTTTGTTTTTGGGATTTTTTATTTAAACTATGGCACTTACGCCTTTTTGTTTTTAGGATTTTTTATTTAAATTATGGCACTTACGCCTTTTTGTTTTTAGGAATTTTTTTTTAACTTTTGGCACTTACGCCCCTTTGTTATTAGTTTTTTTTCCGATGGTTGGGGAAAAATTAATGAAAACACTAAAAACAAAGGGGCGTATCTCCGGCACTTACGCCCCTTTGTTATTAGTCAGTGGTACTTACGCATTTATGTTATTAATTTTTTTTTTTTCACTAATATTGCGTCAAAGGCCTTGGAAAGCCTATTGGAGAGATATTGGTAGAGATACGACTTTTTGTTATTTTGAAAAAAAAAATCCGATATAATTTTAGTGTCTTTACGTGTACGTAAAGTGTAAGTAATTTATCATATCCTCAAAGGACATGTTGAATACACGCAAAAGTCACTTCTGTACCTCTAGCCCTATCGTATTGAAAAATATACTGTACATTGAGATAAATGAAAAATTTTCAGTTACTGGGACATCGTCAGAAACCAGGGCAAGCACCATATATAAAAGTCGTAAATAAAAAAAAAACTCACGGATCCGTGGAGGGCGAGCATTCGCTCCCTGAGCTTCGTCTTCGGCCTCTGAACCCTCTCTTTGAGGATCCTGTGGTGTTGGTGCAGGAGTTGCAGGGACTTCAATTTCCCTGCTTCTCAATGCATAGGCAACTTTTTTTCTCTCTGCCATTTGGAGCGTCAGTATTTTCAGAAAAAAAAACGACTTTTCTTTCGAGCCGGCGTTCTTCGCTCTGATCAACAACAAATTGCGCCAAAATCGACTACACCGAGCCGTTGGAACAAAGGATGTAGGAGAGGGAGAAGGGAGGTGGTTCTCTTTCGTATCTAAAGCATTCCACTATTAAACTGAAGCCCCCTGCTGGGATTAAAAACAAAGAGAAGTGTGAAATGTTTCGGTAAAATTTTAAAATTCAATTGAGAAGCCATAATATTGGAAATGGAAAAAAACTTTTGTTTTAAAAGAATATGAAATACTTATTTTTTTTTCTTCCTCTATCATTCATTCAAAAAACACATAATTAACATATTCATAAAAAATATCGGTCTTCCCGCCCAACTTCATTCTTCTACCGATCACAAGGGTAGCGGAAGTAATTACTATTGGTCGGTAAGCCTAGCTTCTGCTTTAGCTACAGCCCCCATGAACGACTCATTTCAAAAGTGCTAAAATCATTCAAGGATTTTTTTGGTTATATTGTGCAGTTTTTCAATCTAGAGCAATTAAATCAGTAAATAGCAGGAATGTCATTAGCAAAAGAGCACAAGGCTGCAGTACACTGCAGCGTATTGACTTGAGGCAAGAGATATTATCATCAAAAACTTCATAGCAGGATATTGTCAATTAAAAAATACCAAACGTCATCAAAGTTCACTTTGATATACACAACTCCTTCAACTCTGTTGAAACTAATCTAATACATTCGTTGCACTTATTGAATCATGAATTTAATAAGGTCCTTGACGAAATTACGAATATCTCTGATGAAATGAAAACATTCAAAGGGTTCTGAGAGATGAGAAGAATGTCTCGCGGAAGATTTTAGCGCGATCAAATAATTGATTTTTCATGATGTAAATACTGCTATTGTCAATTATTGATGAGCAATCGTGTTAATAATGCGACTATTCCGTTTATCTTCTTATCATAATCCTCGGAATTAACCATAAATGTATTTCAAAGAAAATTCATTCGTTCTTGCGTCTTATACGATCGTAATGTACGTGTAAAATAGATTCTCTCATTAGTAAAAATAATAATTGTCGATTTAAAGAGACAGAACATTGATGAATTGTGCTTCGTTGATTATGGAATTTTAAGAAATATAATGAAGAGAAATTTTGTACTTATATAGGCTTTTCGAGTGGCTAATCATAGATATTTATCCTCTGAATAATCTAAAATTGACAATTCCGAATCTAGTTTTGGAGTTTCCATTAATTAATTAACTTGTTTTCAGATGAGACTGTCCTTGAGATAAACGGCTCGTGGTATATCATTCAGTTTAGAATTGTATGGAGCACTGAATGTTTTCCAATTATCTTAATTCCGTTGATGCAACCGAACTCAGACAAAACGGTTGAATTATCAAATACAAATGTTACGAACTTGAAAAAAAAACTCTGTAAAATGATTATGAATTTTTCAGGCTCATCGATTTCCCTCAATTAGCTATTTGATGATATCTTGAAAGCTGAGCGAGAGGAAACGAGCTTTCTTGAATCTTTTGTGGAAGTTCTTAAATTGCCAACAAAGAGGGATTTAGATAAAATATTTTATCTCGCTCAAATTCCAAGATATTTAAGAAAAACTGGTAATAAAATGAAATTCATTCAAAAGCTCCATATTTCTTCTACAAATTCTCTTCGAATATTTGATATTTCATTCATTCTTTCTAGTTTCCATTAAGTTTGAAATTAATTATGATTAATACCCTGTTTTATTTAGATATTTATAAAATTTTCATAATTCATTGATTCCTTCGCCTTCCCATTCTAATTGATTGAAGTTTCAGTTGAAATCTATTGAAAGTACGAGTTTATATCGGGCATAAGATACTTTGATGAAAATTATTGAGGTCCATAAAAAAAAAGGGGACAATTTATCAAAATGGCTATGAATTTTCCAAAAAAAAACTAGTGGCAAATTGAAACCAATTTGAAAACTCAATATTTTTTATCGAAATAATTTTTTTTCTTCTTCATATTCACTCAACAATAATTTGCTTCTTTCCAGAAACCATAACTTTTGAAAGTGCAATCAAGTATTTATTGTCTCTATTGTAATGATATAAATCATAGTTATCTTCTCATATGGACCGCCTGAAAGATCTAGACGAGGCTGCATGTATGGAACAACATCAAGGACTAATTACGTCATTGAGATTTTATTTTACTGTATTTTGACGTTAACGATAGATTCAGATACTTACACCTTGCATGAGATCTCGTGCATATTTGAATAGAGGGCCTATATCACGATACTCAATATTTCTATTCATTTTTCTTCTTGAGCATTGTTTTACAATTTATATTTTCTGATAATAGGTAAAATGGATTCATTTGGTACTAAGATTTCGCCAGCTTGTGGAGAAGAATTCCGGCTTCCAGAGGAAAGATTTTAACGTCAAACCACACCGTCTCTCAGAAAATGGTGTACTCGACTTTAAATTTTACTGTCTCTCAGAAGTTAGAGCGTGTGGTGATACAGAAGATAGCAGGCATCTGACAATTCTGATTCTTTTTTTTTTCTTAACGAATAAATTATTTGAAAAAAAAGACAAATATGCACATGCAGAAAATCTGAAATACTATAAGTGCAAATTTTTTTCAATATTTTTTTTGTAATAATTTATTTGTTGAAAAAAATGCGAAGAATTGTCAGATGTCTACTCATTTCATTATCATAGCGTGTGATGGTACATCACACCATTTCCCATGAAGATATCAATATGGAACATAAAGGCATATCCTTAGGAGCAATTCCAGCAGCTAGACGTCACTCGTTATTCACCATAGCAATGATAACAGTCTCAAAGCATCACCTAAGCTGTAGTTTCTAGAAGAAAATCTTTTCAGAAACTGAGCATCAACAGCAGTAATTGTATTAAATCAGTTACCAAAATTGAACAACTGATGAATATGATATTTTACAATCGTTTGGAAATTTTTTAATTGCTGAAAAAAATTGACATAAATATGAGATTTCTATTGGCAGTAGTCATTCGAGCTATGAGTTTAAAACGAGGGAATACAGTGACAAGGGATAATGATGGTAAAAGCTGGACAACATGAAACGAATATCTATGGATAACTTAGTTTAAAATAATTATCTGAAGAGCCAGCAATTACCTTGATGCTCCTCCGAGAAGACATTTTTCAGGCAACACTAAAATTGGCCTGTTTTGCCGACGATGCTGTTTGGAATGGCAACCCTAAAGTTAGCCTTTCTCTTCGACGATGCTGTTTGGAATGGTAACCCTAAAGTTAGCCTTTCTCTTCGACGATGCTGTTTGGAATGGTAACCCTAAAGTTAGCCTTTCTCTTCGACGATGCTGTTTGGAATGGCAACCCTAAAGTTAGCCTTTCTCTTCAACAATGCTGTTTAGAATGGCAACCCTGAAGTGAGCCTTTCTCTTCGACGATGCTGTTTGAAATGGCAACCCTGAAATTAGCCAAGAAAAATAAAAAATGAAAAAAATAATAATATTTTCTTATACTTAATACATTAAATATATATTTATATGATGAATATCCTGTAAATTTCGCCACCAAACCTCTTAGACGATGCTGTTTGGAATGGCAACCCTAAAGTTAGCCTTTCTCTTCGACGATGCTGTTTGAAATGGCAACCCTGAAATTAGCCAAGAAAAATAAAAAATGAAAAAAATAATAATATTTTCTTATACTTAATACATTAAATATATATTTATATGATGAATATCCTGTAAATTTCGCCACCAAACCTCTTAGACGATGCTGTTTGGAATGGCAACCCTAAAGTCAGCCTTTCTCTTCGACGATGCTGTTCTGAATGGCAACCCTGGAGTTAGCCTTTCTCTTCGACGATGCTGTTTGGAATGGCAACCCTAAAGTTAGCCTTTCTCTTCAACGATGCTGTTTGGAATGGCAACCCCAAAGTTAGCCTTTCTCTTCGACGATGCTGTTTGGAATGGCAACCCTGAAGTTAGCCTTTCTCTTCGACGATGCTGTTCTGAATGGCAACCCTGAAGTTAGCCTTTCTCTTCGACGATGCTGTTTAGAATGGCAACCCTGAAGTGAGCCTTTCTCTTCGACGATGCTGTTTGGAATGATCACCCTAAAGCTAGCCTTTCTCCCCTCCGTACGGTCTCCATGCAGGTTCTAGGACTCCTTCTGCACCGAGAATTTTGAAATATCTAGATTGAGTAAGTGTTTCTCGGATAAATTCAAGTTTTTTTCATCAGAGTTCCATAGATATTCGTTTCGTTAATATATTGCAATATTTTTGCATAGTGAAATGGAGGAGCTGGCATAGTTCGGAGTTGAGAAATTACAAGATTTTCGTCATACTATTTTATGTTAATGCAATCTATAATGAGCTAGACAAATGTCTTTGAAGATTATCCCCAGAAGTGTTACACAAGGACTAGAATATTTACAGCCATTCTATGACCATCAGAGGCTTTAAATTATGGAAAGAAATATCTTGCTAGTTTTTTTCATGATTCATTACTTTCGATATTTTAGCGAAATTGTATAATGAATTGAATGAATTTCATCTTTGTTTTCAACTAATAGGAAACATTGCAAAAAATGATCAATTTTTATTACTCAATCATTGAATTAGAGAAGCAAGTAATTTCTTTTCACGTTTTTTTATCGAACATCGTTTCAAAAATTGTTGCAGAAAAAAAAGTCTAAAAGACTAAATGAGTTACCCATTATAGTGGAAATAGCATTTTTTCCTGAAAATAATTCACAACTTATTTAATTATCGATTAACATAAACATCTATTGAAATCATGCAATGCTGAATACTATTCATCTTATCATATAAAAATTCTATCAAGGAATCATCAATTTAATCATATCAATATTGCAATTTTCATCAATCATCATTATAAATAAAATTAATCGTTTTTCATGCGCAGGTGTCTGTTTGGTTTTTTTCAAAAACAGAACACGGCTAACTTACTGATCATACAGCAATAAGTGAGATCGCTAGTTTATCGACCCTGAGCGGTAAAAAAAGGATGAATAATTGTAAAATGATTATTCCATAAAAATTGGATCGATTAGTTTGAATCATATTCTGCTGACTTGATCGGAATTATTTTTGGTTCATCCAATTATTCTACTATAACATGTAATTGCACGAAAAAAAAAATTCAAAATATAGTTTTTCAACGATGAGAAGTTCCTATAAAAACTTCAAATTCTTCTAAATTACCCTCCAACAATAAACGTTGGAGATGAATGATAGCTGACAGTCGAATGAGCTTCTATTGCTCAATTTAAAAAAAAACAAAAGAATTTTTGAAACACTTACCTGTTGCTGACTTTTTTATCACGTATACTCATAATAATTTTACCCTTTTTAAATATTAAAACCGATTCTTCTATATTCACCGATGACAGTGCTCCAAGTCTTCTCCGAGCTATTCCATAGTACAGCAAAAACAATCTGAAATCCGCGGTAATACCAGGAAAATTATAAAATAATAATAAGGATTAACGAAAAAGTCAAAGCGTTTAATAATCCCGGTTCTGCTACCCCAACGTTCATCTCCCTTCCCCTCTCAATGAAATAGATACGACTCCTCTCCTACCACTATCTATTTCACATCCCACCAATTGTCGAAAATAAAAAAAGAAGCTAAAAAAATGAATCACCAAAAAGGTTTCGTGACTGTGTTCGCGAAAAAGACGCATCAGCTTTCAATTTATCAAAAAAAAATCAATTTGATTATTTCCCTGGGCTTCATTCATGTAATTGAGCATAGTATCACCCCACAATCGCAGAAAACAAAGAAAATTAAGTGGACTAGCGATACTACTAGTCTGTGGAATAAGAAGCAGGGAGAGTCGATCAGCCATTGGTCTAAGGACAACGGTCCAAATTTCAAAATGAAGAAAAAAAAACTGAATTATCCTCATTTCATGATTTCCAGAAAATAAAAAAAATTTTATCCATAATTTTACGTTTTTCATGAAGCTCGTTTTTTCTAAATATCCGTTATTTACGTTTTTCTTTTTAACTTGATAAATTCCATGGAAACCGATGAAATTAAACATAAAAATGAGAATTACAAAAATGAGAAACAGAAATGAGAATTACCCTTTTTTATCGGTTTTTTTGTCTCATGACAGTTTTCCACTGCTTTCAAGTAATCTCTCATTGCTCCCCTTATAGTAAAAACAAAGTGGAAATAAAACAATGGAAAAAAAAGAACCACAAAAATATCGAATGAAAAATTGAAAAAGTAATTGAAGTTGATGAAAAATTCGGAGAACTTCGAATATCCCAGTTGTTCTACTCAGTGGCCTGTATTTGAATAGAAACAGTGACTGCAGCGTTCCATTCCTCTCGGCCTTTCCCCCCTCTCGCCTACTGTGAGTTCCAGAACGCGGGAAGAAAACAATTCAAAAAAATCACCCCAAGAGTTCAATCATTTTTTCTTTTGAATCACAAACTAATTGAACAAATCAATTCAATGCACACCAACTGAGACGATAGTTTTTTTTTAAACTTCTTCGTAAAAGCGGCTGATTTTTCAAAAATTGCCGGAATTAATGTTTTTTCGTATTTATTACGTGGGAAAATATTCTCAACTTCCGAAAGAAATCATCAAAATTATGGCATCAAAATTATTGACACTCATTCCACGTATTCATTTGTCGAAATATTTTTCTAATTAAATATTCCATTACTCGCTCATCAATTTGTGTAAAGAATCAGCAAAGGAGAAGTAAAAACCGGAGGAAAAGGAGTGAAAGGAAGGAATGTTATAACTACTCACCGTTAGAGACAGTCCTTCTCCATTTTACATGTCTCCTTGTCCGCAGCTTTCTCTCTCTCTCTCTCTCTCTCTCTCTCTCTCTCTCTCTCTCTCTCTCTCTCTCTCTCTTTGCTTTTAAAAGTGTCCGCAAAAATCGAATTCTTTCTGATGACGTTACATTGAACGAATCCTTTATGCTTCTAGCAAAATAAAACACGTACAACGTTGCTCACTACTGTAGCGATAGTGGGGGTGGTAAAGAGAACAGGCCACTGATTGGCCAATTCAAAAAAAAAAAAAAAACGTTGAAAATTAATGTAACTGTCGTGGAAAAAAAAGAAGAATGGAAATTAAAAAAAAATTCAGTGAAAAAGTGAATAGGAGCGATTGATTTCCCCCAAATCCCACGATTTTTTTTTTGAAATTATGAATAATAATGATTTTCTTCGAAATGAAATAGAAATAAGAAAAAAAAAGCAAATTACCATTTTTTGCTAATCATTTTTTAATCGTAGCTTTTCCACTGCCTCTAATTATTCTCATTAATTTGCCATATTAAAGTAAAAACAATCGGGAATTCCGCAATACAAGGAATTTCTAACGAAGGAATAAATTTAAAAAATCCGAGATTTTGTTTTTGAAGATCCCTAATGTTTATTACTCGGCGTTCGTTGCTCGAATAGAAACAAATGGCTGGGCGCCCGATTCCCCTCGCCTCTTCCCCTCTCCCCCCCACCAACCGCAACCCGTCTATGAATAACCATGAAAATAATCCCGCCAATTTTCCAGAACTCGAGAAAATTGTTTTTTAAATCACGCCAAGGCTTCAATCATTTTTTCTTTAAAGTACAAATTAATTGGCGAAATTTATTGAATGCTCAGAAACAGAGGCGATAAATTTTTCAATGCATAACTTTGATAACAGTATTGCTCTCTGTCAACAGTAAACATTTGAAAAAAAAAGAAGGCCAACGACGGTGTTGATTCTTTGCGTGTAGACTAAACAAACGGGGAGTGAGAGAGACGAGTAGCTGTGACAGCTGTTCGGTCAGCTGATCAAGAATTAAAGGGCCAAAATAAAGAGATCTTCAATTTTTTTTAAATTCACAGACAAGCACGAAGGTCAGCCCATATATCATCAATTGACTGGGTTTAGAATTAATCTTTCATCATTTTAGAATTTTTGCAGAATGATAATTAAAACTGAAGATATTTCTAAAAAAAATTTTCATAAAAACCGTTGAGTTTTCAAAAATTGCCGAAAATGAGTTTTTTTGCATTTTTTTACGTGGACAAATATTCGCAAGTGCGGAAAGAAATTATCAAAATGACTGCCTCTCGATTATATATTTTAATTACTCACTCACCAATTTATGTGGAAAAACAGCGGAGATGGAAAATGACAGGAGAAAAAGGCGGGAAGAAAAGGAGTGTTATGATTACTCACTCGTTGGAGACAACCTTTCTCCATTACCCATGTCTGCTTATTCGTAGCTCTTTCTCTCTCTCGTTGAAGCCCGGTAAATTTTTTCGCGAAAATCGGATTCTCTCTAATAACATTACCTCAAACGAATCCTTTATGTATACGCTGCTTTCTATTGTGACGATGGCGGGAATGGTAAGGGAGAGGGGGGTGGTAGAAGAGGCCCCTGATTGGCCAATTCAAAAAAAGACGTTGAGATTTATGCAATCGTTGTAAAGAGAAAAAAAACAGTAAATATTCTTTCAAAATTAATATAATAAAAAAAATCTCGTTAGAGAAATGAATCGAATTGAATGTTTTTCCCTGAATCACACGAATTTTCCCGAAATAATAAATAATTGATTTTCTTCGAAATGAAATAAAAATAGGGGGAAAAAAATTACCATTATTTGTTTATAATTTTCGACTCATGACTTTTCTACTGGCACTTATTATTCTCATTAATATACCACACTAATGTCAAACAAATCGGCAATTTCGCAAGACCCGAATTTTTTAATGAAGTGATAAATAAAACAAAATCATAGAGTTTTCAGTCGCAAATGACTGGACACCCGATTCCCCTCGGCTCTTTCCTCTCTCCCCTATCGACCGTCACTCCTTCTGTGAACAACCACAGAAATAAAAATAAAAAAATTGGCGGGATTATTCCCGCCAATTTTTCGGAACTCGAGGAAATTTTTTTTTTTTTTAATTATCCATGAACTTCACAAAATTTATGCAACCGCTGTAAAAACAAATAATCAATAAAAAAATAAAATGAAAAAAAGCCCGTGAGAAAGTGAATAGGATCGATTGCTTTTCCCCTAAATCGTACGAATTATTCGAAAATTATCGTTAATTATGATTTTCCTCGAAATGGAATGAAAATAAGGAAAAAAGAGAATTACCATTTTTCGCTGATAATTTTTGACTCCTGGCTTTTCCACAGTCTCCAATTATTCTCATTAATTTGCCACACTAACATGAAAAAAATTGAGAATCCTGCGATCCAAGAATAATGAATAAAGAATATCAGAGTTTTTTTTTTGAGAATCCCTAATGTTCATTACGCGGCGTCCGTTGCTCGAATAGAAACAAATGACTGAATGCCCAATTCCCCTCACCTCTTTCCCTCGCTCGTACCGACTGTCACCCGTCTGTGAATAACCACAGAAGAAATCCCGCCAATTTTCCGGAAATTGAGAATTTTTTTTTTTTTAATTATCTCAAGGCTTCAATCATTTTTTCCTTTAAATTACAAATTAATTGGAAAAATTTATTGAATGCTTAGAAACAGAGACAATAGTTTTTTCAACGCATAACTCCAATAACAGTATCGCTCTCTGTCAACAGTAAACATTGAAAAAAAAGAGGGCCAATGACGGTGTTGATCCTTTGCGTGTAGGCTAAACAAAAGGAGAGTGGGAGAAACAAGTAGCTGCGACAGCTGTTCGGTCAGCTGATCAAGAATTAAAGGGCCAAAATAAAGAGATCTTCATTTTTTTCAAATAAATTTCGTATTTTGGGAGTATCTCCAGTTTTAATCATCGTAGTGTAAAAATTCCCAGACGAGCTCGAAGGTCAGCACATATGTCATCGATTGAGTGGGTTTAAAATTAATTTTTCCTTATTTTAGAATTTTTGCAGAACGATTATTAAAACCGGAGATATCCCTAAAGAATTCCTTTACAAAAACAGTTAAATTCTAAAAAATGACCGAAAATGAGTTTTTTTTCTGCATTTCTTTAAGGGGCCAAATATGTGCGACTCCCGAAATAAATTATCAGAATGACTGCCACTCATTTCATGTGCAATTTTCCGAAATATTCTCTTGATTATATCTTTCAATTACTCACTCACCAATTTATGTGAAGAATCAGCGAAGATAGAAAATGACAGGAGAAAAAAGCGGGAAGGAAAGGAGTGTTATGATTACTCACTCGTTGGAGACAACTCTTCTCCATTCCCCATGTCTGCCTGTCCGTAGCTCTTTCTCTCTCTCTCTTTCTCTCGTTGGAGCGCGGTAAATCTGTTCGCAAAAATCGGATTCTCTCTAATAACATTACCTCAAACGAATCCTTTATGTATACGCTGCTCTCTATTGTGACGATGGCGGGAATGGTAAGGGAGAGAGGGTGGTAGAAGAGGCCACTGATTGGCCAATTCAAAAAAAGACGTTGAGATTTATGCAATCGTTGTAAAGAGAAAAAAAACAGTAAATATTCTTTCAAAATTAATATAATAAAAAAAATCTCGTTAGAAAAGTGAATTAAATCGAGTGTTTTCCCCTGAATCACACGAAATTTACCGAAATTATAAATAATTGATTTTCTTCGAAATGAAATTAAAAATAGGGAAAACAAAATTTACCATTATTTGCTTATAATTTTGGACTCATGGCTCTTCTACTGGCACTCATTATTCTCATTCATGTACCACACTAATGTCAAAAAAATCGGGAACTCCGCAAAACCAGAATTTTTTAATGAAGTGATAGATAAAACAAAATCATAGAGTTTCGAGGATCCATAATACTTACTCTGCGTCCATTGCTTGAATAGAAACAAATGGCTGGGCACCCGATTCCCCTCGGCCTTTCCCCCCTCACCCCTACCGACCGTCGCTCCTTCTGTGAACAACTACAGAAATATTCCCGCCAATTTTTTGGAACTTGAGAAATTTTTTTTTTAAATTACTCATGAACTTCCTTTATTTTTTTTTTTTAATTAAAGAACTGATTGTAAATTTTATTTTAATGCAAAAAGAAGGCATTTTTTTTCTACTAATATTTTCAAACAAATATGTCATAATATCGTTTACTTGACGTAAACATTCGGAGCAAACGGAGTCGGTGACCGGCTGAATCCTTTGCGTGTGAAATAAAAAAAGGAGGAGTGGGAGAGACGATCAGTTGATCGACTTGCTTGACCAAAAATTAAAGGTCCAAAAGAAGAAAGCCTTCATTTTTACAATTGCATTCAGTCTTCTGGTAGTATTTTGCGTTCTAATTATTGTTGCATAAAAATTAAGGTGATTTGGAATTGTTTTCCCATGCATTTTCTCCTATCATAAATATTCCAACTTTCTGAGGATATTATAGAAATATTTCATCTCAAGTATTCTTATCTATTTTCCGCGATTTTATTAGGCAAAACTTCAAATATTAACTAAAATTCTGTATCCATTTTTCCAAAAATTCTTTCAATTCTTTATTTCAATCTCTCGCTCATTAATTAAGGTGATAAATTATTGAAAAAAAAGGGGGAAGGAGTTATGATTACTTACTTAGCGGTGACAGCTTTTCTCTATTCCTCGTGCCTGTTTGCCACTTCTTTCTGTCGTTATGTAATATTAACTGTCACAATGTTAATTGAAACGAATATTCTATGTTTCTCGTAAAACAGAATACACACAACGTTGTTAATTGTTGGAACAATGTCGGGGAAATTAAAGGACAGGGGTATTGACAGAAAAGTGAAAAAGTTTAAGTGGTATTTAACATAGATCAAGGATTATGTGGAGCTTAATTAGTATTTTCAATTAATCAATATTGAATCAAGTTAATTGGAGCAATCAGTGATTGAACATTTCTGAAAAAAAAAAAATTTTCATTCTTTTTTTATCATTGGTACAAGCTTTATTCACTTTTGGAAATGAAAATAATGAAAAAACATGAACGAAAATTTCGTTGAATCAAACAAGAGACTTTGGAATTCTAAAACATTTTCCTTTCGTGCCTTTTTTTTTTTTAATAATCAAGACTTATAATTATATTTTGTAATTCAAAAACGCTGAGAAAAATCTCGCCGTTTTCACCTTCGAAATAAAAAAAAAACAGATGCAAATAGGTAAACATTTCTGCAATTGAAGGATGAATTGCTTTCATTTTAGTACGAATCCAATTTAATTGATCGATGAGAAAAACTCATTGATCAATGGTTGAAATTTTCATTAGGAAAATACAAACATGCGTACTTTTTTATATATTCTTTTCAATGATTTTCGAATTCAATAGTTTGAATGAACTGTGAGCTTTTCTCTTAGCAATGTAATTATTATCATCCCTATCCATATAGCGAAAAAAAAAGAAAATTTAATAAACTATCACGGAATCACAGCGCAATCGATAGTTACACATGGCCTCGATCAGGTCCATGTGCTTTTCACCAAATAATTGACACCTTTCCCAGTGAATACTATTCTATCGATAAAATTGAATACTTTAATAAATGTCAATCTCTCTCCCACCACTGGAAGCTCTGTAGTAAAGCTCACGAATGCTCTGATGGTAGTGAGTAGAATGTTGAATTGTAAGAAGGATTGTTGTGTGATGATGTGCTCTTCATGAAATAATTTCAGTGCATCATCACACAACAATCCTTCTTACGAACATTCTACTCACTGCTATCAAAGCTTTCGTGAGCTTTACTAAAAAAAATTTAAATATTCAATTTCTTCAACAGTAGTTCGAAAAATACTTTGAAAGGTATCTATTAGTGAAATCATGCATTTTATAATTAAGAAAAATTAAAAAAATAATAATAGTAATGAAAAATTAGAATAATTGAAAAAAAAACTAATTCGCCTCATTTTTCTCAGTACTTGAATCCGGAGCTGCAGCTGCATTTTTATCAGTACTTGAATCTGTAGCTGCAGCTGCATTTTTCTCAGTACTTGAATCTGTAGCTGCAGCTGCGAGGGCAGCTTCTTTTGCTGCGAGGGCAGCTGCTATTGCTGCGAGGGCAGCTGCTACTGCTGCTTTAGTTATCGCCTTATCACTGCGAAACATTCTTGTACGAAATATGTGCCTGCTTCCTGTCCCAGGTGGTTTTCCTCGTCCACTAGTGGATGGACCATTTATCCCATGCCTGTCGTTGTGCCAAGGTCGCAAGTTCTTTCCACCACGCTTTGGCACATAAAAATTTGCTGACCTGTGAAGCTTCTGGCGATTAGGATAAGGGTTGCAGCGACCTATGCAGAACGAGAGAGAATATTTTTTTTTAATTGTTAAAATACTTCAAATAAAAATGTATCAATGCCTAGACGACGAAAAAAGCATATAAGCTGTGTATTAGCATATGAAGTATGTTTTTCTAGTATTTAGACATCGATATGTATTTTGAATTGGTACTGAATGATTAATGAGAAAAGAAAGGAGTTATCCTAACCCAAGTTTCCTGCAGTTCTGGACGGGCGTGAAGCAGAGGCTCTTGCCTGCTCTCGTCCTCGTTCCTCCCGACGATAGAAAGCCCGATCTCTGGAATGTCCACGACGCCTGGACGGGCTGGATGATCGGCGTCTGTACCTCTCATTTCTTGTTAGGGACCCTCCGTTCCGACGAGAGCTGGATGATCGGCGTCTGTACCTTCCATTTCTTGTTGAAGACCTTCCGTTCCGACGAGAGCTGGATGATCGGCGTCTGTACCTTCCATTTCTTGTTGGAGACCTTCCGTTCCGACGAGAGCTGGATGATCGGCGTCTGTACCTTCCATTTCTTGTTGGAGACCTTCCGCTCCGACGAGAGCTGGATGATCGGCGTCTATACCTTCCATTTCTTGTTGGAGACCCTCCGTTCTGACGAGAGCTGGATGATCGGCGTCTACACCTCTCATTTCTTGTTGGAGACCCTCCGTTCTGACGAGAGCTGGATGATCGGCGTCTGTCCCTCTCATCTCTTGTTGGGG
This sequence comes from Aleiodes leptofemur, assembly GCA_963942555.1. Taxonomy (NCBI): domain Eukaryota; kingdom Metazoa; phylum Arthropoda; class Insecta; order Hymenoptera; family Braconidae; genus Aleiodes; species Aleiodes leptofemur. The sequence continues at coordinate 2,000,843 of OZ012609.1, forward strand.
CCTCTTCGTTCTAATGAGAACTGGACGTCGGACGATGAGGGCCTGAAGTAATGAGTATTATTATTATATGACAAGGGACTGTTGATAAAGCAGGCAAATTTCTTGCATCCACGTTGAAATGCGGTACACCTGGAAATAACGAAAAAAAAAAGAAATGAATTGATATGATTCGTTGATCGTACTGGTCGCAGCGTTAAAACTCCAAATGGAGGCGAAAAGTGAGATTAATTTACTCATCAATTCATGAGCCTCAATTTTAAAAAATATCCATTTTTGAAATAATTATAAGGCAAAAACTGATTTCTAAAAAAATGCCCATAAATATCTTGAAAATCGATATTTTTCAATTGAAAAAACTGTAAATCAACGGTCAATAATCATACCTCTAACTTCCATTTAGAATTTCCATGCTAGCATCAATAGAACCAGGGATATTTTGAAAAAATGAATTTTTTGGCAATAATGGGGAGATATAGAGCCTCAAATGATGGCCCAAACACATAGAACCGGATATACAAAGCAAAATTATTGTTATTATTATTATGCTATCTCAATTACTGACACTAATTCCATGTAATTTTCATCATTTGAAACCTCTCAATTTAATCAAAATTTTATGTGTCCATTGTTCTGAAATAATCTTCTCATTATATATATTTTAATTACTCGCTCAGCGATTTATGTGAAAAATTAGTGAAGCAAAAAAAAAACCGGAAAGACGGTTGGGAGGGAAGATGTTTTTTTTGACTACTCACCCAATGTAGGCAAATTCCCTTGATTCTCCATGTCTGCAACTCTCTGTCTCTCTTTTCCTCTCCGTGCAGTGTAGTAAATCTATCTGAAAATTTTCGTTCTTCCTGATAATGCTACCTTGCATAAATCCTTTGTTTCTGACGAGAAAAAACACGGACGGCGTCGCTCACCACTACAGCGACAGCGGGGGAAGGTGAGAGAGAGGTAGGGGGGATGGGGAGAGTAGCGGAAGAACCAGGCCACTGATTGGCCAATTCGAATAAAGAGTATGAGAACTCATGCAAACGTTGTAAAAAAAAACCCCAATGAATATTCAAAAAAAAAAAAAAATGTATCGAGTTCTCTCCAAATTATCAATAATTATGATTTTCTCCGGATTCAAATGGAGAAAAAAAAATAATGAAAATCACTATTTTTGGCTTATGAATTTTTCACATGCATATTGAGGCATATTAATATTGAAATACCACTTACTTTATTCGTTTTCTTTGTAGAGCCGGCTTCTAGCTGTTGTGCTCACTATAAATGGCGGGAACGTTATAGAGAAAGGCTGGGGAGGGGATGAGTGTGCAGTCCAATTCCGGACAGCCCGAGCGTTCCTTCAATTGAAAATGAAGAACAAAGAGAAGTTCAGAATTTATCGGTTCAATTTTACAAATCAACTCAAAACACACCATAATACCAAGAATGGAAAAACCGTTTGCTTGAGCGAAATATAAGTCAATCTATTTTTTCTTTCCAACTAATATTCATTCGTTCCTAATTCTTCGATTCCCCTTTGAAAAGCAAATTGATCTTGCTGCCAAACGCCATCTTCCTTCCGATAAGAGAAGATTGAAGATAATGCAGAAGATAATGTATCTGCATACTTATCATCGTTCGGTAAGCCGAAATCCTATCTTAGAGTGCCCAGCAGCTATCATTCGATTCATCTCTTTTAAACTTCATCACAGAATTCCAGGAAATAAGTGTTAATCAACCGAATAAATAAACCAATCAACGTTTTTAATACCAGTTTATGTATATGTTAATTTTGAAAAAGAGACAATTGAGAAGAACATCATAGTAGGTATTCGATAGCAGTAGAAAACGTCACAGCTAACACCGATTTTCTTTTCTACTATTGAAAAAAATATATAGAACCAGGATCTTTATCATTGAGATAAACATTCATAGAACCCAGAAGAAAAACTAGTTAAAAAGGATTATAAATTTAAAAAAAAAGGATTATAATGGCTCAACAGAAAATATAATGGATGGAATTTGATCAAGGATTATTTGGGATTAAATTAGTATTTTCAATGAATCAATATTGAAATAAAGTTAATTAGTTCAATTAGTGATTGAATATTCCTGAATAAAAATTCATATTTTTTATCATTAGTACAAGCTTTTTTCATTCTTGGAAATGAAAATAATGAAAATATATAAACGAAAATTTCATGAATTGAACAGAAGACTTCCATATTCTGAAACATTTTACTTTCGTGCATTTCTTAAAATAATAAAGAATTATTAATTATATAAATATATAACATATAATAATATATATATATATATTAAGTTTAGAAATAATTATATTTGGTAATTTGAAAAAATAAAAATATATATATTAGTAATATATATATATTAATTTGAGGAATAATTATATTTGTTAACTTGAAAAAAACTGAGAAAAATATCGTCCGAGCTCAGCTTCAAAATTGAGAGACAGATGCAGATGAATAAATATTTCTGCAGTTGAAGGATGAATCTCGGTCTTTTTTAGTATGAATTTAATTTAATTGATTAATGAGAAAAACTCATTCATCAATGTTCGACTTTTTGATCAGAAAAATACAAACATACGTACTTTTAGGTTTTTTCTAATGATTTTTGAATTTAATAATTTGAAAGAAGCGTGAACTCTCGTTTTAACTATGTGATTAGTATCTTCCTTGTTCTTTCAACGGAAAAAAAGAAAATTATAATAAACTACCCATACCCATGGAAGAATCACAGCGCGATCGATAGTACATATGGCCTTGATCAGGTCCATGTGCTTTTCATCAAATAATTGACATTTTTCTTGGTGAATACTATTCTATCGATAAAAGTGAATACTTTAATCAATTTCAATCGCCTTCCTACAACTGAAAGCTCTGAAGTAGAGTTCACCAATGCATTGATAGTAGTGAGTAGAATATTAAATCGCAAGGAGAATTGTTGTGTGATGATGCCCTTGAATTATTTGGTAAAGAGCAAATCATCACACAACAATCCTTCTTGCGATTCCACATTCTACTCACTATCATCAAAGTATTCATGAGCTCGATCATAGAGTTTGCAGTCGTAGAAAACGGATTGAAATTTCTTCAAGTATCCACTCACATCGATAGGATTGAAGTTTTGAAAGGTATTTCCTATGAAAAGTGTCAATGATTAAAGTAAAATCATCCGTTTAGCAAAAAAAAACAAGAATAAAAAAATTATAGTAATAAAAAAAAATGATAATAATCAAAAGAAGAACTATTGTTCATCACTTTTCGCAGGTTTTGAATCTGCCGAAGCTGCTGCCGCAGCTGCTGCCATTTCTTGCGCCTTCAACCGGCGATTCTCCCTTCTGCAAAATGTGCGCCAGGTTCCCGTACCAGGCGGGTTACCCCGTCCTCTCGTGGAAGGCTGACCCACCGAATGGGAAGCGCTGTACCAAGCGCACTCCATGTTTTGGCCTCCGTTTGGCCCAAAAAAGTTTGCCGACTGGTGCAACATTTCGTGATTGAAATTCGGTTGAGGACGACCTAGAGAAAACAAAAAAGAATGTATTTTTTTTTAATTTTTAAAATGCTTCAAATAAAAATGTATCAGTGGCTAGGCGACAGAAAAGCATATAAGTTGTGTATAAGCATATGAAGTATGTTTTTCTGGTATTTAGACATCGACATGTATTTTGAGTTGTTACTGTTTGATGAGAAAGAATGAGTCATACTAACCCAAGTTTCCTGCAGTCCTGGGCGCACGTGAAGCGAAGGCTCTTGCCTGCTCTCGTCCTCGTTCCTCCCAACGATAGAAAGCCTGATCTCTCAACTGTCCACGACTCCTGGACGGGCTGAATGATTGGCTTCTGTACCTCTCATCTCTTGTTGAGAACACTTCGTTCCAACGAGAGCTGGACGTCGTACGATGGGGGAATGGTCTTTCTGTGAGTATTCCCAAATTCGATCTTGTTGAAACGGACAAATCTCTTGGGGCCAAGTGGATATGCAATACAACTGGAACAAGGAAAAAAAAATGAATTGATATGATTCGTTGATCGTAGTGGTTGCAGCGTAAAAACTCCAAATGGAGGCGAAAGGTGAGATTAGTTTACTCATCAATTTATGAGATTCAATTTTAAAAAATACCCCTTTTTGAGATAATTATAGGGCAAAAGCTGATTTCTATAAAAGTGCCAATAAATATCTTCAAAATCGATATTTTTCAATTTAAAAAAATGTAAATCAACGGTCAATAATCATACCTTTAACTTCCATTTGGAATTTTCACGCTAGCAGCAATAGAACCGGGGATATTTTGAAAAAATGAATTTTTTCGCAATAATGGGGAGATATAGAGCCTCAAAAGATGGCCCAAACACGTAGAACCGGATAGGGTGACATGACCAATAGATGGACGGTTAAGAAAATATTAGACTATTGATTCATATGAAATAGGCAAATCACGTTGAAAAGTTGCAGAAAAGAATGATGTACAGAAAAATATACAGTGAATCGACTGAAAATCAATTAAACTTGAATAATGTAGAAATAATTAAAGAAAATCAAGGAAAAACTGGAAAATAATTTAAACCACCAATAGATGCACACAGCTGCATATTTGCAGTGGTATTATTTCAAATTTCGATCAATCGATATGTGATATATAGTTTATAAATCTATATAAATGTAATCATCAGGAATTGACGTGAAAAATATAAGAATCATTCATTTATTTACGAAAATCCTCGATGATAGAAACCGTCCATCTTTTGGTCAGTTTCCATCTATTGGTCTTGTGACCCTATACAAATCAAAATTATCATTATTATGCCATCTCAATTACTGACACTAATTCCATGTAATTCTTATCATTTGAAACCTCTCAATTCAATAAAAATTTCATGTGTCCATTTCTCTGAAATAATTTTCTCATTATGAAGAAAAATTAGTAAAACAAAAAAAAACGGGAAAAACGGTGGGGGGGGGGGGGGGAAGATGTTTTTTTTACTACTCACCCGACGTAGGCAAATTTCCTTGATTCTCCATGTCTGCAACTCTCTATCTCTCTTTTCCTCTCCGTGCAGTGCGGTAAATCTATCTGCAAATTTTTGTTCTTCCTGATAATGCTATCTTGCATAAATCCTTTGTTCCTAACAAGAGAAAACACGTATGGCGTCGTTCATCACTACAGCGACAATGGGGAAGGTGAGAGAGAGGTTGGGGGAAGGGGAGAGTTCTAGAAGAAACAGGCCACTGATTGGCCAATTCAAATAAAGAGTCTGAAAACTCAGGCAAACGTTGTAAAAAAAAACCCCAATGAATATGAAAAAAAAAAAATAAAAAAATAAAAATGAATTGAGTTTTCTTCAAATTGTCAATAATTATGAATTTTCTTCGAAATAAAATGGAGAGAAAAAATAATGATAATCACTATGTTTGGCTTATGAATTTTCCACTGCCTCTATTATTCTCTCACTGATGTGCGATACTGATGTAAAAAAAAGCTGGAATCTTGCGATATCAGAAATTCCAAAATCTCTCAATATTTTTGATAAATAACATGGAAGAAAAGATCGAAGGTTCTTAGTGCAAATTCATTCGATTGTACTATGTAACGACAGCAACGACTTTTTTTAATTATTTTTTTTTTACAAAAAATAAATGATGAATTAACTAGTGAGGAACCATTTTATTATTTTATCAAGAGTAAAAAGCTACTTACGATTCTCACGTTTTTTTTTTTCAAAGCTAGTGTCTGAATAATATCGACTGAGAATGATCGTTGCTCAATAAAGAGAGGGGATGGCAGAATGGTTCTAGTCCGTTCCTACAATTCAAGAGAAAAATTCCGCGCTAAAATTTGAATTTCACTGCATAATTTCTCATTCAATTGTTCAGTTTTTATATTCCACTGATAACACATTTCTCGTGACATCATTTTCGAGTTTCACAACAATTGTAATGTATTTATCGACAAAAAAATTGAAGGATTTACTATATACCAAGATCAATTGCTGGATCATACGATAACGAGGGAATTTCAATATTCTGTAATCTTCAGTCAATGATAGTATATTTTTAAAGAGAAATGAATTTTCTCCACATTAAAATTTTTTTTTTTTACAAATCTTTACAAAGCTTTAGCATACATTAAAAAAAATGAAAATTAATAAAATACATAAAACAATATAAACGATATATTAAACAAAAGACTCTAGAATTTTAAAACATTGTACTCCAGTTAATTTTTTCAATTCAAAATAATTATGATTAGGAAATCAAGAAAACTTGTTGATAAAAGAGGAAATTATGATAAAAGGGAACCAATGAAAAGAATGGAAATCAAATATAAAACGTTAAAAAGTAGAATAGAATTATCTAAAAATCATGTCGAGCATCCGAACTTTATGCTATTGCATTGGTTTACATCCCTTTATCTGAACCAATTGGATTTGCACGAGCCCATGCCTCGCCTGCAGCTAAGATTCTTGATAGGTCTATGGCATTCTGGCGCATCCTTCTTCGCCTCTTCGTACGCGCACTGCCTGTTCCTGGTGGATTTGGCTGTTCAGCACTGGGAGCTTCATATCTCAAGCGTCTAGCAACGCCACCATAAAACCCAACTCGACGTTCATCTCTGTCAATTGACACTGACTGTTGATTGAGATTTCGGGCATGGGGGAAGTCCTTTCTGCTTGGTATGTCCCTGTCTCGTCTTGATTTTAAACGCCTTTCTGGAGCAAAATTTCCCCTGGATTTTCGATTGCATGGGCAATGTGGGCATCCAGCCCTACGTGATGAAGGAGAACGGCTTCTGTATCTTGGATGTAGTGGCTCTCTATCCCTTTCGTGTGTTGAATGAAATCGTTTTTCTCGAGAGATAATTTCACTGGATTTTTGACTTCGTGATGAGCGATGGGGAAGCTCAGCTCTGTGTGAATACTCAGCTCTGTGTGAATGATGAGGATTTCTTCTGTATTCATCAGTTGAATTTTCTATTTCCCTCTTGAATGTTGAACCCAAACGTTTTAATTCGCTGAATTTTCTACTGTTGGATGATTCTCCCTTTGGGAACAAATACTTCGGGGTAGAAGTAAAGATACATGCTGGTTGACCTAGAAGAACCAAGAAAAAAAGGAAAAATTTATTGAACAATTTTTCAAAAAATTGTGTACATGATTGAAAAAAATATATCGATGGCTGAATAATAAAAGAAGGTATCAGCTGTGAATAAGCATATTAAAATAATTGATTAATTTACTGTGAGAACACAAGATCAGAATGATTTAAATTTGAATTTGAATTTGCAATAAAGATTCTCTAAGCTCTGAGATGAAAAATCAGAGTCTCCTCAGTTTCCTCGACTATTCAGCTCGGACTGAATGAGCGAATTCCAATGAATAATAATGTTTGAAATTTAAAAATTGAAGAAAAATTACATGGTGTAGATTGAAAACACAATGAATCTTTTATTCCCTATTGATTCTTGAGTAGAATTCCAGGAATTGAACGAAACAATTATCTTCTTCAGAAATGAATAGAATAAAATAGACGTTTTTTTATCTCTTCTGAATTATTAATATTACTTGTTTTTTTCACTCACCATACTTACTCAATGCAGATATCTCTTTCTGTGCCCTATTTGGACCAACGTATGACTCCTGATCCAAATTTGGTAGTGTCCCAAGTGGTGATCTCTTCATGACCTCACTTTGACGAACATCCAAATTCTCAGGAACGGCATCAATTGCATGTTCTGCAGCAATATCACTTGTATCATCCTGATTGCGGAAAAGCATGCCCATAACTCCTTTGATCTTGACAAGTTCCAAATTTGCATCGTCTGCAACAATTATTATTACAAAGTTTTTAAGATCATCAAATATTATTGTAAGTAAAGGTGGCGTAATAAAAATTGAGTTACAATTATTTCTTACATTAAATTTTCTTATGAATAGCATTCACGATCAGAAAAATGAAACAAGATAAATCTATTTTTTGAGATCGATTTTTCAAGATCATCTGGGAAACTAAACGAGATAAGAATTTTCAAACAGATTTTTCCATTTTTAATTGCAAAATTCATTTAAAAAAATTAAAAACAAAAAATTGACTAGTCTCGCTTAGTCCGTCAAATATCCTTCACAAATGGTCTCAAGAAAAATCGATTTATTGCCGTTCATCGACTCACTGAACTGTTGAATTATTTGTTTCAATAACAATAATAATAATAATAATATAAACATATATACCTATTAAGTTGCCAAGCACAGCTTTCTTAAACGACACATTCGGTGGAATCCACATCCAGTTACCATGATCAAGTAATATTGTACTCAATCCTGAAGGACCAATGTTTCGTGGACGAGAGATTCTATTCTGCACATCATGTCCTTCTTTATCTTCGGCATCAGCTACTCCACCACGATTCTCATCATCAAATGCAGGTCTAGCTCGAACTGTTAACTCCTTATTTTTCAACACATACACTACCATCCTGATTCTGACCAATTCCCAATGAAGCCAGAAAACTGCAAATAACAATCGGAAAAAACACCCAGATAAATAATCAAATACTGTCTTCAATATTCTCAACGATGATGTGAAAAAAAAAATCTTGAATAATTCTTTGTTCGAATTCATGCGAAGATATATATCGTCACCTTAGAGTGAAAGAGGCGTAAGTGCTATGCTTATCCACAGCATTTACGCCCCTTTGTTTCTGAGTCAATAATATATTGTCAACATGAAGTTAATAAAGGAGAATAATTTTGCCATTTTATGAAATAAATTGTGTCAAAAAAATTGTATAAATTAATCCAATTAATGAATTATACTTAAATTATCGAAGATTAAAGTATATTAACATAGAAAAATCACTTACTTTATTCCTTTTTTATCGAAGTTTTTATGGAGTCGGCTTGTGGCAATGCTGTTCAACTAAAAAATGGCGGGAACGTTGGTTGTGAGAGAAAGGGTTGGAGGGGGGATGAGTTAGCCGTCCAATTCCACATTTCCTTCGAGCGTTCCTCCAGTTCAAAATGAAGAACAAAGAAAAGTTCAGAATTCTTCAGTTTAATTTTACAAAACAACTCAGAACACAAAATAATGCCAAAAATAAAAAAGATGTTTTCTCACGTGAAATATAAGGTCATAGATTTTTTTCTTATCAAATAATATTCATTCGTTCGTGATTCCGCTGTTCCGCGTTTGAAAAACACTTCAGCTTGCCGCCAAACTTCATTTTCCCCAATTCCTCCGTTCCCAATTTGTCGGCAAGTCAGTTATCTCTTTTGCACTCTTTCATACGTGTGTTTATGGTGGAAAATGCCCTGCTTACTAGTGCGTGGGTCGTGATAATTTTTCATTATCAAACTAATTTCACTGCATAATTCTTCATTTAATTGTTCAGTTTTTACATTTCAATAATAACATATAAGGGTGAGTTAATTTAACTTGTTGAATAAACGTCTTGATTATTAAAAGAAAAAAAAACAGAAATTCGGGGAAAAATTGTGTGAAACGTGTCAGTTTGCCGGCCGGTGACATTTTGTGTACGTGTCGACTCCAATTATTCATTTTTTTTGAAATAATTGTATTTTTCTACTCCAAAAAACGAGAATTTTTTGAGGAAAATTAAAGATTGCTAGAAAATACAGAAAAGCAATGAGTTTCGCTCCAAATTGGAGCAAAAGAGCGTCCTAACCTCTTCGTTATTTTCTCACTTTTTAATTTTTTTTTTAAATTAAACTAAAAATAGCAAACATTTGACAATTTTTCTTTTTTAACAAATAAAGTATTTAAAAAAATTAAAAAAATACATATACAGAAAATTCGAAAAACTATAAATGCAATTTTATTAAATATTTTTTTTTCAATAATTTATTTTTGTTTAAAAAAATCCAAACAATTGTCATATATATGGTAATTTCAGTATCATTGAAATTAGCATGCATCTGAAATTTTTTAGAATTTTTTTAAATAATGAAATTATGACAAAAAAAATTGCATTTATAGTTTTTAAAATTTTTTGGAAGTGTATATTTTTTTTATTTTTCTAAAAATAATTTATTTGTCAACTAAAAAAAATATAAAAATTATCACATGTTGGATATTTTAATTATCATTAATTTTATTATCATTTTTTAAAAATTCATTATTTTGTTTATTGTTTCAGATAAATTAACTAATCAATAATGGTTTCGTTGCTGAGAGTCAAGGGCCTTCGGATGTCCTCCCAGAAACAGGAAACTCTTCTAAAATTAACAGTTCTTTCTCTAGCTGCTGTATTATGTATGTAAAACGACTATCAGAATTAGCACCAAATGACTGCATAATTAATGACACTAAAAATAGCAGACATCTCACAATTTTAAAATTTTTTTAAACAAGCCAATTATTACAAAAAAAAATACTTGAAAATTTTTCATTAAAAATTTTTTAAATTTTTTACAATTACATATTTTTTTTATTTTTTTTTAAAATCATTTATTTTTCAAAAAAAAAAGACGAAAAATTGTTAAATGTCTAGCTATTTCCAGTATAATACATAATTAATTCAAATTGATTATAAATTTACAGCATTTGCAACTCGTCTATTTTCGGTGCTTCGATACGAGAGTGTTATCCATGAATTCGACCCATATTTCAATTATAGAACAACCAAGTTCCTAGCAGAAGAAGGTTTCTACAATTTTCACAATTGGTTCGATGACAGAGTATGGTATCCACTTGGTAGAATAATTGGTGGTACAATTTATCCAGGATTAATGATAACATCAGCAACAATATATCAATTTCTACAGATGTTAAACATTCCAATTGACATACGCAATGTTTGTGTATTTCTTGCTCCATTATTCTCAAGTTTCACAACAATTGTAACGTATTTATTAACAAAAGAATTGAAAGACTCAGCATCTGGCCTATTTGCTGCATCAATGATTGCTATTGTACCAGGTTATATATCAAGATCAGTTGCTGGATCATACGATAATGAGGGTATTGCAATATTTTGTATGCTCTTTACATACTATATGTGGATTAAGGCTGTTAAAACTGGTGCTATTTTTTGGTCAACGTGCTCAGCACTTGCATATTTTTACATGGTATCATCATGGGGCGGTTATGTGTTTCTCATTAATCTTATACCACTCCATGTATTGACACTCATGGTTACTGGACGTTTTTCACATAGAATTTATATTGCATACAGTATACTATACTGCATTGGTACTATATTGTCAATGCAAATTGCGTTTGTTGGCTTTCAACCGGTTCAGAGCTCTGAACACATGCTCGTGAGTATTTTTTTTACTAATTTTTTCACTTTTTCTAGGGGAAGATGGGGTAAAATGGACACATTTCAACTGAATGGTTGGAGATAGAGATTTTCTGATGATTCTACTGGAAAGCTGAGGAAATTTCAGGTGGAAAAGATGGGTCACAATTAATTTTCTGATTTTTTTTGAAAATTTTACGATTTTGGTCAAGTTTTGAAGGGGTTTCCCTTTCGAAAATCGAAAAAATTCAATTTTTCGGGGATATCTCCGGTTCTGTTGGTCGTAGCGACCTGGGGTTGATCTTAAATGAAAGGTGAGCTCATTTCCCATCGATTTAGGTGCTTCAAATTTTTTTAAATCAATTTTTCAAATACTTATAGGCCATTTTTTGAAAATCAGTTTTGGCCCTATAAGTACTTGAAAAATTGATAATTTTTTTTTTGAATCACATAAATCGATGGGAAATGAGCTCATTTTTCATTTAGGATCAACCCCAGGTCGCTATGACCCATAGAACCATAGAAATTCCCGAAAACCTGAAATTTTTCAAAAACGGAAGTTTTTCACCTTTAAAACTTGAGCAAAAAAAGGAATTTTTGAAAAATTCTAAAAAATAACTTTTGAGATATGATTTTCATGGGAAATTTCCTCAGCTTTCCAATGGAATCATCAGAAAAAACCTATCTTCAATATTTCCATCGATTTCGAGTCATTTTCATAGCATAAAATGCCAAAACTAACAAGTGTGTCTGTTTTACCCTTAGTGTCCATTTTACCCCACCTTCCCCTGAATGATTTTCGTTATTTAAATTATTGAGTTTGCGAAATATTTCACAGAAACTAAGTCAACTGTTGCAAATCAAGTTGTCTCGTTTGACAACTCTATTGACATGTTTCAAGTAAATCTTACCACTTTTTATTTTTTTCTTCAATTTCACCACTTGATTAATTTTCTTTTGCAGGCCCTGGGAGTCTTTGGATTGTGTCAAATTCACGCTCTAGTCGATTATCTACGCAGCAAACTGTCTGAAAGCGACTTTGATCTGTTATTCCGTGGATTAATCGCATCAATGCTCACTGCCTCTTGTCTAGTCGGTGGAATTTTAACAATAACTGGAAAAATATCACCGTGGACAGGAAGATTCTACTCTCTTCTCGATCCATCATATGCTAAAAATCATATTCCAATAATTGCATCAGTTTCTGAACATCAACCTACCTCCTGGAGTTCTTTTTACTTTGATCTACAGATTCTCGTGTTTCTTTTCCCCGTTGGATTGTACTTCTGCTTCTCGAAACTCACGGACTCGAATATTTTCCTTATTTTGTATGGAGTTACGAGTCTTTATTTTGCTGTAAGTATCCCTAACTCCTTTTTTTTTTAATAATGCTGAAAATAGCAGACATCTGACAATTTTCAGCTTTTTTTTCAACAAATAAACTATTTTGTCGCCTTAGGAACAAAGGGGCGTAAGTGCTAGGCTTAGACATAATACTTACGCCACTTTGTTTCTTAGGTGACGATTTAAAAAAAAAAAATATGCACATTTAGGAAATTCAAAAAAATATGAGTAATAATTTTTTAAATATTAGAAAAATAAAAATTATTAGTTTTAAAAAAAATTAAAAAATTGTCAGATGTTTGCTAATTTTATTAACATTTTTTTAAATCGTTTTCCCTTTAGAAATAATTCTAAATTTAATAGAGATAGAGAAATTGTTAAAATTTCTCTATCCCTATTAAATTCTTTTCCTTTACGAAAATTCCTGTATTTTCCTTAGATTCCAAAATATCCTTAAAAAAATTAATTCTAAGAGTTCTAGACAAACTTAAACTATTTGTCATCACTGATATTATCTCCAATCATTATTATTACGTAAAAAAAAAAACATAACTCTACATTGTGTTTCAGGGTGTCATGGTACGATTAATGCTAGTACTAGCACCGGTAATGTGCATCCTGGGTGGAATTGGAGCATCATCCTTGTTATTAACCTACATGAAACAATTAGAGAGCAGCAAAGTAGTTGACAAGAAATCACGGAAATTCGAGAGTAATTACGTCCTACGAAGTGAAATCGCAATGTTATTCATAGCTGTTATGTGCATTTTATTTTTTTCTTATACACTTCATTGCACATGGGTAACTGCAGAAGCATACAGTTCACCAAGTATAGTACTGTCAGCAAGATCACCAGACGGTGGTAGAATGATATTCGATGACTTCAGGGAAGCATACTACTGGTTACGTATGAATACACCAGAGAACTCGAAAGTCATGTCATGGTGGGATTATGGATATCAGATAACGGCAATGGCTAATCGTACGATATTGGTGGATAATAATACGTGGAATAATACGCATATATCTAGAGTTGGACAGGCTATGGCTAGCTCTGAGGAAAAGGCTTACGAGGTCATGAGAGAATTGGATGTTAATTATGTTTTGGTTATTTTTGGAGGATTGACGGGATATTCTTCTGATGGTAAAATTGATTTTTATTAAAATTGTAATTTTATTGATCAGTCATCATTTTATTAAGGGATATTAGGATATTTTTTTTGATGATTTTATTAAAAACCTGAGGGAATTTTAGGTAGAAAACGAGTGCCAGAGTTATTTTTGTGGGATTTTTCGAGAATTTGATGCTTTTTGGACAGAATTTAAAGGTCCACTTCTTTGTATTTTTTGAAAAATTCACTTTTCTCGACATATCTCTGGTTCTATGGGTCATAGTGCAAAAGTTCTGAATGGAGGTGAAAGGTGAGATCATTTGCCATCGATTTATGGGGTTTTTAACTCGAAAATACCTATTTTCAAGGTATTTATGGGAATTTTCTTAAAAATCAGTTTTTGTTCCATAACTATCTTGAAAATCCACATTTTTTGATTAAAAACACCATCAATCGATGGCAAATGATCTCACCTTTCACATCCACTCGGAATTTTCATGCTAAAACCAACAGAACTGGAGATATTTTCAAAAAAACAGAATTTCCTCAAAAATTGAAGGTTTTTGCCTTTAAATCTTGACAAAAAAATTAGAATTTTGAAAAAAATGGCAAAAAATTATTTCTGACACATAATTTCCATCACAAATTTCCTGAGTTTTTCAATGGAATGATGAGAAAAAATCTATCTCCAATATTTTCATTAATTTAAAATATTTTACAATATATAGACATAAAGATCGAACTGTGCTCCTTTTTTCCACCTTTTTCTAATTAATTTTATTTAATTTTCAGATATAAATAAATTCCTGTGGATGGTGAGAATCGGTGGCAGTACAGAAGAAGGAAAATCAATAACCGAATGGAATTATTACAATCCATCTGGTGAATTTCGTGTTGACAAAGATGGTTCACCAGTTTTGCTCAATTGTCTCATGTACAAAATGTGTTACTACAGATTTGGACAAGTTTATACAGAGGGTGGTAAACCATCTGGTTACGACAGAGTACGTAACATGGAAATTGGTAACAAGGACTTTGAATTAGAGACACTTGAAGAGGCCTACACAACTGAACACTGGCTAGTACGCATTTACAAAGTTAAAGACTTGCAAAATCGTGGAAATTAGAATAATTCAATTCAAAGCCATACTCTTTCACTCGGGGACACTCCGAGAATTTTTTAAAAAAATAAAACTTCCAACGCAATTACATCAAACACCTCATTACAAATCGAAGCAAAAACTAGTGGTGTTTGAATAATTCCATCAATTTCTCTCTAATCTTTAATAATTTTTTTTTTTTTTTATAATTTCAAAGCGGTATACGCTACTGATGCTACGTATTTTCTGTAATATTTTACATACAGTGAACCTTTTTATATGAAAAGAATGAGGATATTTGAGAGTGAATGATTTGATAAGCCAGTGCACAAATACAATTGTCTCCATAAAAAAAATTTCATTCTCTTATCATTCACTACCGCCAATTTCTCCTTTTTCTTCACCTACTGCACCTTTATTCGCATTACAATCGCGTATGGAAAACAATAGGGTAACGAAATAATAATTCAAAGGCCAATTAAGGTGTCATAAAAAATATGAGTATTTATGTGGTATATTAACAATATACAGTTTTATAGGTACATACAAAATATAGAGATTAAAACCTCGCGCCATCAATTGTCTGTTCAATCCCATTCTCCGATGTACATAGCACGTGGTGTGGGCGGTATAACGCCTCTCGTAGGTATCGGTAATCTTCCATAAATGTGATTGTATGGTGATTCTATTCGATCATCGGAGTCTAAAAAGAACACATAAGTGGAGAAGAAAAAAAGAATTATTTTTTTTTTACTGTTGCCGTTATTTATGGATTTTGAAAGGCATGATGATTCATATTGACAGGAGAATTCAAATGTCTTTCAAAGCGAAAAAAAGAAAAGAATGAAAAAATAAGCAAGAAATAACAGAAACTAAAGAGTAATATATATACCTAGTCCACTCTCAAAGCTTCTAGCGTGGTACATAATGGGTGGTCTCTTACTTGGTGCATGACTTGCATAAATTTGTGAGGATTGACTACTAGTATATCCGGTTGGCCCAGCATATGATGGTCTCATGTGTTGTATTTGTGATGGATGATGGATCTTCGGCTGTTGACCATTTCTTGCCATTTTAACAAAATTTGGTACACGTGCACGTAAACCACAGTAATAGGGGTCATCGTATTTTTTACTATCATTTTTTTTACTTTTTACTTTATCATCATTAACTATTACTTGAGGTCTACCATTTCCAGTCACGTAGTCATCCTCAATATCGTCATAATCAGGCTGGAGAAAATGGAAATAAAGAAATTTTTTTTTTATAAATTATCTGTTATTATGAGTGATGAAATGGGGAAAGGATTACGAATGATTTTATGGTTTTTTACAGCTTTTAATTGATTTTTCTTTGCGTGAACCTTTTTTGCCCATATACATTTCAAAAATCAAGTTTATTTTAATATTTGAGATTTTTCAAATTTTTCAATTTTTTTTGCAATTTCTTTGAATTTTTTGAAATTTTTTCGAAATTTTCTCATAATAAACTCCGGCAACCTTCCTTTGTCCATATAAATTTCAAAAATCAGTTTTATTCTAATATTTCTGATTTTTCGATTTTTTTTTTCAAATTTTTCGATTTTTTTTCTAATTTTTTGATTTTTTTTCAAATTTTTTCGAATAATTTTTCGAAATTTTCGATTTTTTTTTCAAATCTTACGAATTTTTTTTCGAAATTTTCGAGTTTTTTTTCGAATTTCTCGAAATTTCTTTCGAAATTTTCTCAAATCGAACTCCGGCAACCTTCCTTTGCTTGAATTTAACTTTTTTTTTGGGTGAACCTTTTTTGAAGTGCTTCTGCTCTCCGAAAAAGGTCCACGCAAATTTTATTTATCATAATTTCATTAGATTTCGAGATACGAGCGAAAATAAAGTCAAGAACCGCGTTATTCTGGGACGTGAATAAATTTTTCCTCGCTTGTGAATGAATTATTAATGATATATACCTTAGGAATGTCATGGCTGTTGTAGAGGTTCTCCCTTGGCGGAAGTTTCGGCGGTCTTTCAGCTTTACGCTGATGGTAACCTGATGAGTGTCCGTATATTGGCTCCTGTCTTGGATCTCTGCCGATGTCTCTGATGTCACTGGGACCGGATGACGAGGAAACACCGGCGACACTGTATGGATCTTCGTCCGGTATTGGGATTCGTGGACGGTTTTTGATGTCTACAGGCCTCTGAAGAGCTAGAACTATCGTCATACAAGAGTTTTAGAAACGATAGTACTCGCGAGATTCATTAGGGGATTAAGGAGAGGTGGGGCAAAACGGACACATTCAAATTTTGATGTCTTTATCTAAAAAAAAAAAAAAAAAAAAAAAAAAAAATTGTTTAATCTCAAATTTTGAAATTTTCGAGAAATCTTGATTTTTTCTATGCGATATATCGTATTATGCATATATTCTCATATTAATCAAAAGTTGCCTTAGAAACAGAGGGGCGTAAGTCCTATGCTTATACACAGTACTTACGCCCCTTTGACTCTAAGGCGACGATATAGTGTGAAAAACACTTGAAATTAATAAAAATATTAGAATTAGGTGGTTTTTATCATTTCATTGAAAAATTCAGGAAATTTGCGGTTTAAATCATGTTTCGAAAAGCTGATTTTTTGCTATTTTTTAAAAATTCGACTTTTTGGTCAAGATTTGAAGGAATATTCCTTCCTTTTTCCGGGTATATTCTGTTTTTTTTGGAAACATCTCCAGTTTTTACTTGAGAAATATGGATTTTTTAAATATTTTAGGGAAAGAGACAGATTTTCACAAAAGTGCTCATTAATACCTTGAAAATACATATTTTGTGATTGAAAATCCCATAAATCTATGGCAAATGATCTCACCTTTCACCTCCACTCAGAATTTTCACACTAACACCAATAAAACCAGAGATATTTTGAAAAAATGTGAATTTTTCGAAAAATCGAAAGGAGTAGATCTTCAAATGTTCAAAAAAATCGAATTATCGAAAAAATTCAGTAGTGAAGAGGTAAAACAGGATAAATCGACTTATCTTTGTGATCATTTTGAAGGAAATATCTTGGAAACTAAGTGAGATAAGGCGATATCACCCATCTTTCTTAGCAGAGAATTTCAAGATTTACAAAAGAAATTCAGGGCGAAATTGCCCATCTCGCTTATTTTTTGAGCTTGTTTACAAAAAACCAAATGAGAAATAAATGGACTTATCTTGTTTTACCTCTTCGCAACTGAATTCAAAAAAATTAATTCTAGCACTTTTTTCCCACCTAAAATTTCCTCATCTTTTCAATGAAATCATCGAAAAAAAACTATCTTCAACCGTTTCAGTAGTGAAGAGGTAAAACAGGGATGAGTCGACTTATCTTTGCGATCATTTGGAAGGAAATATCTTGGAAACTAAGCGAGATAAGGTGATATTATTTATCTTTTTTTGTAGAGAATTTCAAGACTATGAAAAGATTTTTCGGGCAAAATTGCTCTATTTCGCTTATTTTCTAAGGTATTTTCAAACAACTAAATGAGAAAAAAATGGACTTATCTTGTTTTACTTCTTCACTACTGATTTCATCCTAATGTCCATTTTACCCCACTTTCCCCTTCAATTAAAATAAATCAATAAATTTACCTGGTGGCAGTTTAGATTTGAGCATATCCAAACCAACAACATTAATAATAAGTACCCATACAGGACACTGCAGTAAATCTGCCTCAGTTCTAACAAAAACAATAGCACTTAAACACTGTTTTTCAAGTCTTTTTCTATCAGGATATGCTCTTCTTGTTTCTCTCGATAAATTCGTTTGGTATTTATTCATATCAAATACTTTTCCAGGTTTTTCATGCTCAAGTGCACCCTGTGAATTTCTCAATATCTCTGATCCAATAGCATTATCCTCTGGATGTGTTGTTTTAATGTAAACATTACTTTTACACAGTCTCTTAATAAGTATATTTCCTTGGTCATCCATTTTAATTTTAACACCTTGATTGATGTGTCTTTTGGCCTCTTCTGTTTTTGGATCTCTCATTGGATTATCAAAGCCACAAAGTCCTATTCTGAAGATCAGAGAAGAAAAAAAATGATAATAATACAAATGAAAATTAGAAAATTTTAATTTCATAATACACAAGTTTATAAATTACATTTCTTAATTTTCTCCTTTTTTTTCTTCAAAATAACTCGAGAACTAATTGAGATAGAGTAATTTTACGTTATGACCTTTTTTGTAGAGAATTAGAGCTACAAAAAAGGTCACAACAGCAAAATTACTCTATCTCAATCAACAAAAATTACGTAATAATTTCAAATCAATGGAAAAATGTGTGAGAGTGTAAAAAAAAATTGAAGAGTCGTTAAAATCGTCCAATTAATCTATCGATAAAATAATTAATCGGTTCTATTAATTATATCTTGCCTAAAGTTCAAATATGATATTTGATATATGACGATAAAATGTGGCAATAGGTGTTTGGTAAAAAAAAATACACATTTACAACAAGTTAAATTCACGCAATTAATTCCAAACATATATGACCGACTAATTTTAATTATGATTCACCTCACGGCATTTAAAACGTGACTTGTGATGAAAAAAAAAATAGAAAAAAAATTGAGAAGAAGAGGAGGGCAAAAAAAGGGGGAAAAACACAATTGGGTCATCAACTTTCGAGACTAAAAAATAAAAAATTCTCACCTAAAACCATCGAAGCCATCGTTAGAGCCATTGACCGTGAGAACTGGTGCTCTGGCATATGCTTTAGCTACTCGTCTATTTCTCTCAAATACAATCACCTTTGCCCATATCTCATCGTCAATTTGATTCCACTTGTCCAGGACCTCCTGTATGTGATCCTGCAAAATAAAACAGGTAAAAAATAAGAGGAAAGAGATTTTTTTTTAATTTTTTTTCGAAATTTTCTCAAATTAAATTCCAGCAACTTTTCTTTGCCAATTCACATTTCAAAAATCAGTTTTATTTCAATATTTGAGATTTTTTGAATTTTTTTCTCAAATTTTTGAAAATTTGTAATTTTTTCTTGAAAATTTGAAATTTTTACTTGAAAATTGGCAATTTTTTCTTGAAAATTCGAAATTTTTCCTTGAAAATTTGCAATTTTCTCTTGAAAATTTGAATTTTCTCTTGAAAATTTGAATTTTCTCTTGAAAATTTGGATCTTCTCTTGAAAATTTGAAATTTTTACTTGAAAATTTGCAATTTTTTCTTGAAAATTTGAAATTTATACTTGAAAATTTGAAATTTTTACTTGAAAATGTGAATTTTCTCTTGAAAATTTGAATTTTCTCTTGAAAATTTGAATTTTCTCTTGAAAATTTGAATTTTCTCTTGCAAATTTGAATTTTCTCTTGAAAATTTGAATTTTCTCTTGCAAATTTGAATTTTCTCTTGAAAATTTGAATTTTCTCTTGAAAATTTGAATTTTCTCTTGAAAATTTGGATTTTCTCTTGAAAATTTGAAATTTTTACTTGAAAATTTGCAATTTTTTCTTGAAAATTTGAAATTTATACTTGAAAATTTGAAATTTTTACTTGAAAATGTGAATTTTCTCTTGAAAATTTGAATTTTCTCTTGAAAATTTGAATTTTCTCTTGAAAATTTGAATTTTCTCTTGAAAATTTGGATTTTCTCTTGAAAATTTGAAATTTTTACTTGAAAATTTGCAATTTTTTCTCGAAAGTTTGCCATTTTTTCTTGAAAATTTGAAATTTCTTTTCGAAAATTTGAAATTTGTTATTGAAAATTTGAAATTCTTTTTTTTTTAATTTGAAAATGTTTAGAGACTAAAGGTGCATAAGTGCTATATATAAATATAGCACTTACGTCCCTTTGTTTCTTAATGCAAAAATATTATTAATTGCATAAATTAATTTTAATCTGCAGTAACATTATGCTAATGAATTTTTTTAATTTTAGGATGCCAGAATTTTAAGAAGAAATCGACCGATTAGTATAATTAGGAGCAGATGTGTCTTGATATAAAAGGGGTGGAAAAAAAAAAGAGGCAAAAAAAAGTAAAAATGAAGGTAAATAGCTGGAGGTCGTTGAATGGTGCTCACCTTGTACAACTTGTCTAAATTATACCAGACATCCTCCTCTTCCTGATCCTCGTACTGGGCGTCAGCAAGATTGTCCCTCGAGCGGGATAAAATTTTTCTTCTCGATACCATCTCTCTCACCTTTTATACTAATGGTTAATTCTGCAAAATCATGTTTGTGAAAAACACAGATAAGAAATGAAGAAGAAGAATAATAAAAAATTATCATGAAAACTGGTTAGACACGAGTAAGTGTTATTTTTTTAATTTTTTATTCATTTATTCTTATACTAGGTGACATTTTACGAGAAGAGAAGAGAAGAAATGAAAAGAGTATCTTTTTTTTTTTTTTTTTTTTTTTTTTTTTTTTTTTTTTTTTTTTTTTTTTTTTTTTTTTTTTTAGAAGAGTATCTTCCTCTAAAAATAATTCGTGACTTCACACTCGTTTATTGTTATTTTCTGTTTGTTTCTTTTTTGTCTTTTTTTCATTGTTTTTTTGTTGATTAAATACTGAAATAACATGTGTTACATTTTTCCAGAATGATTAATCACTGTCTCAATAAAAATTCTCAGCAGCAAAAAAAGAGACATTTTACGATGATGGAAGAAGAAAAAGGAAGGATGAAAAAATGGAGGTGTCTCTTTCGTAATAACACACACAATATTGCGCGTCATTGACACTACTTCTCTGCAGACCGGATGTGATGCAGAGGAATCGAGTCCACGATGACCTTTATTATTCGGTTAACTCATTATTGTTATTGTTATTTAAGTTTTTTTTTTCGTTTAAATTTGGAGGAGGGAAAGGGAGTACGCGCCCTTGATTTTAAAAAAAATTGAGGTGTAGCCTCGCTTAAATGCCATTCACCAATTCGAAATTCGAAATTCCAATTAAAATAATCCACGAAAAGAGACAAAAAAAAATGCTCAATTTCAAACCTTTCTCCAATTTTCAATTTCTCGCATTAAAAAAGAAAAAAAAGGAGATAAATAGCGAAATATTCATTTTCTTTCATTTCACAATAAAAATTGCATTCCAATTTAAATATCTTTTTTCCAGGATTTAATAATCCAACGTAATTGGATAAAATTGTGTTAAACTTTACGTTTAAATTATTATAATAAGATTCCATAAATTTTTGTTCTCTATCTCTTTCTCTTTTTCCTGATATTAAAAAAAGGGGAAAAAAAGGAATTTTTAAATAACTCTGGAGAAAAATATATAT
This sequence comes from Aleiodes leptofemur, assembly GCA_963942555.1. NCBI lineage: Eukaryota > Metazoa > Arthropoda > Insecta > Hymenoptera > Braconidae > Aleiodes > Aleiodes leptofemur. The sequence goes on from OZ012609.1 coordinate 2,022,935, forward strand.
TTCACAGAAAGTGTAAGTAATAAGTCAGAAAAAAAAGAGGGGAATTGAGGATTTTTTTTCATGTTTTTTTTTTTTTGTACACAGTGTAATATTAAATGTTTCGCCTGCACCTAAAACTTGCGCGACTTTCACTCGTAATAAAATGCGAAGGCCTGGCATTGCGCCTTCTATATATCTAAGAAAAAGAAGAAAGAGACAGATTGATATTGTACATAAGGAGCCTATACTCTCGTGGCTCGTCGAGAGCGTTTGAGAGAAGTCAAGAAGTTGAGAGAGTGGAAAAAAAACGAAGTAAGAAGTAAGAAGTTTCCTTGGGCAACTTGGCTTGGGTGCTGCGCAACTGAAATATACAGTGTATATATATATATACCTATCTCACGACTACATGGACACCATAAAGTACACGTATAAGAGATAAATACATTTGAAAAAAAAAGGCAAAATGCTCAATGGTATGAGGAGAGGGAAGCAATGCTCCTGACTGCTGCTGCTGTCTTTTTCCCCGATCTCCCAAACAGGCATCATATACATACATATATATATGCACAACACAGTCATCCCCCGAAGAAATTACTGCCTTCTGGTATAACGTAACCTACGTCTTGTTTTCTGTTTGCGAATAATAATGAAAAAACGAAGAAGTGATGACTTTTTTTATTTATTCATAATATAATCCTAGACAAAAAGACATATATATATATACTCTTCACATCGTTTAAACATGCTAAATTATTCGCAATCAATTGAAGAAGCAGAAATTGTCTTCTCCATTTATGTTTACGATTCACTTTTCATTATTATTTAACTCTGTCCTTTTTTTATCTTATTTCATTTTAATAACTAGTATTATATATGTATATATATCTATATATATACATATATATATGCCTTAGAAACAAAGGGGCGTAAGTCCTATGTATAAGCATATCACTTGCGCCTCTTAGTTTCTACTTTGATATCTTTGCCTTAGAAGCAAAGAGGCGTAAGTGCTATGCTTATCCATAGGACTTACGCCCCTTTGATTCTAAGGCAACGAAATATATCAAAAGTACAGAAGGTAATGCTGAAGGCGGACGTGGGCGATCGTATGTGCCTTGTTAAAAAGAAAAATATTAAGAGACAGACACAGAAGAGAGAAAAAGAGGGAGGAGGGAGAGGGGGAGGGGAGGGAGGAGATAGAGAGACTGTGTTTTGTACCGTTAAGTTTGTCGCCAGTACTTGCAATAGATGGATAAAAGAGACAAAGGTAACGAGTAGTATTGCATTCCACGTTGTCACGTGGTGTGTTTGGGCTTTTTTGCCTTGGTGAAAAATTAATGATAAGAGATAAAGTAAAGGGGGGAGGGGGGGGGGGATAGAGGACCACCCAGAGAAATGCAATACGATGCGGATGGGAATGTGAGAATTTAACGAGAATATTCCTCTTTATTGTGGGAAAAATATACAATTTTTTCTATTTGGCGGGAAGAAGATGAAAATTCAAATTAAGGAAAAATTAACGTTAATCAAGTATATGGGTTAATAACATCATTTATTATTCTATAATTACAGATTACAGATTATTAAAAGATAAAGTGTAACAGGAAGTGGACTATCCCTTTTCATACACACAAAAAAACACAGAGGAGAGGGAAAATAAAAATTGGATGAATGGAAGGATAAAACGTGGATTATGGAGAGAAGTAAGATACGAGAAAAGGATATTATATATATATATATGTATATATATTTCATGGTAGAAAAAGTGGGTTAAATTTTTCCTCTAATCACATAACTCATTTGATAGAAATCGTGCCACTCATGTTTGACTTTAAATTGCCCACGTTTCTTCTACCCCCCCCCCCCCTCTTATTCCCGCCCTCCCCCCCTCTTTTGCTCCATTCATTTACGAATTGAGTGATATAAACACAAAATGAAAACAGTGATAATTGCGGTGAGTTAAGAATTATTATAATTCAGATAATGGAAATTCCTTGCTTTTTTTTTACAATGTAGGTGAAATAATTTTTTTTTTTTTTTGTTATATTTTTCGTGTTTCTCAGGAAAAGCCCCGGACACGATCGATGATCGTTGGAGCATGAAAGTCAGACTTTCTAAGCTTAACGTAACGATCAAAAGAATTTCACGTTGGTCACGCCCGCCTCATTTCATACACACACACATACACATATATATATACACACATATAAGACATATTAGGGAATTTAATTAAGTAAGAAGAGGAATAAGCGCAAATAATTGCCGAAAAATTGCTATTCAAAAAAAAAGGCGGGAAATTTTTTTTTCAAATTTATTCGATGTCTTCAGGATTTAAATTAAACGCGCTCCGTTTGATTTATAGAATCACACAAATTTTAGTGCCATGAAAACATTCACTTCTTCATGTTATTACCATGTCAAAATTACTAGTATTTTCCCTGATAAAAACGAGTTTTTTTCCTTTTTTTTTAGATTCAAACTAAATGTACTGGAAGCCTTCTTTGTAAGAATTTATATAGCAAAAAAAGAAGGAGGAAAAAAATAAGGAGAACAACTGGTGGAGCTCTCGTTTCTACACTCTCGGTGCCTTACGCCTTGCATAATTAGCCTTAGGAAAGGAATTACCGGTTGCTACACTTTCCCCCTACTTCCCTATCCCCACCCCCTCCCCTCCCTCCCTCCCCCTCTTTTTCATTCTCATTCGATAACTCCCTCTCTCCTATTCTTCTATGAATACTGTCGCTTTTATCTTCTCTCGTTTGTGTGTGTGTCTGTTTGTATGTGTGTGTGTGTTTGAGTCTGTGTGTGTTTGTGCTCTGAATTGTGTGTCTCTCACCTCTTGAGGCGCATTTCTTTCTGCAGCAAGTATCGAGGGGTCTCAATTTATTCAGCAAAACTCTTTTTTTTCACTTATGAATAAGAAAAAAAAACAAATTGTTTCACTTCCTTTCTTTTTTTTCTTCTACTATTTTTCTTACAATTATGTCTGCTCTGAATAGCACTTGAACGAGAGAGCTCAATGCAGTGAAAATTGACGTTTTTTTTCTTTCTTTTAATGATAAAGATGTACAAAAATTTTTAACTTTGACCTCTTTACTTGATTTGCCGTAACGCACTTTTTTTTTCTTTTTGCAAAAGATTCTTGATAATGCTAATTTATCGGCAATTATGACACTAAGCAACTTTGCAAAGACACGTGCATGACCTTTTCAAAAATGCGGCATTTCTCCCGCTTTTTTTTATTTCTTTATTTCTCTATTGAAACTTCAGAAATGAGGGGGGAAGAGGGGGGATTGGCATGAGCAGTTTAATTTCTCATTTTCTACGATTTTATGATTGTAAAACCGCAGAATTACGTGGAATGATTGAGCATTGAGCATATTTTATCGTTAATTTTTGACACTGAGAAAAATAATTTTTTTTATTTTTTTTATTTTTGCAGAAACACACATACACGCACACACGCATTTTAGTCATTCCTTTTGCGCGTATGTTGCGTGTGTAACATGAAAGAGAGGAGAGAGAGAGAGAGAGAAGGAGAAAAAAAACTCGTTGGTGTATATCAATTACGGAGGTGCGCGTAAGACACCCGAGGCGTTTTTATATAACGTTCAGAGCGATTTCGTAATAATATGAACCCTCCAAGTTGGAGCAACTGGAAAAGAGCGAGAGAGAGAGAGAGAGAGAGAGTGATAGATAGAGAGAAAGAGGGGAAAAGGGGGTCTTTTGTGAACGGAGAGAAAGAGACGGGCGAGTTATATAGACTGTTAGCGAGATATCGTGTTTTTCGATGGATAAGACGAATGGAGAGAGGGAAAAATGTGTGTTGGAATAGAGAAAAGTAAGTAAGGTAAGGCATGAGTCGGACATACCGAAGCGAAAATATTTCAAATGCGGATGCAAAAATGTCTCAATTATTTAAATTTGAAAAATTCCTCTTTTCGCGCACTTTTTTATTGTCTTTAAATTTATTTCTTACACTAAGAAAAAAAAATAGTGGTAAAAATAATCAAATATTGAGGCAAATGGACCTTAGAAAATTTTTTTTTGAAATAATTAAAGAAAATTGTTGAATTTACTGAATTTAATTAATTCAAAGAGATTAACTAGTTGGATTGACTTAATTCAGTAAATTCAACAGCTTTTTTCCATTATTTCAAAAAAATATTTGATAAGGACCATTTGCCTCAATATTTGATTGTTTTTATCCTTATTTTTCTCAGTGTAGAAACGAATCATGAATTTTTTAAATGCGAATGCAAAAATGTCTCAATTATTATTTAAATTCGAAAAATTCTTCTTTTCGCGCTTTTTTTTCACTTTAAATTCATTTTTTGAAAACGAATGATAAATGTTTTAAATGCGGATGCAAAAATGTCTCAATTATTATTTAACTTCAAAAAATTCTTCTTTTCGCGCGTTTTTTTTATTCTCTTTAAATTCATTTCTCAAAGACGAATCATAAATTTCTTAAATGCGGATGAAAAAACGTCTTAATTATTATTTAAATTCAAAAAATTCTTCTTTTCGCGCGCTTTTTTTCCTCTTTAAATTCATTTTTTAAAAACGAATGATAAATGTTTCAAATGCGAATGCAAAAACGTCTCAATTTAAATTTATTATTTAAATTTGAATTTTTTTTCGCGCCCTTTTTTTCTCTTTAAATTTGAATTCTCCTAGAAACGATAGAATGATAAATGGGATCACGAGATGATGGAAAATTCTGGGGAAATTTTTGCGAGAAAACACGGATAACTGGAACGTATTACTTCAAGTAGAAATTCCATTGGTTGGTAAGACCTCGAAATGGTAAAGCAACAATTTAACCAACTCTTTATATTTTTTTTTTTTGTGCAGTAGAGAAAATTTTCGCGGAAAAACATTTTGTAATAAATTTTTGTGAAATATTTTTATGAATTAATAAAAAATTATATGTTACAATAAAAAAATATTAATAATAATTTTTTCCTTTTTTCGTAAAAACTCTCGCTGCTTTCGCAATTTTAATGGCAGTGTATATTAGCATAAGAGGCCCTAAAAATCTCTATTACAATCAATCATCTCGAAACAATATAATTTTCGCCTTTCAGACTACAAAAAAAGGCAAAAAAAAAAAAAGCAAAACAGCACTCTGCATTTTTTTTGCGCTCTTTTTTCTCGAGGCTCCTGGAAAATTATGATTCTCAGCTAAAAACGATGTTTATGGATAAAAACATATTTTTTTTATTATTTCATGAAAAAAAAAAAATTAAAAAAAATTGTGGAAAAATAATATATAAAGAATCACATAATGACGTGTTTTATTCTCACGCGACGACAACGGCGTCTCATCTCTCGGGCTCTTGGGGGCTTTCACTTGCACGAAGAATGCGAAGGCTGTCGAGGACGCAAAGGCACCAGTCGAGCACACAGCCACAAACCGCCTTTAGCAAAAGCTATTCCGCCACACCTCTCCACTGTATTTCTCATCTCTTTTTCTCTTTCTCTCTCTCTTTTTCTATCTCTATCTTCATTTTATCATTTCTCATTCTGTCCAAAAGCCCTCCTCTATTCGGCTAGATTCAATAAATAAATAATATTCATCGAGGAATGAGAGAAAGAGGCAAAAAAAGGAATTTCCAACATCATCATACGGTTTTTCGCTGAAAATGATATCTCACCGCTGGAGAAGAGGCGCAAAAAGAAGAGGAGAAGCGCAAAAAGAAGAGAAAAAGCGCAAAAAAGAAGAGAAAAAGCGCAAAAAGAAGAGAGGAGGCCAGAAGAGGAGATGAAGAACGAAGAGAACTAAAAATAATGTGAAAGATCACATGTGTATATGTATATGTGTTATATATGTGTGTGTGTGTATAAAGGCATTCGGGCCGGATTTGGTAGAATTTCCATCGAGAGAATGGCTTTCACTCGACTTCTTTTCGTATCTCTGTATATTTAAGAAATTGAAATAGTCGAGTTTCTCGTCGTTTATCAATTTATTCCTGATTTATTCCCATCAATCTTTATTTTTTATTAACAACAGCACAAAACACACATATATATACATAAACATGTCCATAAAGTAAACTTTTGACTTTCGCTAATTTGAAAGAAAAATTTTTAATTTCAAATTTCATAAATTTTCCCGCTTTTTCTGGAGTTTCTTCATTCTCGTTGCTCTCTACTTTGTATTCGCCGTTTCATTCCCGGCAATTTTCAAAAAAATTAAAATTAAGCCCTTAACAGTAATAATCCAAGTAAAGTATCTCGTGGCCTTCCCTTATATATATATGTATATATGTCCACGGAGATTTCAACGAGTGGAAGAAACTGGTTATCCGACCGCGTAGGTCGACTTGTGTATTTCGCTTTTTTTTCTTCATTTTTTTCATGTTTCTTTAATAATAATAATAAAAAAAAATTAAAAAAAGGACTTCTTAAATAGCTTCAACTCTCTGTATGTGTATGTATGTGTATGTGTTTAATTTTATTCTTCATCTCTCATTCTCATAAAATACCGCAAAATTAATTGATAGTTTTATCACGAATTATTATTTACTGAGTTAACCGTTATTACATTATTGTAATGTACATACCAATTTTATTACGATGAATTTAAAATTCCGTTGGCCAACGGATGTTTTAAATTAAAAGAAAAAAAAAACAACACCAATACCGCAATACCTCTGTCAAATGTCTCTCATCCACCCACTTAATTTAGTTTCGTCCATAATCCCAATGATATTTTAAAATATGCACTTTTTAAATTAAATAATATTCACTTTTTCAATAAAAACTTGTCGCTAATTTTTGAATTAAAAAAAAACCATTCAAATAACGCGCGGGAAAGTCACATGGGTCTTCACAAAATTTGAAAAAGTGCGCGAAAAAAAATTCACTAAAAAAAAATCCTAAAACTCGTCAAAAAAACTATCTTTCTTTTTTTTTAACTTTTTTAAAAAATTTGAAATTTCAAATTTTATACGAACATGGTCTGGGCGGTCTATTGGTGGGTACACCGACCAACCGTTCTCGTGTAACAACCAGTGAGTGAGAGTCCATCCAAAACGTTCACCATGTTGGCGTACAATTGCGCATGCGCATGTATTATCCCGTTTCCCCACTACGAGGAGTTCTAAGTTTTTATAGCGCACCATCAAGAGAGACCCATTGCTATAAGGCAAACCACTACAAATGAAAAAGGGTAAATAAGAGAGAGAGAGAGAGAAAAATGAAAGAGAAGTGAAAAATTCACCGTCACCATCAGCAGGACGGTTTCCCCCCTCCACTTGCCCCTCTTTTCTCTCTCTTTATCCAACACCAAGTGTCTCTCGAGTAGTGTTGGGTAGACTCTGGAGCCAGCCAACGTGACGTCAGAAATAGGACAAGGCGCTTGTGGCCTTTGGCTCGATCACAAACAGCAGTTGGGTAGTGAGAGGCCTAACCAGAGGGCCACTGAACTGCCTTGCCAGCTATCGTACTGCTTCTTCTCTTTACTCTCTTTTTTTTTTATTTATTTATTTATTCTTTCTCCTCTCTTCGTTTCGAGTGAACTTCTTGTCTTTTTCTTTCTCCTCTTTTTTTGGGTTTTTTTTCTTCTTTTACCTCCACTACATTTCAGGGGGATAAGAGAAAGAGGTAACACACAGACACATACACAGGGGGCTTTTTGTCCTTGCCTTGGACACAAAAATCAAGTGTAGCCGGATCTTGCTGAGCTCATGTTTGAAAAAAATGGGAAAAAAAAAGCAATGATTTGTGGGATATGAATAAACACGTGTGTTACTTTTTCAATTATCTAATCTTTTAGGCACTAAATTCGCTTATTCAATACAGTGAGGGAAAAAAAACTATGAAATAGGGTAGAAGTACCAGTTTCTGACTATCTTTGCACCTTTTTTGGACCACTTACACTTCTTTCATCAGTCGATGATAAAAAAAATATCTTAAATCAAAATGATATTTTTGCAGAATTTTGAAAACTTTCATAATTATACGAATCTAACTTATAATGTAGTACTTCTAAAATGATTAATATTCAAATTTTGAATATGAAGTGATGAAAAAAGTAAAGTGACCATAAAAGGTACTTCCTCATGTAAAGATACATTTAATGCATTAAATATAAGAAAATATTATTTTAACGAATTAAGCCAAAATGAAGGTTTGGTGACGGATTTTACATGATATTCATCATATAAAGATACATTTAATGTATTAAGTACAAGAAAATGTTTTTTTTCACCCTATTGATGCCATTGGTCCTTAGTAAATAGGGTGAAAGTACCAGTTTCTGACTACTTTTGCACCTTTTTCTGACCACTTCAACTTCAAGTTGATGATGAAAAAAAATGTTTTAAATTAAAATGATATTTTTATATAATTTTGAAAAAACTTCGTAATTATACGAATCTAACTTATGATTTTATTGTACTTATAAAATGATTCGTATTCAAATTTGAACATAAAGTGGCCACAAAAAAAAAGTACAGTGGCCACAAACGGTACTTCAACCTTATACCGTAGAATGGTTTTTGTGATACTGCACTGCAAAAACAAAGGTTTGAAATTAAGATTGAAATTAAGAATTGCAGACACTTTCAAAACACTTACTATTTAATACATATTCAAATTTTTTTGTTTCAAAAATGTTTCATTTTAAATAAGACATCCTGTATATACTTGTATATATTGTAATCTATTATAGAAATAAACTTTGTTTAAAAAAAAGTACTTCTTCCTTATTGGTCCTTAAACCATCGGAATTTGAGCGATTGGTCCATAGCAAATGTTTTCTTTGAAATAATTGAAAAAGCTTTTGAATTTACTAAAATTAGTTAATTCACCTATTTAATCTGCTTGAATTACCTAAATTCAGTTAATTCGCCAACTTTTTTAATTATTTAGAAAAAAATATTTGGTAAGCACCAATTGCATCAATATTCCCTCATTTGTACCACTTTTTTTAAAAAATCTATTTAGAGCCAAAAATTTCTGTTATGCCCTTTTTTTGTAGCTTCATCTCCCAATCCATATATTTTCCAGGAACTCGTAAAAAATTATGAACGAGTAGATGATGAAAAAAAAAAAGCATTTTCGACCCATACACGTATATTTATAACTGACTCAGATTAAATATAAAATTTGGATCACAGCCAGAAACTTCTGGGCTCCCTGGGGTGTTTCATCTCCGGAGCACACAAACACGCGCGCACGTTATAGCTACGCAATGACTTCTTCTCTCCCTCCTTCTCTTCATCTTGACTAGAATCCAAACTGCTGCCTAGCTGACGGTAATAGTTTTACCAAAAAATCCTCCCCCGTCAGTTTCATCCATGCTAGAGTCACGAGATTATTTCGTGTAATTTTTCTTTAAAATAAATTGAATAAAAAAAAGGCAAATGTTACAATCATCGCTGATAACAGACATACTTCTTCTCGAGAGACGTAAAATACTTGTTAACATGATAAATTGCATCAATTAATGTACCATCTCCTGTGTCTGTTCGCACTTCTTATTCATCACTATTAAAATTCAAATGATTTAATCTCAAAAAAATCCAAAAAAAAATTGTGCTAAAAATTATTCGTGTAATTTCTTCTTTTATCATCGGAAGAGATGAATTATGTAATTTTTCCAATGATTTTTTCTTTCTTCCACCATGTGCGATTATTGTGATTAATCAATTTTAATTGAATTGTTGATAATTTTATGTGGGAAAAAAAAAACGAATAATCATTATTTCCCCCTTTGACTTTTTTTTTCTCTATTTCTATTTCCTTAATTACAATATAATTTGTTAAATGTGTGAATGTGAATAAAACGAGTAGAGAAGTGCATAAAATAGCGTCTCTATGATAGATCTAAAGATAGAAGCAAGTAAAGAAAATGCAGAGGTACATTACTGCACACAAGTAATACGTGAAAATAGTTAATGGAAAGTGACATAAACTTGGATGATAATAATTGTTTTTTTTTTTTTTTTAAATTAATTAATACGCACGAATTGAGAAAAATATCAACTGATTAAGGTAATTCCTTTAATAATGCATCATCATTCTTTTGGATCGGCTAAAGGGGATGCACTATGTCCTCTTGGCTTTCATCCACAAGTTAGATGGCCAACGAGATGCAAACGCTGCTTCAGGTACTGATGATTTATTATTCATCATTAATCCACTTCTTTTTTTTTTACTACAATCCCAAATTAATTTTAAGTTAAATCGTAAATATGATTACTCGCGATTTCGCTCAACAGCAGCATAATCAATGATTCGACAGAGATTACAAGGACCATGGACCTAAGAGGACAGCTGGATTACAGGCCAGTGTTACTTCATCATCGCCAAGCTTGATAAAATGGGAATCATCTGGCCGGTAATTTTTTTATTTATTTTAAATCGTTTATTTTGTCCTTTTAATCCTTAAATATTGCGGTTTTTTCTAGCTTTTAGGGGGATATCTTGGGTTTTGAGAGTCGGAGAGCTTTACAAGTGATTCTAAACGAAAACTGACGAAATTTCCTCGAAATTTCGTTTTTGTCTCATTAATTTTTGAAGCAAACTGATGAAATTGTAATGAATTTTAGTGAAAAATGGATTTTTTCACAATTTTTTCGTAAAATTTTTGTTAAAAATCGATGAAATAAAAGAGGAATTCATAGAAAATTAGATAGGCTTTTGAAAAAATTGCGTTTTTTTGAGTTATTCGTGAATATTTCCGATTTCAAGCATCTCAGAGCATTGGAGATCATCTCGGACGGAAGCTGACGAAATTTCCTCTAAATTTCGTTTTTGTCTCATTAATTTTCGACGAAAATCTAAAAAATTACAATAAATTTTGTGAAAAATGGATTTTTTCACAATTTTTTCGTAAATTTTTTGTTAAAAGTCGATGAAATAAAAGAGGAATTTATAGAATATTAGATTGCCTTTCAAAGAAATTGCGTTTTTTTTAGTTATTCGTGAATATCTCCGATTTCAAGCATCTCAGAGCATCGGAGATAATCTCAGACGAAAGCTGACGGAATTTCCTCGAAATTTCGTTTTTGTCTCATTAATTTTCGACGAAAATCTAAAAAATTACAATAAATTTTGTGAAAAATCGATTTTTTCACAATTTTTTCGTGAAATTTTTTTCAGAAATCAATGAAATAAAAGCGAAATTTATAGAAAATTAGTTTGGGTTTCGAAAAAATTGCGTATTTTTCTTTAGTTATTCGTGAATATCTCCGATTTCAAGCATGTTAGAGCATCGGAGATGATCTCAGATGAAAGCTGACGAAATTTGCTCAAAATTTCGTTTTTGTCTCATTAATTTTCGCCAAAAACTGACAAAATTTCAATCAATTTTGTAGAAAAATCGATTTTTTACAATTTTTTCGTGAAATTTTCGTTAAGAATCAATGAAATTAATGTGAAATTTATAGAAAATTAGATTGGCTTCAAAAAAAATTGCGTATTTTTTTTAGTTATCCGTGAATATCTCCGGTTTTAAGTATCTCAGAGCATCAGAAATCATCCCAGACCAAAGCTCCCGAAACTTCCTCTAAATTTCGTTTTTTTCCCATTGAATTTCGTCAAAAACTGCCAAAGTTACAATCAACTTCATCAAAAAAATCAATTTTTTCCCAAAATTTTTCGAGATATTTTCTTCAAAAATCATCGAAAAAAACGGAATTCCTAAAAAAGTGCATCATTTTCCATTTGCGATCAATTGCAAGTTCCTCCCACAATCAGAACACAAGAAATCCTCCAAAAGCCTAAAAAAACCGCAAAATAAAAAGAAATGGTCTTTAATTATTTACTCAGAAAAAAAAAGTATTCTCATCTTTTCTTAAACTTCTTCAATGAAACCATTCAAAAAAATTCTAAAAGAGAACCCGTTTTACCCCCACCACTAATTTTTCTTTCATTCATAAACTTTATGAATTATCATATTGCCTCTAAAAATGAATCTCTGAAGTTTATCTTTCTCTCCCCGAATTGTTTATACTCAATATTTGTACATTTATCTTCTGTCTATTGATAAAGTTTATTTGATTCTTTATTAATAGTAGATCGAGTGAGAGCCCAGAAACGACGAGAACGTGGGCGTCTACGTCAAATCTTACCAAGGATGAGCAAGCAAAAACAAATACATTATCGTCTACTGAGGAATGGAGTAATTCAGCTGTTGATATATCAAATAAAGAAATAAAAAATCTCAGTAACAGACCAAAAAGTTATGTAGGGTCAGTCTCAGACAGTTTTACAACGCCATCGTTTCGTCGTCATTCCGTTGATGAGACATCATTGATGATGAATGAGAGATCATCGCAGGATAGGCCACAGAAATTACAAATAAGACAAGTCATTGACAAGAGCCCGAGTGGCTCGGATAATGATGTGGAATTTATAATACAGGTTGAAAGTTCATTTTACCATAGATTAAACGTCAGAAATATGTTTAAACGTTGTTAATAAAGTGAAGTAGAGAAATTAATCAAGTGTGGATGATGGGTTCCTTGGGAATATTGCGGAAACTGAGAGAGATAGAGACATTTTGCAAGGAAATGTTTTTTGTTAAGAATTTCGAGAGCTGCAAAAAATGTTTCTTAAAGGCTTTCTATCTTCTTTAGTTGTCGACATATTCTAAGAGAACATGATAATAGAATTAGATTAGATTTGACAATTTTTCGAGTTTTCTTCTTTCAATAAATAAATGATTTAAAAAATGGAAAAAATGCTCTTGTGGGATATTTGAAAAACTGTAATTGCGAATTTTTCAAATATTTTTTTTATAATAATTTTTTTGTTTAAAAAAAATGCGAAAAATTGTTAAATGTGTAGTCATTTTATTGTCAATGAAATTAGCACACATCTTACAATTTTTCGCATTTCTTTAAAACTAGGAGATTATTATAAATAAAATATTCAGAAAATTTGCACTTTTTTGAATTTTTTCTTGCAGTTTTTTAATTTTTGTTCACGCGCATATTTTGAAAATGTTCAAAAAATCATTTATTTGTTAAAAATAGAAATAGACATCTGGAAAATTTTCTGCATTTTTTAAACAAATAAAATATTGTTAAAAAAATTATTTAAAAAATTTGTATTTACAGTTTTTTCGATTTTTTACATATGCATATTTTTCATTTCTTAAAAAAAAATTTACTTGTTAATTAAAAAAAAAAGACTAAAAATTGGCAAAAGTCTGCTGTTTTCATAAGAACAAAATTAACATAAATCTGATCATTTTTTCGATTTTTTAAACAAAAAAATTAGCATAAAAAAAATATTTAAAAAATTTTCACTTATAGTTTTTTTGATTTTCTACTCGCGCACATTTTTCTTTTTCCTAAATAATCCATTTTTTAAGAAGAAAAAAAAGGCTAAAAATTGTCAGAAAGTCTGTTATTTCCAGTATCATCAATAATTCTGAAAAAATCTTTTCAGGTCAGCAAATCAACGCAGAATTTATCAAATGGACCCGACAAATCAGAGAAGAAGAGTGAAATTGAGAGGCTAAAAAATCAATTAGCCGAGATGAAGACACGTTGTGAGAGAGTTGAGCGTGAAAAAAGTGAAATATTGTTGCGTAGATTAGCAACAATGGATTCAGTATCATCAAAGACAGCCAAAAGTTCCGAATTATCGAGGCTACAAAAATCGCTGAAAGAACTGCAATCTAAAAATGAGGGTAAAGTTGAATTCGAGACTAATCGCATCGAAAAAAAAATTCAAAGACACACTCGCTCATTTTTTTTTCTCTTATTCCTTTTTCTTTTTCATTCTTTAATCATTCTCTTTAAAAAAAAAAAAACATTTGCAGCCTTGAGTGATGAAAAATCAACGCTTCTTGCGAGGATTAAGAGCCTGGAGAAAGAAACAGCAACGAGAAATGGTACAACAAGGGGTGAACGTGAGAGGGCAACAACTGAGGAGCTCAAGTCTAAGCTCAAGGCTGCTGAAACACTGTGTGAATCTCTCATGGATGAGAATGAGGATATGAAGAAAGAAATAAGAGAATTGGAGGAGGAAATTTATGAGATGCAGGATAATTTCAGGTTTATATCAATTTTCCCCCAATGATTTTACGCAGTAATCGAAAAAAAAAAAAAAAACAGCAAAATTCCTTTTTATTTTAATTCAATTTATTTATTTATTTGTAGGGAGGAACAGGCAGATGAGTATACGAATATCCGAAAGACATTGGAGCAATCAAATAAAAATTGCCGGATTCTTTCATTCAAATTGAGAAAAGTAGAGAGAAGAGCTGAACAATTAGATGCTGAGAGAAATGAATTGGCAATTAAATACGAGGGGGTAAAATTAATTTAATTTAATTAATTTATTAAATAAAATTAGAATTTATTTCCTTTGATGTTACAATTTTTTTTTTAATTAATTAATTAATTTATTTATTTTTGGTTTATTTTGCCTTACATTAAACAAATCTTTTACTTAACTTACTTAAATATTTGCATTAATTATATATATATATATCATCACTTTAGAGTTAAAAGGGCGTAAGTCCTATGCTTAAACATAGGACTTACGCCCTTTTGTTCTTAAGACGACGTTCCATATGTATATCTATATATATGTAATTATTTATTGATTCTCCACTGATTACAGAAGTCTCCTTCATGTAATTACCGTTGATTAATCACAATCAATTCTATTGCAGGTGAGAAAGATGGAGGAGAATTTGAAAAAATTAGCTGGCGACTTAAAGGCAAGAGGATTAGGACAATCAACTGGTTACACCACCAACGCACAGCTTAAGAGAATGATGGAAGACGTGGAAAGAGATCTTGGTAATCTAATCATTACTAATTCCATGACATTTTAATGTCGTACTATTGAAAAATAAATAATTTATTTGAAATTTAAAAAAATTACACGTGACATTTTACCGCCACTTGTTACTGAATTTAAATGAGAAATTTGAAATCGGTTAATTGGAGCAGAAATCAAGTTTTTAGAAGTCTATTAAAAATATTAAATATTTAAAAAATATTAAATACTTTCAGAATATTAAATATTTTAAAAATATCAAATATTTAAAAAATATCAAATATTTGAAAAATATCAAATATTTAAAAAATATTAAATATTTAATATTTTCAAAATATAAAAGAATTTAAATATTTTTAATAGAAATATTTAAAAAATATTTATTTTAATGTTGCACTATTGAAAATAATTATTTATTTATTCATCATCTCTTCTTCTCTCCTTAAAATCAATTTATTTGCACATTATTTGAATATTTTGATCGTTTTCTGAAAAATTTATGAAATTTTTTCAAAAATTTGAACAATCTATCAATTTTAAAGCTTTTATCATATACCATAATAATTTAAAATCTCAAATATTCTCTCATATGTAATAACAGTTACAAAATAACTAATTTATTTGAAAAAAGGAAAAAAATCCACGTGACATTTTGCCGCCACTTGTTACTGAATTTAAATGAGAGAATTTGAAACGGTTAACTGGAGCTGAAATCAAGTTTTCTAAAATGCCATTAAAAATGCCAATTTATCTTGATATTTTTCCCCTTAGGCAATATTTTTGGAGGTATTGACGTAATATCAAGTGGAAATGGATCAGCTAATTTATCGGAACAAGATAATACCTCGAAATATGATAAACTAAGTAAGGAGCACGAATTGTTACAGGCAAAATTGGACAAGGCTCTTAAAGATTTATCAACAGTTAAACAGCCAGAATCAAATAAAAATGAGATACAAAATTGTGAGTTTATAATTTTTTCTTTTTTCTTCACTATTTCTTCTTTAATCCATTATTTAAATTGCAAAATACTGAAAAAAAATGTAATTTACTGTGATTTCAGTGAGGAAAAAATTGAATGAAGCAACAGCTGCTCATGAAACTGATAGAAAATCATGGAATACAGAGAAAGTAAAACTCGATGAAGATAAAGAAAATTTAAAATCAAAATTATTATCATTGTCAGCTGAGAAGCTAAAAGTTTATAATGAAGTATTAGAATTGAAGAAAGATTTGGAAACTGCAAAATCAAGTGAAAAAAATAATGTTAAAATTGAAACGAGTTTTAATGAATTAAAAAAAGAAGTAAATTATGAACGTGAGAAGTGTAAAAAGTTGCAGGAGGAGTTGTCTGCTTCAGTTGAAAGGGAGAGTAAAATGTCAAAGAGTTTAGCTTCAGTGAGTTTTATTTTTATTCAATACCCACATATTATCGACTATAAAAATGCGTTTCGATTAAAAAAATATTATTTTTGCTTCTGAATGGAAGCTATGTAATCATCAGAATTTTCGATTGTAATTTTTTTAATAGAAGATGCTTAAAATGATCTAAATAGAGAGAAAATGATATTTTTAGGGCATGTCTGTATGTGTGTGTGCATAAAAGTCTCAATTACAGCAAAACGGTTTTATAGAAAAATTTCATATTTTGTGGAAAATTTCCTCTTGACTAACTCTATTTTTTAAGCTTCATTTGAAGAGAATCCGATCGATACTTTTTGAGATATGTCCATTTTTCGAAAATCAGTTTTTAATGGAATTTCTGGAAACTCTTCAACCGATGTTATTTATACTCATATATTATCTCGAGATTTGTATCAGTTAGATGCCTGTAAACTTTGAGCTTATTTGCATGATTAGTTCTCGAGTTATTGGCGTTTTAATGAATTTTTCAAAATTTGATATTTTAATGATGATTTGAAAAAAGTTGTATCACTTCCATTCGAAAGCATATTGCTAAAGTATCAGCAGAAAAAGCTATATCAATTGGAAAGCAATACTATTATCCACTTGTTTTTTAATGAGAAGATGATTATGAAATCTGTGATTTTCAGAGGAAATTCAAAGGAATCTATGAGTCTTAAGTAGAATTTAGACGAAAATTCTACAACTTACTTGAATTTTCAACTGAACATAAATATTCAAAATCAAAATGACTTGAATTTTCATTTTTTTTGAATTTTGAATAATGAATTTTTCAAAATTTGATATTTCGATGATGATTTCAAAAAAGTTGTATCACTTCCATTCGGAAGCACATTGCTAAAGTATTAGCAGAAAAAGCTATATCAATTGGAAAGCAATACTATTATCCACTTGTTTTTTTTTACATGACTTTATCTTTTTTTTTCTTTCATGCCTTTATCTTTTTATGTAGGTGGAACAGGCGAAAGGAGCATTTGAGGCTGAATTGAAACGTCTAAAAAGCGAATTGGAGAGTTCAAAGTCCTCGTGGTCGATGAAGTTGGCAAAGATGAGCAGTGAATTAATGGAAGTTAAGAAAGACCGTGATAAATTAAAGGCACAAGCTGACGAGGAGAGACTGGCAAAAGACACAGAAGTTGGTAGTTTGAGGAAAAAAATGGCAGCATTGGAAAAAGCAGAGAGTAATGTTAAAAAAATGAACGAGATGAAGCAAAATTACAGCGAAAGAATCTCAAGTTCGTAATTTCATTTTCAATAAATTCTGCCTTTTTTTCCCTTTTTTCCCTCTCTTCCCCTGATTAATTCAATTTTAATTCAACTTGAAACGTATAATCATGTTTTTATCTTTTTCAGTACTCGAGGAAGAACTGCAGAAGATCCAAGACTTGTATGATCAATTGCATCTGAAACACGCGAGTCTTCAGGATGGTAAACAGAAAATAGAGAATGAAAAAGATTCACTGAACCGGTAAAATCACATCAATTAAAGTGCAAAAATCCAATTAAATAATTGAAATCTTTCATTTCCTCAATAACAGAAAAGTAGCAGAGTACGAGTCAAAGTTGCAGCTATCAAAAGAACGTCTAGAAAGCCTAGAAAAACAGCAGAAATCAAATGAAGAAAATTGGAACAAAGAGAAACGTCGTTTTCAGGTACCAAAAAAAAGCGTTGCTATCCCCTTAAGTAACTATGTAACTTATCACCAGAATGAAAAATTTTAATCCAATTTTTTTTCTATGTAGAATGAATATTCTAGAAAAAAGTAAATTATTACTAATTTTTTTTTCTAAAATATTCATTCTACACAGCAAATAATTGTTTTTGGATTAAGATTTTGACTCTGATGATAAGTTACATGTCCACTTAAAAAAAAAGGGGGAAAATAATCCAATTAAAAAAAACGATATAATTATAATTCCAGGAACAGCTAAGGGAACGTGACAAGACAGTGAGTAATATGCAATTGGTGGAATCACGTGAGGAGGTCAATCGAATGACGAACGAAATTGAGTCCTTGAAAATTCAGTTGAATGACGTAAAACGGATTGTAAGTATTACACAAAAAAAAAATCCTGTTGTAACAGATAGAAAAAAGGAGAGAGATGAAGAAAAAAATGTAGAAATATCATAACCGATTGAATCATTGAAATTCCTCCCTTTCCTTTCTTCTCATTCTCTTCTTCTTCTCATTTCATATTTTGCTGCAATGGAAAAAAAAAAAGAACGATGACCTGGTAAGCAAGCTGAATGATTACAACGCAGTTACAAAGATCCAGAGAAACTTTTCAGCTGACACGTCAGCCCTGGAACATGAATTACGAAATACTAAGGAATCCCTGGCTAACATGGAGAAAGCAAGAAAGACTGATCTAGCACAGCTCAAGATGCGTTATGAGAATCGTATAAAAGCGATTAACGATGATGTACAATCGATACAAAATCAATTGACACGTTACAAACGCGAGAGAGACACGTACAAGCACATGTTGGAAGCTGCACAGAAAACAATCGGTGAATTGAAGATAAAACGACAGAGAAGACAGTCATCAACATCAACTGGTAAATCAGATGACGATGAAGAGTCAACTGGTACAAGTGTCTCGACACTCGAGAGACAATTGAGCCTAATGGAAGACGAATTATCTGAAAGCAGATTAGAGACATCAAAATTAAAAACAGAATTAATATCAGAGCGTTCAGCATGGCAGATTAAATTATCAGAGTTACAATCTAGGATTAATGAGGTGAAGTTTAATGCAATGGTTAATGTTAATGCAATTGGTTAATTACATTCTCATTAATTATCTTTGAATAAGAAAAAAAGACCTATTAATAATAAATATGAAGTTGTTTAATAATGTACTTTAATATGTTAATGACAGCTTGAGGAGGATAGAATATTAGTCAGTGGAAGAACTAAAATACCAGGATTAAAGGCGCGCATTGAGTTAGCATGGCAAAAAGAGAGAGAAGAACAGCACAGACTGTTGCAAGAGACTGCAACGCTTGCTAGAGATCTTAGACAGACGTTATATGAGGTCGGTCACGTATCACACAACAGTTACAATCGACACACACTCCATTCGGACCTTTTACTATTGCCTCTTCCACGTATTTAAAAGCATCCTCAATCTATTCCGAGTTCCAATGTTTTTTCCCTACTATCCTCGTTTTTTTTTTTTAGATTAGATTTGAATTTTCCTTTTATTCATTGGCATAGGGCAAAGTTGTTTTGTCCTATGTATGTGTTTGTGCATTTATCGGTATTATGAACCTTCTTCGTTATAGGTCGAGAGAGAACGTGACAAGGAGCGTCTTGAGAACAAGAGACGCCAGGAGCAAACGAAGAAGATATACGATGAGGAAAAAGAAGAGGCAAGGAAAAAATTAATCGAGGTAATGAGAGGGGGGATAGACGTGGTATTTTCATTAATTAAAATCGATTACTACCGTTAATTTATCATTAATTAATAATTTGTGGGGGTAATTCTTTTTTTTTTCTTTCATGCATCATCAATTTAATGGACAACACACAGCTGCAGTGTGACCTTCTTGAGCTCAGAGACGCCCACGCAAAGCTGAGAACAAGCAATGAGAAAATGAGAAGAGAAAAAGAAAGACACGAGAGAGAACGAGAGGAACTCAAGGATGTTATTTCGAGTAAACGTCGTTTGGAGCAGAATGAAGCGAGGAACATGAATATACTACTGCGACAGGTCGATGATCTGATGAAACTCTTTCCTGAGTTGAGTGGGAGGGTTGAGAGTAGTAAAACACCGGATAGTTATACTCCAACACCACCGAGAAGGACCAAAGGACCTAAGTCGAGGGAATCATCGCCAATGCTGGAGAGCAAAGATGACAGCTTCAGGGGATCTTCTAATAATGTTAGTGGAAAAACAGAAAAGCTGGAGTATACTATTGGCAAATTGATGGAGGTTGCTAAGGAGATGAGGGAAGCTAAGAGGTCCATGGAGAGCAACGATAATTCGGCGAGGAAGAAACTTGGGAAGAGGTTTGTGGGATGAACTGGTTTTTCGGGAGTTAAGTGGGAGGTCTGGGAATTATACAGGTGGATTTTATTGGAAGAGAAAGAGGGAAAACTGCTTTTTTGCGGGCGTTAAATTTTATGACAGTTGGAATTTGATGATTTGGACACTTTCTTTTTAATTAAGATTTGAATCTAAAGGAATGTTATTTGGTTCTTTGGGATTTTTTGGTTTGATTTATATTTCGATGTACGTTGGACGTAATTGGGGCTGAAATGTTGGTGTACGGTTTGATCTAGGCTGAAGTTTTTTATAGATCAAACACATTTTGAATGATTATGAATGGTAAACTGACATTTATGAACGTTGAACTGACTTTATGAACGTTAAAGAATTCGTATTCCACGATAATCTTAGGGGAACTTTTAAAGGAACTTTTAGAGGAACTTTTAGGGGAACTTTCAGGGGAACTTTGAGGAGAACTTCCAACAGAACTCTCAGGAGAACTCCTAGAGAGGTTCTGAGAGGAATTCTGAGGAGAACTCGTAAGGAAACTCATCACCATTATAACTCAAAATGAATAATAATATCTGAATGGTAACTAATTATTTGAATTATTGCGAAACATGAATTCTTCAACGTTTATAAAGTCAGTTTGACATTCATACACTGAGAAATCGGTCCTAGACACAATTTGTTCCATTGAAGGCTTATTAGTTTTTCCTAAAACTAATTGGCGCCGAACATTATTGTTTTAATCGCTAATTTTAATCTTTCTTGAAATTGACTTTAGTTCAAATAATTCAAATTTCATGATCGATCTGAAATTCTTAAAATTAAAAGAAGCCTGTCTCATTTTGTGCGATTTTCTTTCAATCTCATTCCAAAATCCTCTTTACTACTGATTTTAAGATCGATTTTTGCTTTTTGAGAAATTAATTTCATTTTTTTTTTTCAGATCAAGTTCAATTGACAATGACAGTGGCCACGGTTCCTCCGCCAGTAGCTCAAAATCTCGTCTAAAACGCAAGAGTTTATCTTTGGAGCAAACATCCGGGAAGAATGATCAAGCGATTTGGGGAACAGACAGCAATGTCTCGAGCATGGCATCGCTCGAGTCGGACGTTGATTCTCGTCGTTTCAATGCACAAAGAGACTCCAGTGTTGACAGGTGAATGCAGCGATTTTTTTATACTTTTTTATAATCGATTGGAGAAATACAACGAGTCAAGCGTGAAATAATAAATAATTTTTTTTTTTCTCCTCTGTTTAGCCGATTATCCGGTGGTTCAACAAAGAGCGAAATGCTCAACCGTGACAAGAAGTACAATAAAAATTTGATAAGAAAAATAACAACAAAATTAACAAAATCAGCTAGTATGGATGATCCAAACAGTTCATACGATTTTTCAATTCAGGTATTTAAGCAAAAATTCGCAATTTCACTTCATAAATTAAAAATTTAATTTTTTTCTCCTAGACTTCCGGTTCAGAGGCGAGTATAATTGATGATAGCCGCAACAAGACAGAGAAGAAAAATTTGAAGAAAAAATTGAGTGACATGTTCAAAAGGGGCTCAAAGAGCAATGGGTAAGGCCATTAAACCCATTATTACTGTTTGCATTAAACAAAAATATTTATGAGCCTCTGCGCGCATTTCTTTTCTCTCTTTTGTTGGTGGGACAACAACATCACGCAGGCTCGACAAAAAGACACAGGATAGCAGCAGACCCCCCTCCAGGAATTCAAACGCATGAAAGACACGAGGACAGCCCCGACACGTTGAGTAAATGATGACCCTATTCACAACTATCTCTAGTCTTGACCAAAAAAAAAAAAAGAAAAAGGGCGAAATGAAAAAATACGCTCGACTTTGAATTCCTTAAGAATTTGCATACTTTATTAGCATTTACCCATTGCCTTTTTCTGTTCAGCAACAATTCAACGTGTGTTACTCGAGATTGAAAATTAAAAATTCAAATTTAAAGGAAAAAAAAAAAAAAATTGTATGTGTCTTATGTTCAACCGATGAGTATCGTTTGATCATCGAGAAATTTATAAACAGGTACTTCAAGATTTGTTGGAGCTGGTCCCTTTCGAATTCTTCCTGCAGCGTCGTAGTGAGATCCGTGACAGGGGCAATAAAAACCACCTGGTATTATTCCAGCATTTGGTATTGGTACGCATCCCAAGTGTGTACATACACCAACAACAACAAGCCAATTTGACTTTTTTACACGAGCTTCATCAGCTTCGGGGTCTCGTAGTGATGATATGTCCATGTTTCTTTCTTGATCAATTGTTGCCTGAGACCTGCATACACGAGCAGTTTCATTTTTCATGAATTTTTCTTTTTTTTATTTTAAATTTATTTTCAATTGATTTGATTTTTTTTTTTTTTTTATTCATTTCAAGAATTGAATAACCTGTGGAAAATGAATACTGGCTTTCCCCTCCACTTGACAACAGACGTGTTACCTTCAGGCACGTTCGCGAGACTCACTTCCGTTGTTGCTATTGCCAGTACGTCTTGCGATGCACTCATGTATTTCACGTAGTGAAGAAGGTAGGATTTGAAGCCATACATACCCGCAAGTCCAGTGACTTTAAAGGGAATGAATTTTTTTATTTTTTTTTATTGATTTGAAGAAGTGAAATTAAGTGGTGAAAGGGGAAGGAAGAATTTGTGGCTTATTCTTATGCGAATATCTCTTCATTGAGCAAAAAAAATATGATAATGACATCAGCACATATCCGACAATTTTTTTAGATTTTTTTAAACGAATCAATTTTTATTAAAAAAATATTTAAAAAATGTGGACTTGTAGTTTTTTGAATTTTCTACATGTACATATTTTTTATTTTTAAATAATTTATTCGTTAAGACCAAAAAAAAACTTAAAATTGTCAATTGTCTGTTATTTTTAATATCATCAAAAAATTTACTTGTGCCACGTAAATTTTTCCGATTTTTACTAAATTAGGATACTAATATCGTTATTTTAGAAACAAAGTGGCGTAAGTGCTATGCTTATATATAGCACTTATGCCACTTTGTTTCTAAGATGATGATATTAGTGATTTTTTAAATAAATGAAATGTTAAGGAAGAAAAACAGGCAATTTTAATCTCGAATTTTGAGATTCTTAAGAAATATTGATTTTTCCTATTTGATATGTCGTATAATATGCATATTTTAGCATATTCATCAAGAAACATATATATATGATATATCTATTAGTGATATGCTTATACATAGCACTTACGCCCCTTTGTTTCTAAGAAGACGATATTGATGATTTTAAAAATAAATGAAATGTTAGGAAATGAAGGAAAAAAAGCAATTTTAATTTCGAATTTTGAGATTCTCAAGGAATAGTGATTTTTTCTATTCGATATGTCGTATTATATGCATATTTTCGCATATTCATCAAAAAACATATATATATGATATATCTATTAGTGCTATACTTATACATAGCACTTACGCCCTTTTGTTTCTAAGATGACGATATTAGTGATTTTAGAAATAAATGAAATGTTAAGAAATTAAGGAAAAAAGACAATTTAAATCTCGAATTTTGAGATTCTTAAGAAATATTGATTTTTCCTATGTGATATATCGTATTATATGCATATTTTCATATATTCATCAAAACATATATATATATGATATATCTATTAGTGCTATGCTTATACATAACACTTACGCCCCTTTGTTTCTAAGAAGACGATATTAGTGATTTTAAAAATAAATGCAATGTTAAGAAATCAAGGAAAAAGGGCAATTTTAATCTAGAATTTTGAGATTCTTAAGGAATATTGATGTTTTCTATGCGATACGTTGTATAATATGTATATTTTCGAATATTCATCAAGAAAAATATATATATGATATATCTATTAGTGATATGCTTATACATAGCACTTACGCCCCTTTGTTTCTAAGAAGACGATATTAGTGTACTAATTTAGTAAAAATCTAAAAAGTTTACTTAGAAACAAAGTGGCGTAAGTGCTATGTATAAGCCGAGCACTTACGCCCCTTTGTTTCTAAGCTGCTAATATTATTACTATTACTTGCCACCTTCGAAGTAAGTAACTCTTATTTAAATGAGATATTCAAGAAAATTTCTTTTTTTTTCTCAATGTGAAACTATTGGGTTTAGAGAAATTCATCAAAAGACCTTTTTTTTATAAAGGATTTTATCATCCACAAAAAAAAAAGGATTTCTTGATAAATTCTCGTTGACCACATAATTTTCAAGATATTCAAGGAAATAATCCACTTTTCTCTCTTCTCTACACCACTACCACTAATTTCACGTTTTATTTTTACCAAAAGCACCGGCAGAGGAAGCCGCTTTTCGGATGACTGCATTATCATTTGATTGTACGTGAGGATCTTTTGTTGAGTCACGTCTTTCTTTGTCGAAGTTTGGAAATTGAATATCACTATGGGCTAATTAAATTTAAAGAGAATGGGATAAGATAGATAGAGAGAAGACACACACATTAATTCATTGAGAATTTAGGAAGATATTTAAATGTAAATTGCACAAGATGAAGAAAATTACCGAATTTTAAATTCCAAATTGACTTGTTTGAAGTATTAAAAATACGTGAAATGGGACGTGGCAACATTTTTTTTTTTTAATTAATTTTATTTATTTAATTAATTTAATAAACGTGAAATTAGCTTCGAGAGCCATTCTTCTTCTTTTTTTTTCTGAATCTTTTCCAGTTGAATAAAATCACTTTATTTAAATGAAATCTCATCGTTCAATTATTTAATAACCTTTTGAAGACCTTTCTCTCTATTTCCACTGTTTCTTCCTTCTTTTTTTTTTGTCCACCTCAAAACTTTCATTTTAAATACTACTTCGGAATCTCTGTCGTCTCGTAGCTTCGTCATCTACCCAAGCTTCTAATGCACGGAAATTATTAATTTTTGGTGTTGTCGAACCAGAAGCAATCGTAGAAACATCAGTTGTAATATCACCAACGTGGGAACGTTTTTCAAAAAAATTAATGCAACACTCAATTGAGAGGACGGTAAATGCCAGTAGTATACCAGCACCTAGAATAAGAAACATTCCTTGGGTGTCATCGAGAGCCAATTGTCGATCTTCTACTGGAATTTTTCGGAATTTGTAGTCTTCTGATACCTGAAAATGTTATTTCAATTATTATTATTATTATTCTTTTGAGAGGATTATTATTTTTAAAATTCATGCAGTTTAGGGGATTTTTTTGAAAAACTTTTTTTTTGTAGGAAATCGAAAAAACGAAATTTTCTACGAAAAAAAGGTGTTTTAATGTTTTTTTTTTTTAATTTACTCGCTTCAATGATTGGGGAAAGTGGGGGAAATGAGGATGCTGATGAAACGGCTTGGGATAGAATTTTTTTAACGATTTCATTGAAAAGCTGAGGAAATTTCCGGTGGAAAACAAGTGTTTGAATCGATTTTTCGGATTTTTTTTAGAGAATTTCGAATTTTTTTTGGTAGAAATCGAAAGAGTTTAGTCGTCGATTTTCGAAAAATTTCGGTTTTTAGAGGATATCTTTGGTTTTATTGGATGTAGTAGGGAAATGTTGAATGGACGTGAAAGGTGAGGTCATTTGCCATCGATTTATGGGGTTTTGAAAGGAAAAATTTCAATTTTTAAGGTATTATAGATAAAAAACAGATTTTTATAAGAAGTGCTCATGAATACCGTTGAAGATCAATATTTTTTTATTCAAAACCACATGAAATCGATGCCTCATGATCTCACCTTTCACCTCCACGTGGAATTTCTACGCTACGACCAACAGAACCGGAAATATCTTTAAAAAAGTGAAATTTTTCAATTTTTCTCAAAAAAATTCGATTTTCAATTTTAAGAAATTCCAAAAATCCTAAAAATTTAATTTTAACATTTTTTTTTCAATGAAAATTTTCTCAGTTTTCCAATGAAATCGTGAAAAAAGACCTATCTGAAACATTTTCACTAATTTTAATCGATTTTCACGATAAAAAATCATTAAAATTAAAAAGTATCCATTTCATCCCTTTTTTTACCTCATTTTCCCTTAATTTTATAAAAAAATACTAATAATAAAATTACAGGAAGTAATAAACCCTCCGCAGTTCTCTGAATTTCCCACTCAACATCTCTAATGATTTTTTGTGTAAGACCAGCTTGTCTAGCTCGCATAATGACTTTATTTATTTCCTCTGTGTAGATAGAATCTCTTGGCAACACAAATGTAACGCCAAAATTAATAAAACACTCTTCACTGATGTGCATGGTTGATCTCATCGTTGTCCAACTGTGCGGAAATAAACATATTTTTTAAGTATTTATGAAGGCTCAAATTAACGTAAATTAGTACCTTGGTGTAAACTCCTCCTGAACAATGTATTCAAGGAGGATTTTGGAGCCGAGAAATGCATAAGACCAGAAAAATGCCTCTGTTATATTATCTATACCGGATTTAACTGTTGACACGTACTGAAGATTTTTTAAAAGGTCTTTGGCAACCGGATCATCGATTCTTGTCCAATTGAACCATACCTCCCATCCATCGTGGTCTGCAATAAAAAAAAGAAAATGAAGAAGAAAACACAGTGATGAAGCACTTAAACAGGAAATTGTCAATTCTTGTCTTCAGGGTTTTTTTTTGCGAATATCTAAGAAACTGAAGGAAATAGAGAAATTTTCATAAAAATCTTTTTGTAACTTTTTTTCTTTGCTTCAAAAAAGGTTTTATAAACATTTATCTGCTTGAGTTTCCCAAATATTGTGCAAAAACAACATTTTTGCACGTTTTTAAGGAATTTCATAGATTTTTTATTTAAAATTCAATAATTTTTGAAAAAAAGCCTCAGTGGGATTATTAATTACCATTTTCTTAAATCAAAAATCTATGAATTTCCTTAAAAACGTGCAAAAGCATTAATTCGATTACTAATTTTATAGAAATCCTCGAAAAAGAATTAAAAATGACTAATTATTACAGAAAATCCTTAAGATAGTATCCCAGCGAATTCGAGTATAGTTAAAACCCTTTTTTTAAAATGCCCTATAGAAGATGCTATTTTTTTACATTTTCCTGAATTTTTTCATAATTTTTGACCGTGCACATGAAATATGAATTATCGAAATACTAAAAATAGCGGTAATGGAGATGAAACGTCCTAAATCGGACGGAAATAACGAAATTACTAAAAAACCACAGGATTGACCCATTATTTAAGAAAAATTGGCGAATAGAACAGCATTTTAACTAAATAATAGAAGAAAAAAATATTCAATTCACCGTATAGTTATTGAGAAATTTTAATTAGAAGGTAGTCGTAACTATTTGCCTCTCTCTCTATCTCATGCATGTGATAGGAGATTAATGTAAAAAAAATTCGAGAAAAAAAAATTATATTCACAGGCTGAAGATATGATCTTACGAATAGTTTAATCACTTTTTTTCGGGTAAATTGAAGCACATTTACCCGAATTATCAGCAATTAATTGAAAAAAAAACCCACAAAATCCTCATTTTTCTCCTGTTTTTTCGATCGTACTCTGGTATAGGGGAAGGGGGGCAAAATGGACATCAGGGGTAAAATGGGCACATCTAAATTTTTAGGCAAATAATATGGAAAACTCTTGAAATTAATAGAAATATTGACGGTAAATTGTTTTTGATGATTCCATTGGAAAACGGAGGAAATTTTGGGCGAAAAACAAGTGCCGGAATCAATTTTTTTGAATTTTTAGCGATTTCGACATTTTTGAGCATTTTAGAGCGGTAAAACCCTTCCTTTTTTTGAA
Organism: Aleiodes leptofemur; assembly: GCA_963942555.1. NCBI lineage: Eukaryota > Metazoa > Arthropoda > Insecta > Hymenoptera > Braconidae > Aleiodes > Aleiodes leptofemur. Next base: position 2,050,898 of record OZ012609.1, read on the forward strand.
AATTTGCAGTTTTTTGAGAATATCTTCGGTTCTATTCGTCGTAGCGTAAAAATTCCGATGGGAGGTGAAAGGTGAGATCATTTGCCATCGATTAATAGGGTTTTCAATTTAAAAATATCGATTTTCAAGGTATTTATGGTCATTTTTATGAAACAGTTTTGGGAAACAGTTTTTGGCCTATAACTATCCCAAAAATTGATATTTTTGAGCTCAAACCCCCATAAATCGATGGGAAATGAGCTCACCTTTCATCTGAGACCAACCCCGAATTGTTACGACCAATAGAACCAGAGATATTTGCAAAAAACTGAAAATTTAAAAAAAAGGGAAGCCTTTTTTACACCTTAAAAATGCCGAAAAATATCGAATTTTCGAAAAAAATACACCTGACACTTGTTTTCCGGCTAGAATTTCCTCAGCTTTTCAATACAATCATCAAAAAAAATCCATCTCTAACCGTTTCAATAGAGTGTCCATTTTGCCCCACTCTCCCCTACTATTACTAACTTAATGAATAATTAATAAATAAGTACCAAGAGTTCCTATTTCATAATCTTCATCAAGTAATTGCTGAGATGTATCAATTGGCTCCGGAAATAGTGGTACTGTGATGAATGCCATTATAGAGCCAGTGTAGCATGACGTTATAATAATGGTAAAGACCCAATAAAGACCTGAAAAAAAAGGAAAAAAAATAAGAGCAATTTAAGAACTGCGTATTCTCGAAACATCAAATTGAAATAAAAGCAAAATGTTTATTTGACATAATGAGTACCAATTAGTAGTGATGTTGAATTCTTAGCAATTCCAGTATCCAAAAGTGGATTTTTAACAACAAAACTGTTCGTAAATGTACTGAAAACATACCAAAACATGTGCATGAATCTTGATGGATGAGTGAAGAGTGATATTATACTGTAATTTGTATTTGTTGTTAGTGGTATAACGGCAATGACATAAGCAATTATTACGAGGGCCCAGACGGCAGGTTGAAAGGGACCCATTACAGCACGGTACTTTGGTAATGCCAGTGATGCCTCGGATATAAATGCAGCACAATCCTCAATGTGTGAGAATGAAGTATCGAATCTTGATGTTATATTAGGTGTACGATAAATTCCACCGACAGCAACTGCTGCTTCGTTTGTCTCTATGTCTCTCAGTACAGAATAAATTGGACTGAAATTATTATAATTGAGGTATTATTAATGGATTTTTTTCGGGGTAACAAGACATTTGATGATCATGAAATTTAACATGAATCTGATCATTTTTTAGGTTTTTTTTTAACAAATGAATTATTTTAAAAAAATTTAACGCTAAGTTTGGTGTTTTATACTATGGAAATTATGAGAAATCGATGGAAATAGTGGAGATAGGTTTTTTCTGATAATTCCATTGGAAAACTGAGGAAATTTACCATGAAAATCATATGTCAGAAGTTATTTTTTTGAATTTTTCAAAAATTCCATTTTTTCGATAAAGATTTGAAGATGAAAAAACCTTCTATTTTTGAGAAATTTCAGGTTTTTGGGAATATCTTCGGTTCTATTGGTCGTAGGGACCTGGGGTTGATCTTGAATGAAAAGTGAGCTTATTTCCCATCGATTTATGTGGTTCAAAATGAAAATTATCAATTTTTCAAGTACTTATAGGGGAAAAACTGATTTTCAGAAAATGGCCTATAAGTAATTGAAAAATTGATTTAAAAAAATTTGAACCACATATATCGATGAGAAATGAGCTCACCTTTCATTTGAGCTCAACCACAGGTCGCTACGATCAACAGAACCGGAGATGTCGTCGAAAATGTGAATTTTTTCGATTTTCGAAAGGAAAAACCCTTCAAAACTTGGCCAAAAAAGTAAAATTCTCAAAAAATTGTAAAAAAATAATTTTAACACATGTTTTCCACCTAAAATTTCCTCAGCTTTTCAATGGAATCATCAAAAAATCTTTATTTCAAACCGTTCAATAAGAATACCCACTTTACACCATCTTCCCCTCAAGTTTTCCAAATTTTCTTCATATACGCATATTTTTAATTTTTTTAATAATAATTTATTTATTTTAGAAAAAAATCTTAAAAATTGTCAAATGTCTTCTTGAAATATCTCGGAGATTAAACGAGATAGAAAAAAATGATTGAAAACCTTTTTTGTAAAGAAAAATTATATCTACAAAAAAGGTCTAAAAGACAATTGCTCTATCTCACTTATTTTTCGAGTTATTCTACAAAAACTAAAATTTTTAAAACTAAAAGTTTCAAAATTGAAGTTTTAATGACTAAAATTTTTGGCTGAAAGAGTAAAAAACCTTGATTGAGTCACTGGATTTCTAAAATCAGGGAGAAAATTCAATACTCCCGCCACTAGTTTTATTATTCGAATGTCAATGCCATCCCAATTGACTCGATCATGACCAGCAATGTCCCTGAAATAATAATTTCATATCAATCATTGATTGAAAAATCGAAGGATAATAATGCAATAAATAATAATTGATATTTACTTTCTTATTGCGAATGGTGGCTTGTGTGCTGTTGATATCAATAATCTGTGGCCCTTGAAACCGCCACTGAGTTTTTCTGGAAATAAATCGATATTTTCGTTTGTTGTATGATCTCTTATCCAGGATGTTAAGAGAACTGGTTTACTCGAGCCACTACCATCTGTGTAGAGTTTGTGTGTGTATAACAAGAATGAACCTTCCTGGAATTTCCGAAAATATTTGATAATTACTTGTTTTTTCATTGCAATTTTATTATTTTTAATTCGACAGTGAAGTGATTAAATGAGACAATTTGATGTTCAACATGTGGAGTTATATCTTGGAATATTTCGGAATTTAAGCGAGATAACGAAATTTTTGTAGAAACCTTTTTTTTGAACTCTTTTTTGCTCTAAAAAAAAGGTTTCCACAAGAATTTCTCTATCTCGCTTCAATTCCGCGATATTTAAAAAAAAAACTGATGAAAATCGTCTAATTCTGCTTTTTTAATTATTATTATTGTTATTATTATGGGAGACTGAGGCAAAATGGACCTTCATGTGTAATATGATTCATGATTTTTTTCCAGAGCGAAGCAATTTTCGAAAAAATCTGAAAAAATTTGAGAAAATGCCCCAATATGTAAATATTTTTGGTGAATTTTTTGAAATTTTTTTGGAGAGGCTTTCACTCTCAAAAAAAATCATTTGTCCCCGGTTGCCTTTATTATTGCTATTATTAGGTGAAAATGGGGCGAAATGGACCTCCAGATTAATATAATTCATGATTTTTTTTCGGATTGAAGAACTTTGTGGAGAAATCTTAAAAAATTTGAGAAAAAACCTGAAAATGTGGGCATTTTCCATGAATTTTTTGAAATTTTTTTGAAAATGCCTTCAGTCCTAAAAAAAATCCCAAATCATTTTCATCTGCAGGTCCATTTTGCCCCGGTCTTTCCTATTATTATTATTATTATTATTATTATTACACTGAGGAAAAAAGGGGTAAAAACAATGAAATATTGAGGAAAATGGATATTTTTTGGAAATAATTTTAAAAAATTGTAGAATTTACTGAATTTTTTAAATTCAAACAGATTAAATTCAGTAAATTCGACAGCTTTTTTTAAATTAAATCAAAAAAATATTTGCTAAGGACCAATTGCATCATTTTTTTATTATTTTTAGCATTTTTTTTTTCAGTATAGTTTACCTCGGTCCTCCTGCTCATGCTGTGAGTAATTATCAGCAGATTTGTGTACGATCTTGCTGCAAAGCTCTTCAAAAACTCTTTAACTGCCCAAGGCGTTGATTCAGTTATGAGAATGATTTTATTCTCCGTCTCTTTGACTATAACTTTCGCAAGTTCCTCGATATTGTCCAAAAAAATCATGTAATTATAGCATTTATCCTTGAATACAGTGGGCCCCATCGTCGATGTTAAGTTGATGGCTTTCTGAACAAATGGAGCCACTGGGAGGCTCGTGTAAAGGCCCTTGAGCACAATCGGATGCTGTGCCATGCTGTTGTCATCGTAAATCGTCAGGATAACACAACCACCGAAGTATTCATTAACAATGTGACTCAATAAACGCGTTAGGCTCGCTGCTCTTTTATCGAGTTTTATTGTACTGTAGAGATTAACAGCGTCAGCTGTTGTTAATGCCTTTAGGTGAATTAGAAGAATTAGAGCGAAAATTATTTTCATTTTTTTGCGGATTTTTTGCGGATCTCCGCGATTTTTCGCGTTTTTTGGTGGATTTTTCACGTTTTCTTTGCGGATTTTTTTGTGGATTTTTTGTGGTCTTCGCGGATTTTTTTGCGAATCTTTGCGAATTTTTTGCTGTTTTTTGCGGATTTTTTTAGGATTTTATGCGGTTTTTTCGCGGATTTTTCGTTTTTTTTTTGTGGATTTCTCGCGTTTTCTTTGCGGATGTTTTAATGGATTTTTTGTGATTTCCGCGGATTTTTTTGCAGATTTTTGTGGATTTTTTGCGGATTTTTTAAAGGAATTTTTGGAGTTGGAATAGGCTTTGGACGACGAAATTGGAGCAACTGAGCAAAAAAATTCCCGTATCGCATTTATAGGTCTCCGGGGTATTGACAATATAGTTATTACTGTTATGATTTTTATTGGTGCAATCAGGAAGTCAATAATGCAGTTTTTGTGCAATTGAAACTTTCAGATTCATCGATTCTTTCATATTTCTGGGAATTATTTAAGAGCATTATTTATTGGAGTGAATTAGAGGGATGGAAGATTTTTTTATCCTCCAGGCTTTCGCAAATATTCGCGAAAATAAAATAAATAGAGGAATTTTTGTGGAAATTTTTTTTTCTATCTCTTTTTTTTATTCTTCAAAGAAGATCATAACAAAAATTTCGCTATCTGCCTTACATTAGTTCCCGAGATATTGAAAAAAAAAAAGATAATCACTTTTTTGGTAAATTTGATAAAGAGCTTTGATTAATGACTAATCAATTAATAAAATTATTTTTTTTTCAATATCCCAGAATGAAAAAATAAAACAGCAATTTTTGTAATAATTTTCAAATGTTGAATAAGGGGAAGAAGTGAAAAAAAAGGAAATTTTTGTCAAAAAAATTGAATTTTCAATGTTTTTAATACTTTCGCTCTTTTAAAACAATTCTTTTCAAATTTAGAATTGAAAAAAAACATACAAGAATTCTTGTAATAATTTTTCTTTTTTAAATTAAGGGAAAAAGTGAAAAAAAGGGAAACATTGCCTTAAAAATGAAATTTACGATTTCTTTGATACTTTTGCTCTTTTGTAAGAATCTTTTTCAAATTTAGAATAAAAAAAAAGCATACAATAATTCTTGTAATAATTTTTATTTTTTGAATTAGGAGAAAAAGTGAAAAAAATGGAAATATTGCCTAAAAATTGAATTTTCAATCTCTCTAACACTTTCCCCTTTTTAAATCATTTTTTTTAATTTCAGAATAAAAAAAAGTACGATAATGCAGTTTCTCCAGTAATTCAAACAGACAGCAGGTGCTGCCACCTTTCGGCAGCACTTCGTACTCCTAAGCCCGCAATTCTCAAAAGTCACGTGACCCCTCCCCCCCTTCTGCAGCTCCAGAAAACAAAGCGCCTCACATTTCTCACATCACTTTACCGGCATTCGAGTGTTTACATTCAAACCGAATGTATCATAAGCATTCCCTGCATTTTTTTCCCCTTCGAAGTGAATAAAAGCCACTGTTCCAAGAAAATGTCTGGAAATTCAAAGAAAAATTTATTTTTCAACGCGAGTTTATTTTACATAAATGGAGCTCCGATGAAATTTTATCTTGAAGGATATAATGAGGAGTTATTTCATGAGTATTCGAAGATCATTGAAGTGAGTGTTTTTTTATTTTAATTTATTTTTCAATTGTTTTCATTGATTTTCATTTTTTTATACAGGCATTCGGTGGTAAATTATCACGACCAGAGCCAGACACAATCATCTTTTCGGAACCAGGACGTTATGTAGATACTGATAGACGAAAATTTCATATTCAATGTTTGAAGGACAGTATTTTTAAGAATAAACTACAAGATATCAACAAATACGCGTAAGTTATTGCAATAGTTATTAAATAATTGCAAATGGAAGTAATGTAAAACGCAACTTTGGGATAAAATGATTTTTTTTGTTTTTTTTTTGGAGCAAAGGCCTTTATGAAAAAAATATGAGAAAAATTATCCATTAATATATATAACAATTAAGAGTATTTCACCAATTTTTAAAGAATTTTTTTCTGAAGATCGTCACTATAAAAAAAAATATTCATTTCGTCCCACAGGATTAACATGAATTCTCACAATTTTTTTGATTTTTTTAGAACAAATAAATGGAAAAAATTAAATAATTATAAATTAAAAAATTAAAATTATAATTAAAAAATTATTTTAAAAAAAAATATTCAGAAAATTTGCACTTATAGTTTATTAAATTTTCTACAAGTGCATATTCTTCATTTTTTTAAAATAATTTATTTGGTAGAGAAAGAAAAGCCTTAAAATTGTCAGATGTCTGCTATTTTATGGTACTGAAAATACCAAACATTTGACAATTTTCAGTCTTTTTTTTTCTCAACAAATAAATTATTCTCGAAAAAATGGAAAATATGCACAATTACAAAATTTGAAGAACCCCAAGTACAAATTTTTAAAATATTTTTTTGGTAATAATTTACTTGTTTAAAAAAATCCAATTATTGTCAAATGTCTGCTATCTTTAGTATCTTGCTATTTTCAGCATCTTGCACCTCCATTTTGCCCTTTTTTGAAATATTTTCCTCTAATTTTTGTTTTCTTCTCTTTTCCAGGCTTCCCTGGAAGATTCATCAACCGAGGAAAACGCCTTCATTTCCAAGAAATTCAGCGTCTCCTGAAAACTCGACTATTTTCGAGGACTTAATTCCCGAAAAATCCATGAAATCCTTTGATTCTTCCACATCCCAGCCCCACGTGTTAATTCAGGACTGCTCAATGACACATCCACAATTCATGAAAGAAAAGGAAAAAGAGAAACAAAAAGTACCTGCAAGAGAACAGTCCAATTTCGTATCAAGTTCACGTGACAACGCAAATATTCTGCTTACAGAGGCAAAGTCGACGCGCAAAGTGTCTCCAGTAGCTCCCGACACTAAAAACTCTTCAAAAAAGCAGCCTAAACATGGTATTTCTCGAGCAGAAAGCTTCAGAAAAAAATCAGAATCAAAAAGAAATAATTTGCGTTCATCTCCTCGTGAGAAAGATTATGTTCCTGAGATTATCGCTGAAGTTCCTAAAAAACCGTTGGTTATTGCGGAAATTACGTTGACGAGTGATGACGAGGACTCGCCAGGACCTCCGAAATTGAAGGAAAACTTTGGGGAAGAACTGAAAAAAGCGTTGATGCAGGCTAAAATGGATTTGGATGATACTGATCTTGAGGCTCCAAAATTGTACGCAGTTTGGTCCAGTGCTGGACCACCTGGACCACCAGTCTCTGACTCGGAGGATGAGGCTGTCGATGATAAATCGAAGCTTGCAGAATTGGTGAAGAGGGAAGGAGAAAAGTATTCTGGGCTGGAGGAAGATAAGAGGAAGGAGATGAGGAATATGAAGTTCGTGGATTGGGACAGTTGCTCGTCTGAAGATAGTCCCAGGAAAAAGGGAAAACATCGAGGAAGGAAGAGGAAGTCTGGTTATGAATACGATCCCAGCTTCAAGACTGCGAAGTGAAGAAATAAAAGGCTTTTTTTTTTTTGGAATAAGAGACATTCTGTTATTTTTTTTTTTATATTGATAAAAGTGCTTAAAAGTACTTAAATTGATACTTAAATATTTTCTTTATGATTTTTGATAAAATGTTAAATATCAGGATTTAAAGTTCGTTTATTGCTGTGGAAAGTGGGGGTGAAGGAATTTTTGTAAAGATTTTTTTTTGTAGATCTTTTTTCGTGATCTACAAAAAAAAGGGCTTTATATGAATTTGTTTGGCTTCTTGAGTTGCCGAGATATTCTGCAAAAAAATGATGACTCAGTGAAATTGTGTTGTTTTTGTTTTTTCTTCAATTCAGTGATTTCTTTATTATCTGTTAGAGGCTTTAAAATGAAATAAATATCATGAAACTGGAAAAAAACGGAATCTTCTCTTATTGACAGAAATTTTATAGTTTAACTAATAATTATATTTATTATGAATATCTTTATTTCTACAAATTTAAAAATTTCGCGAAATTCTAAAAGAATAATATATGAACTCAGGTGAATTTGAGGAATTTTTTCTAAATACCGAAGAAGTGAAGAAAACTCGGAGAATTTATCGTGATATTCTTTTTTCAAAAAAGGGAAAAAGAGGAAAAAGGGGGGATTTGAGGCCGAAAAACCAGAATTTTCGATCCTCAATGACGTAATTGTCCTCGTTTCTGACAATGCCCCAGTAACTGCGAATTTTCGTAAATTTTTCAGTTATATTTGTAAGCTAATGGAACCCCTTATATACATTGAATTTTCGAACTAAAGTTATTCGACGATATTTATTAATATTTTTATCACAAAAGACTGTAAACGAATGGAGAAGGTAATTAGAATGTCGATGCTTCTATTATCATAAAAAAATGATAATTATTACTAAACAATACGTTCAAAAATTCACTATTCACTGGCTCTTCCATTACCCCTTGAATGTATAATATATAGTCGCTTTAGAGTTAAAAGGGCGTAAGTGCTATGCATATATATATAGCACTTACGCCACTTTATTTCTAAAGCGACGATATAAATCAATATAATTAATTTAAAATTATAATATCATGGCCTTAGAGTCAAAGGGGCATAAGTCCTGTGTATAAGCATAGCACTTACGCCTCTTTAATTTTAAGGCGACGATATAATAATAATTATACAAGAAAGTGGGACAAAATGGACCTGTTTGTTAGAATGATTTGGGATTTTTTAGAGAATAGGCAGCTTTATGAAAAATTATGAAAAAATTACACAAAAATGAGGATACATTGGAGCATCTTCTCAAATTTTTTCACATTTTTCCATCGAGTCCTTAACTTTGAAAAAAAATCCTGAATTATGTTGTTGCAGGGGTCCATTTTACACCACTCTCCCCTATTATAATTAAATTATAATTACATTCAATGAGTAATTACATGTTATTTTCAATTCATACTGTCAGAAATTGGTTCTAAAGTGTCAGAAACCAGGGCCAATACTCTTTACTGTCACTCTCTCAAAGTAATTGTTATGTTTCCAAATGAAAAAGGTAATGCCGTTTACTCAGTGATTCCAAGAAAAAGGGACCGACTGTTACCTTTTTCAAAAATGCGGCAAGTTCGCGGTAGAACGGTCGGTGAGCTGTTTACGGTGCTTCCCCCACTCCTGCGATTGGGGCCAATGGCATGGTACTCATTGAAGCAGCATGAACGCCATTGGCCCCAATCAGAAGAGTGGGAGAAGCGCCGAAGACCATAAATTCAACTGTCATCGTTCTTCAAGTTCAGTCAACGCAAATTTATTTCGCATAAACGGTTGTTCTGTAAAATTCTGTCTCGAAGGATACAATGAGCTGCAATTTTATGGATATTTAAACATTGTTAAAGTGAGTGCCTTTTATTATTCATTGATACTTCAATTGTATTGATTGAATTACATCCGTTTAAAGTGACCTACAGTGGCAAAACTATCACGTTACGTAAAGGATACAATCAGTTTCTTGGAAGCAGAAAGTGACGCAGACAAACACCTATTGTCGCAGATTTAATACTGAGTGTTCATTATATTGGAGCATTATTTCATCAAAATAACAACACGATATAAATAAATACGCGTAAGTTGATGCATTAAGCAAATTTTAATGTTTATTTTTGAATAATAATGGATTAACACATATCCGTCAATTTTCTGACTTTATTTTCAATTGATATTAATATAAACATATATTTCGTCTCCTTAGAAACAAAGGGACGTAAGTGCTGTGGATAAGTATAGTACTTACGCCCTTTTAACTCTAAGGTGATGATTTAAAATAATTGCGCTCGAATTTCCTGAAATTTTCTGACTGTACTTATTTTTCATTGTTTTTTTACAATTTATTTACATTTTATTTGTATTTTTTTTTGTTTTTTGCATTTTATTTTATTTTTTTCACAATTCATTTCATATTTTTTTAAACTTTTTTTTTTAATTAAATTTTTCTTTGCAATTATTTTGATAAAAAAAAATATTATCACATGTTAAAGACTTCAAGTGTCATTTTTCTAATTAAATTTCTTTTTTCTCTTCCTCAGAATCTCTAGAAAGATCGAATCAAAAGAGAAAAGTGTCTCCATTCTCAACGATTTGTTAAAAGGCGAAGGATTTTGAAGGATTCAATTTCCTAAATATCAGACGAATTTGACGATTCACCTACAATCTCAGCACTACGTTCTTATTTGCTCAGGATTCTTCATGATGGGTCCAGAATTAATGCGAGAGAAGGAGAGAGGAATAAACTTCTCTGCCAAAGTGCACTTGCATCGTGTGTCAAGTTCACACGACAATGACTATAATATGTCATTCATGCAGGCAAAGTTGGCTCCTAGATCATCTCCGACAGTTCCTGAAACTCGAGAGAAGACTTCAAGTAAAAAGAAAGGTTCAAGGAGAGATCGTTTACGTTCATCTCCCCGTGAAGATGACGATATTCCCATATTTGTCTCTAAAACTCCGAAACAAACATCGATTATCGCGGAAATTGTATTGACAAGTGATGACGAAGACTCGCAAAAACCTCAGAAAATTGAGGAAACTCCTGCGAATGAATTGAAAAAAGAGGTAAAAAAGGATAGAATCGATTTACAAAATGCTGATCTCGATGCACCAAAAGTTTATGCAGTTTGGTCCAAAGCTGGACCACCAGGCCCCCCAATCTCCGATTCAGAGGACGAGACATTTCCTGATAAATTGAATTTATCGAAATCGGTTAAGATTGAACGAGAGGATTCTGAGCCGGAGGACAAGCGGAAGGAATTGAGGAACAGGAAGTACTTCGATTGGGACAGCTCTTCATCGGAGGATGATAACAAGAAGAGGGAGAGACGTGGGAAGGGGAAAAGGAAGTCCCATGATCGTGATCCTATTTTTAGAGCATCGAAATTAAGAAACGAAAGATATTCTATTGATTAACTATTTTTTTTACATTGTTAATTGATTAATTTGTTCATTGACTCAAATACTCTTTAAGTATTCATGAAATTGTACCTCATTGTATCCTTCGAGATGGAATTTTATAGGATAACTGTTTATGTAAAATAGATTTTTGTTGAAAAATAATGTTTTCTTTTGATTTTATCCTGGGAATTCATTCCTATTTATTTTGGAGTAATAATGAAATTGGCAAATGTCTGGCAATTTTTTCGATTTTTTTAAACAAATAAACAATTATAAAAAAAAAATATTCAAATTTTGTGCTTCTAGTCTTTTAAATTTTTTACATTTGCTGATTTTTCATTTTTTTGAAAAATGTCAGGTTTGCCTTTTTCAGTATTTTCTTCCGGACAATTAAATGGTTTTTATTTAGTACAAAAGGACAAAAAAACGCTGAAATTTTTTTTCTTCTATTTGTTCGAATATAAACACACTCGAAAGCCAATGCAGCGGTATCAGAAATATAAAGGAATTTGTTTTGATAAATAGCTGAAGTTATTTCGTTATTTCAACCTCGTGATTCCTTAATCCTCTATTGAAGCCTGAAAAAAAATTATGATGAAAATAAAAACAAAACCGTAGTTGTTCTCCCACTATTCTCCTTCTGAATGAACGTTTCTCATACAGTTCACTGCGAGAATTCAATGAACTCGGACACAAAAAATTTTTACTCTTGATTATTTAATTCAATTATTATTCATCGAGTCTCTATTTGCTGTGCAAAGTATGGAGATGGGGAGGGGTGGGAATTTTTCGTCAATGAAACAAGACTTTTTTCATTAAAAATTTAATAAAAGTCACAAATAAATTAGTAAAACATCATCGTACCACCCCTTTATCCACGATGCAGATAAACCAGAGAAAGAAACGTAAGTTTTCATTGTCCATACAAAAATGATATCTACAAAAAATGTTATCATTTATTTTTAATTTTTTTTTAATTTTTTAATCCTCTATTTTTCTCAAACTTTGAGATACATCCGAATAACAAATTGATTATCAATTTTAATTTTTCAATAAAAAAAAATTTCATCTATCAACTTTCATTGCATTCAAAAACTTAAAATTTTTGTTTTATATCTTCAGGATGTCACTAACTCATTCAGCGGCTCCATAGAAAAAAATGCATCTGTTACCAGTAACGGAGCTCAGGAAATCTGCTGATGCAGTAGATGTACCAAAGACTAAACCTGAGGAAGATAAAGACGATGGCGTCTCCATTGAGGCTGTGAAAAGGAGCAATGAGGCAGATCTGGTTGAAGAACATCTCATTGAGTCTTCCAATACTCCAGCCACCAAAAAAGTTACACATCCACCTTTTATTAGCCGCTTAGGTCCAAACCGGAAGCGGAAGTTCGAGGCCTCTCTGCAAAAGAACACACAAAGTCTTGAGAAATATGGATTCACAAGATCTCGTCAGAAATCCTCAAAAACCCCAACACCTTTAGTTACTGTTCAAGCAGATGAGTCTCCTCCTCCTGCAAAATCTCGTAAACAATTACCGAACAGCAGTGCCAGAGAAGGAGCTTCCTCAGACACGTCTCTTCTACATGAAGAACCAGTGCCTAGCACTAGTTCAGGTTTCCATGGTAATGGTCCAGAAATTGTTAATAAAAATAAAGCTGATGCAATTGATGTTAGTTCGAAATCTTCTGATTTAATAAAAAACAAAAAGCAACGAATGAAAGAAGCTAAAGACGACGAATCTGATTTTCAATTTCCTGATGATGCTGATAATTTTTCTGGTGCTGAATCTTCTTTTCAAAGCATTGAACTGTGGGAAGAGATGTATGGACCAATTACAGTTGGAAGGAGAAGAGTAAACTACTTCATTAAATTTGAGAAGACTTTGAACATGGAGTGCAAAAAAATCCTTCCAAATCGTAAATTTTCGCAGGAATTATTGGATGCACTCTATCGAGATTTGAAGTATGACGTCACAATATGTGGACAAGATATTCTGAGAGATTTGGCATTACTGCATTATTTTATATGTAGGCCAAACGATATAAAAAATTGTGGGGAGATAGAAGTGTTCCAGAAGATCATTGATCTGGATTGGGAGATTTTACGAGGTTTTGATGCTTCGACACTTTACAGGAGATTCAATGATTACGTCAGAGGGTATGTTGATGAATTTGGTCTACAAAAATTAATATACGATGAATTTTTGTACTGGGAATGGTACAGAAGCTTGAAACGCTAAAAAAAAAGTGAGAAAAAAATTTCTGGAATTATTTATTTATTTATTTTTTTTCATTTTTTTTCTGGAATTATTTATTGTTTAAATTGTATTTAAAGTTCAAGTTATTTACAACATTTTTGTTCAATGTATTATCAAGGAAAAAAAATGATGAAAGTGTGATAAATTTGATATTTCGTATAATTTGAGACAGTTTATAGATTGAAAGTGTTGAAAGTATTTGAAGAATATATGTGAAATTATGTAATTACTTTTCATGACTATTGATATGTTTTTCTTTTTATTATTTCTAAACGAACAATGATAGGAAAAATGTTGAAATTATGAGTCTACAAGGTAATGGAGAATCTCAGGAGTAAACTAAATATTTTTTTCCACGGAAAAAAAATTTGTTCACGTTTGCATATCTATTGAAGTAAGACTAATTTTTCATTGAAAAAAAAAAATTTACACTCATTATATTACTTGAATCTATTTCAAGTATCAATAGTTTCTACGTTCATTATCTTTACATATTCCTGAAAAAGAAAAAAGCGACAGTAATAAAACATTTAAATAAATTACACATAAAAAACAACAATCGTGACTTCACGCAAATTTTTATCATCAAATTTCTTTAATGCACTTTTTTTTAATTTTCCTGAAATAATTTATTCGTCAAGAAAAAAAAATTGTCAGGTTTGCTATTTTCAGTGTTTTTTTCCGGACGATTGTTTATTATTTGATACGAAGAGACAAAAAATCGAGGAAATTCTTCTGATTTATTCGTTCGAATGTAAACACACTCGAAAGCCAGTGCAGTAGTTTAAGGAATTTAAGGAGCTTCTTTTCAATAATTCGCTGAAGTTATTTTGTTTTCGACAAGCCTTTAACGCTTTTGAATGTTTCCCTCACTTTGCGGTCTATTAACGTGTTTCTATTTGGACAGTTAAAAAAAAAAAGTTAAATTTATGTATAAAATCGTTAATAACAATTTATACGAGATAAAATTATTAAATTTGATAAAGTGAATCTGTGAAGAATGCAATGAGGAATAAAATGAGTCTTGGAAACAAAAAATTAATTGAAAATTGGAAAATTTTCTGTGCTTTTTACATTCCTTCATTTTTTCAAGTTTTGAAGGAATTTTCAAAATCACAGAAAGTTTTACAATTTTCAACCAATTTCTTATTTCTAGGACTCATTTTATTTCTCATTACATTCTTCACAGATTCACTTTATCAAATTTGAGAATTTTATTTCGTATAAATTGTTATTAACGAGTTTATACTAAAATTTACCTTTTTTTTGACTGTACAGATAGAAACACCTTAAGCAACAGAAACACTTGAAACAAATAAATAATCATAAAATTTTTTTCTTTTAAATTTGCACTTACACTGATAAAGAAAATTGTGGTAGAAACAATCAAATAATGATCTCATTAGTTCTCAGAAAATATATTTTTTTTTAATATTTGAAAAAACTGTTGATTTTACAGAATTTAGTCAATTCAACTAGTTAATCTGTTTGAATCAATTAAATTCAGTAGATTCAACAATTTTTCACATTATTCCAAAAAATATTTGCTAAAAACCAATAGCATCAATATTTAATTCCTTTCAACCCCCTTTTTTTCTCTGAGTGTATATTTTTGCAAATTTTTTACATATGCATATTTTTTATTTTTTGAAAAATAATTTATTTGTTTAAAAAAAAAGACCAAAAATTTTCAGATGTCTGCTATTTTTAGTAGGGAAGACCGGAGCAAAATGGACCTGAATTTCCAAATGATTCAGGATATTTTTTGGGAGTGAGGGCTTCTCCAAAAAAATTTTTAAAAAATTCACTAATAATGGAAACATATTGGAGCATCTTCTCAAATTTTTTCAGATTTTTTCATGAACTCTTTCACTCCGAAAAAAAAAATCCTGGATCATGTTGTCGTGGTGGTCCATTTCGCTCCAATCTCCCCTTTATAATCGTGAACTGAGGTAGTAGGGATTGGTAGCAAACGCGATAAGCTTATCCCCACTCCAGCTTTCGTGTGTAAGAATCAGTCTGACTTCAACGTTAGAGGGTCAGTTTGTCTGGTAACATCGTGTAAAGTGGATTTAACAAAAAAAAACAACTCATCAATCTATTCTATCGAAGGTGATAAAATTTAAAAAAAAGAAACAAATCATTGGAATTAATCAGATATCCTCATCCTCGACTGTTAAATTCAATTACTCAATATATTTCTGTTTTTCGTACAAATTATAAGGAAAAACATAACTTCGTGAATTGGAAAAAGCCTGTCTTCACTAAAAGTGCAATGATAATGCAGCCACGAAAGAAACTGGTCGATTACTCAGATGATTCTGATGAGGAATTATTGATAAATGATCCTGACAGGTCAATATCAAAAGATACTAAATCAATAGCTACTCAAACAGTAGATCCCAAGGCCATTAGGCGCAGTCAGTACTTGAAGAATGTTGCAGCATTGTCAAAAGAATCGTAAGTTGCCATTGTTTTTGTCTCAAATTCTTCGACATAGCTAGAGGTAAAGAAGTGCCTTTGATAAATTCATTGAATTCTTCATGTAATGTTAGTGTTTTTAAGTGTCATTGTCATTAAAGTGTACGTAACTTAACATATACTCAAAGGGCATGTTAAAGACACGCAATAGGCACTTCTTTACCTCTAGACTTATCGCAAATTCTTTTGCTTCTCTTTGTTCTTGGATATCTTGGAAATCGAGGGTGATAGAGGATTTTTCATGAGGACCTTTTTTGTAGAGAAAAATGAGGTCCACGAAAAAGTTATCATGAAAAATTGTCTATCTCTATCAGATGCTGAGATATCAACGAGAAACTGATTGGAGTATTGGGACGAATTCCTAATTCCACTGAAAATACCAGACAGTTGACAACTTTTAGTTGTTTTTCCTTTTTTAGACATTAATTATGATGAAAAAGGAAATGCGCATGGAGAAAATACAAAAAAAAAAATAAACGCAAATTTTTTTAAATACTTTTTTTATAATAATTTTCGAAAATAGTCAGATATATTCGAATTTTATTGTCATAATTTTCATCATATTCAAGAATTTTCAAATTTCATTTTATTCATTAAGGGAGTCATCAACTTGTTCAGAGTCTTCATCATCATCCCAGGAGAATGATAATGCGAAACAGAATGGACACTGTTCAGCATCACAAAGTTATAGAACAGGATTCTATGATGTGGAGGAACAGGTGGAGATGATCAATTTTCTCATCAACAATCACAGGATATCGTCCTGCTGCTCAATTCACACATGGCAACTTTTGGCAAGAAATGTAATTTCATTAGTTAATAACTAAGAAAAATTGAAGGATTAAAATAGTATGTTACTGAAAATAGCAAAAATCTGACAATTTTTAGATTTTTTTTTCTTTCGAAAAAACGATTACTTAACAAAAATTTTGAAGATATATTTCATTGATCAATAATGTATGTTTTTAAAAAGTTTCATAAAATCATCAGATATGTGCTTATTTTATTTCTATACTGAGGTGATATCGAAAATAGCAGAAATCTAATAATTTTTAGTATTTTTCTCATCAACGAATAAATCATTTCGACAAAATGAAAAAATATATATTGGTAATAGATTCGAAAAACTGTGAACGTAATTTTTGAAATATTTCTTCATGATAATTCATATTTCTTCTTCTTTAATTTCCAAAAATTGTCAGATGTGTGCTAATTTCATTTTTATGAATTGAGAAATTCAAATAATGATTCCATTGTACATTACCGTATAAATTTAATTCCAGAAATTGAAGAGACAGCCGCAGAGCTTGTTCAAGCAGTTCAAAGAGGTGATAGCCCCGAATATTGCCCAATTCCTGAAGACAATGGGTAGAATTGGGCAGCCGCGATTATTGGAAAGATTCAGGAAAGCGCTCCAACAAGCGCATATTCCTGAGCAACCTTCAAGTGCTCTGCTTTCACCATCGTCAGTCTCTCCCGCCAGAACCATCTCATCGTCTTCTGCCGACAGCTCCAAAGTTGAAGCAGCATCAGCTAAACTCCAGAAGTCAATAGCTGCAAAAGAGCCCAAAACACCGATGTCTTCAGGTTCTCGTGAATCTCTGGACCGGACAGTTATCTCGGACTCTGAGGAGGAGACTGATACAAAAGACACAAGACTGATAAAAGTACCTCCACTCGTCAATGAATCCGCTGGTCAGCGACCTGTTGTCAAAGAGTCGTTACAAACAGAAATTAAGAAATCTGCACCTGTTACCAGTGACATCAGGATCACAAAAGAACTCGGGAAATCTGCTGATGCAGTATCAACACCGAGAATCGTACCAAAGACTGAACCAAAAGAGAATGAAGATGATGTAGTCTTGATTGAGGCTGCGGCCTGGACCGATGAGACAAAGCTGGTTGAAGTAAAGCTTCTCATCGACACTCCTGATGAGTCAGCCATGCCGGAGCAGTGTAATTCTCCAAGTATCCCAACGAATGCTGGAGAGAGTCATCCGATTAGTATTAAAGAGGAAAGACGAGAGGAAAATCATTCAGCTGCTCCTAGAGCTGAAATTCCTTTGAGGATTGAACGAGAGATGAGCGACAAGAGCCAAGATCTCACTTCAGGGACAACTCCACTCCATCTGTGTTCTTCATGTAGGAGAAATAATGTCGAAAAGGAAGAGTCGGTTCATCCGCACAGCAAAATTGCTTCAATAATTGCTGATTCTAGTGCAAATGCTCCAAAAATCGCTGATCCTAGTACAAATGTTCTCGATAACGAACAACTGATGATTGAAGAAGATCCCCCAGTTGATCCAGTGCATCCTGAACCTAGATTCTCGCAAATCGACGAAAAACTTCTTCAAAAATGCCGTGTACTTGCTGAACGGATTATTTTTAACAAGTCAACAACTCCAAAGTGGAAAGGACAGTCGCGACACTCAGCGCCTGACGGTACTCCAACACTTCTTAGATTTGGGTTCACAAGATCTCTTCAGAAACCCTCAAAGATTTCAAATACTGTTGAAGAATCCAGAATACAAGTTGAAGAATCTCCGGCAAAATCTTCGAGACGATTGCCGAAAATTCGAGTGACAGAAGAGGCTGCAAAATCTCGCCTGGATAAAGAAGCAGTGCCGAGTACAAGTGGAGGTATTCTAGGTCATGGGTTCCAGGCTTCAGAATCTAATCACTTGAGCAGACAGGACGATTCTGAAAGTGACAAAGACAGTGGATTCATCCAGACCAAGACACCACCGAATGTCTCTCTTCTTGTAAACGAAAATGTACCACTTTCGCAAAGGATTCAATTGTCTCATTGTTTTGTAAAAGTGACTTCCATTGAGAGGGTGCAGGAGTGGATCCTTCAGCAAAGAGAAGCACAATCTGCGGTTTTAGACGAGCAAGTTGATTCCACTGATCCAGATGATGAGGAGATACTGTTTCCACCAGTGCGAGAAACGAGGTCAAAGGCTTCCAAGCGCAAAAACTCGGGGATAAACGCGAAAAACAGTGGAAAAAGGAGTACTGCAGCTGCAGGAAGTCATGCTCATTCTAAACCTCCAGTTGCGAAGAATAAGAGGAAAAAACTGATGATTCTGACTACAAATGTCCTAATCCAATGAGAACCACGAAAAAACGGAGACAGGTAACTGATAGTGATGATGATGCTGAAGCTTATTCTGAATCTTTTAACAGTTCTAGGAAACTGAAGAGAGCACAATCTGCGGATTCGGATGAAGTTGTTGGTTTGACTGATTCTGATGATGAAGAGACTCAGTTTCCTCCAGTTAGAAAAACGAAGTGGAGATTTCTTGATAAACGAAAGAATTCGGAGGGAATTGTTGAAAATCCTGAAAAAGGAACTCGTGTAGTCGATGCTGATTGTGAATCTCCTATTTCAATGAGACGAGAGAAGACAAAAAGGAAAAAAGATGATGAAAATGAGTTGGATTATGAATATTTTGATGATGATGATGATGAATGTGCTGCTTGTTTTGAATCTCCTTTTCGTACCATAAGGGTGTGGGAGAGGATGTATGGTCCGATAACGGTTGAGAAAAGAGAGAAACGCAATCGGATCAACTTCAGGAAGGATTTCTACATGAAACGGCAAAAAACCCCTCCAAATTGTAATTTTTCGCGGAAATTATTGAATTCTATTCATCATGACTTGAGACATGAAGTCAAAATAAGTGGACAATTAATTCTCGAAGACTTAGCTTTGTTGCATTATTTTATATGTAGACCAAACGATATAAAAAATTATAGGGGATATGGAGTGTTTCAAAAGATCTACGATCTGAAATGGAAGATTTTACAGAAAAAAAGCTCCGAGGGACTTTATGATAGAGTCCATAATTATATTAGAGGATATATTGATCAATTTGGATTACCAAAAGAAATATTGGATGAATTTTTGTACCAAGAATGGCAGGCTAAGCTTGAGCAGGAGAAAAAATGAATAAATTCTAGTTTTCATATTATATTTGATCTTGCAGTTTTCTATAACGTTTCCTTCAATGTATTATCGAGTAAAAAAAACATGAACGAGTGTAATTACTTCCAATAACTATTAATATGTTTTTTTTTGGTAGTTCTTTACGAACAATGAGAGGAGGAATATTAAAGTTGTGAATCTATGAGTTAATAAAGAATCTCAAGAGTTAACTCAATATAGTTTTCTACGAAAAAAAAAATTTGTTTACGTTTGTATATCTATTGAAGTAAGAGTAATTTTTCATTAAAAAGAAAAAAAAATTAAATTCATTATATTTCTTAAATCCATTCAATAATTATCAATAATTTCTACGTTGATTATCTCTACGTATTCCTGAAGAAAAGAAGCGACAGTAACAAAACATTCACTTAAATTACACATAAAAAAAACACTCGTGAAATTCACGCATCATCAATCGGATTTTAATAATTGAGTAATTCCGTATTAACGTTATTAATCTGTAATTGTTCTTTCTTATCGTGAATATTTTTCACTCTCTTGCGCCTATTGCACCTGTGAATGCAGCGAAGTACAATGAATAAAAGAGTTGAAAATACAGAAATACATGAAACAACCATAATCTATATTAATCGCGCTTTAATTTTTTTTTTTAATATCATGAAAGTAGAAAAAGAAATCTTTTTTTATTGACAGGGACTTCATAATTGTATTTATTCCTATATTTTTCAAAATTTGGCGAAATTCGAAAACTACAGAACTGTTTTATCAACCGACGTTTTTCTCTTCCTATTCTCCTTTCAAATACGAGCGCGTTGCGCACAGTTTGCCGCCAAAATTAATTGAGCCCGTACATAAACAATACTTAAGGATATCAAAGTAACAGGTCCGAATTGATCTATTTTCTTTTTTTTTCTTATGTTATTAATATTTGAATTATCCCGATTTCGTCGTATTTTATCAATATTAAAATAATATCCACGATAGTAAATTGTTAGTAACTCCTTAAGGTGTTATACCACTGTAGAATTTTTAGAAAACAGACTTCTTTTGCTTCAAAAACTATTTTGAATCTTCCAGAATATGGGCAAAAAAAGTTATCACCTAAAACCCATTTTCCCTAATGAAATTCAGAACTTTTCCCCAGGCATTCCTTCATATTCATAGCATAATTCAAAACATTAATCGTGTTTTTCTCGAAACATGATTTTTTAAATTATCACGCAGCATAACTTCAATAATTTTTATTAATTTCATTTGAATTTTCCTCCATTATCTTGTAAACAACATTTCGAATAGAAATACGTAGGATATTTTCAGAAAATTGATTTGCAAATTTTTTATTAATAAAAGATTACCGATTTTTTTAGTCGAAAATTGAACGTTGTCATTCAAATTCTCGCGAATAACACAAAAAATAATATTTTTGAAATCCCCTACGTATTTCTGTAGCTATGTGCATCTAGAATGAGCCAATTCTCTTTTTTTTTTATTTGAAATTTGCACCAGTGACACTGTGTGTCGCAGAGTGTTTCAAATTCGAAGAGCCTCGCAAAAATGGCTCTGGTGTCGTCCTGTTTTCATATTTTTTGATGAATTTTTTTTGTTTAAACTCTCGAGTATATGCTCAATCATTCCCTCAATTATTATCATTTTATTGCCTCTTTTTCCACCAAAAAAAAAATATCAAAAAAACGCCTTTTTCAAGGCTTTTACAGTGGTGTAACCCCTTAACGTTTCTGGACGTTTCCCCCACTTTGCGGCCAATTAAGCAGGCAGGCCGAGCAGACCTCGTAAATTGAGGTAGTGGGGATTGGAAGCACACACAATAAGCTTTTCCCCACTTCAGCGCCACGGGTACCAGTGAGTCCAACTTCAGCGTTAGAGGGTCAATTCGTCTGGTAACGTCGTGGGAAGTAGGTCGAAGAGAGGAAAAATCGTCATTTTAGTCTGTCGAAAAATAAAAAAGCCAAAATAATTCATCCTAACTACTTGAATATCCTCAATATTTACCGTTCAATTTAACTAATCAATACATTACTATTTATTGTGCAAATTCCATCTGAAAATCCAATAATGAGGCGGTCACAAAGGAAATTGCGTAAGAATCGTCGCATTATTTACAGCGATTCAGATGAATCTGATGAGGGATGCACAAATGACAGGTCAGTACAAAACGATACGAAAACTGTTTTTTTTTTTTTTTTTTTTTTTGTTATTTGAGGAATATGGCATTATTGTTGAAAGGATCGTAAGTTGCCATTATCGTGCCGCAAATTCGTTCGCTCCTCTTTGTTCTTGGATGTCTTGAAAATCGAAGGTGACAAAGGATTTTTTGAGGACCTCTTTTGTAGAGAAAAATGTGGCCCACAATGAGGCGAAAGTTGGATTTTACTCGAAAAATATAATTTTTTTTTTTTTTACAAATCCATTATTTGTACGAATAGCCAAATCCTAAGCATTGATTATTAGTATATCTTGCCGCTATTTCCGTAAACTGGGGTATATCCGGTAACCGAGTCCACCATGGTACAGTTTTTCGAATTTTTCACATGCGCATATATATTTGTTTTTTCAAATTTATTTTTCATGAAAAAAAAAGTGAAAAATTGTTAAATGTCTGCTATTCTCAGAATCATCAGTCATTTCACCGTTATTAGTGGTTTTTTTTTAACATAAAGAAAAATATGTGCATGTGTTGCGAGCAAAGGTGTAATCCCAATATCTTTATTTGAAACGACAATCAATGGAAATTCATTGATTTATCAAGAAATTAAATTATACTTTTTGTTCGTCCTGAAAAATTGTAGTTAAGATAAAACTGATGTCCCTCGGGTCTGAGGGCAATTTACTAAAATCTCGAAATTGACTGAATTCTCAAAATTGACTAATTTCTCAATATTGGCTGAATTCACAAGATTCACGGAATTGCCAGAATCAACTGAATTGCCAAAATTGACTGAATTCCCAAAATTAACTGAATTGTTTTACAAAAATGCCCATAAATACCTCAAAAATCTATATTTCTAAATTCAAAACCCTATGAATCGATGGCAAATAATCTCACTTTTCACCTCCCGTCAGAATTTCTACGCTACAACAAATAGAACCGAAGATATTCTCAAAAAATTAAGAATTTTCAGAAAAAAGAAGGGTTTTACCCCTCTAAAATCCTCAAAAAAGTCAAAATTGCCAAAAATTCAAAAAAATTAATTCCGGCACTTGTTTCCCGCCTAAAATTTCCTCAGCTTTCCAATGAAACCATCAAAAACAATCTACCCCCAATATTTCTATTAATTTCAAGAGTTTTCCATAATATTTGCCTAAAAATTTAGATGTGTCCATTTTACCCCTGATGTTCATTTTGCCCCACCTTCCCCTATAAATGCAAATTTTTAAAATATTTTTCGTTATAACAATTCATTTGATCAAAAAAATTCAAAAAATTGTCAGATGTGGCCTAATTACATGAAGAACATCCAAAAAAGCATAAGTGAAATTTTTCAAAATATTTTTTTATAATAATTCATTTGTTCAAAGGAATGCAAAAAAATTATGAGATCTGTGCAAATTTCTTCAACATTATTATCATTATATTCAAATTTCATTACTTTCAAATTTCGTTTATTCTTTCAGGAATTCATCAACTTCTTCGGAGGCCACATCAAAATTTGTGAAAGATGATAATGCGGAACAGGATGAAGGGTGTTCAACTTCAGGAAGTCAAGGATCTCAGTCTCAAAGACAAGGTTATAGAACAGGACATTATGAAATGACGGAGCTGATGGAAATGATGAACTTTCTCATAGACAATGACAGAATATCGTCCTGCTACTCAATCAACACTTGGAAGCTTATGGCAAGAGATGTAATTTCATTTTGATCAAGAAAAATTGAAGAATTTAAATGATATTATACTGATAATAGCATAAATCTGACAATTTCTAGATTTTTTTCTTCTTTTAAAATCAATTATTTAAAAAAAATGGAAAATATGCACATTTAGTGAATTCAAAAAACCCTAACTTCAAATATTTGAATATATTGCTCTCAGAATAATATATCTGTTCGAAAAATTCAAAAAAATTGTCAGATATGTGCTGATTTCATTTTCATATTGAGATGATAGATTTTTACTATTTTTTTTCTCAACAAAACAAATAATTTTCAATAAATGAAAAAAATGCGCAATCAGTAAATTCAAAGAAACTATAAATGCAATTTTTTGAATATTTTTTTAATAATAATTTATTCATCGAGAAAATTCCGCAAAATTGTCAGATGTGTGCTAATTTCATTCCCATGAATTGAGCAATTACATTAATGCATGAATTTTAATTCCAGAAATCGAAGAGGCAACCAGAGAGCTTGCTCAAACAGTTTAAAGAGGTGTTAGCCCCAAATATGGCCCAAGTCCTGGAGACAATGAGTAAAATCCGGATGAAACAGTTACTGCTGGAGTTCATGGAAGCTCCTGAAGAGGCGCAAATCTTTGAAAAACCTTTTTCAGTTTCTCCCGCCAGAATCATCTCATCGTCATCTGCCGACAGGTCCACAGTTGGAGCAGCATCAACTAAACTTCAGAAGTCAATTGCTTCAAAACAGCCCAAAACGCCGATGTCTTCAGCTTCTCGCAAATCTCTGGACGGGACAGTTATCTCGGACTCTGAGGAGGAGACTGAAACGAAAGACACAAGACTGATGAAAGTACCTCCACTCTTCAATGGATCCGCTGGTCAGCGACCTGTTGTCAAAGAGTCGTCACAAACAGAAATTAAGAAATCTGCACCTGTTACCAGTGACATCAGGACCCCAAAAGAACTCGGGAAATCTGCTGATGCAGTATCAATACCGAGCATTGTTCCAAAGACTGAACCAAAAGAGGATGAAGACGATGTAGTCTTGATTGAGGCTGCGGCCTGGAACGATGAGACAAACCTGGTTGATGTAAAGCCTCTCATCGAGCCTTCCGAAGAGTCAGCCGTCAAGACAGCTATTCTGCCGCCTGTTGTTAATAGGAGAAATGACGATAATAATCGTCAAATGCAATCGGTAGAAGAGGAGAGTAGAACGGAGCTCAGTGGAGAAAGGGAATTTTCGAATTGTCTTAGAGTCAAGCAGGAGAAGCCTAATTCTCCAAGTGTCCCAACGAATGTTGGAGAGAGTCATCCTACAGGAATTAAGCAGGTAGCGCTAGAGGGAAATCCTTCAGTAGCTCCTAGAGCTGAAATTCCTTCGAGGATTGAACGAGAGATGAAGAACGAGAGTCAGGTTTTTACTTCAGGGACACCTCCACTCCAGGTGGATTCTTTATGGAGTTGCAATGATGTCAAACAAGAAAAGCCTAGTACAAGTGCTCCGACGATTATCGATTATCGTACAAATGCTCTCGACAATGAAGAACTAATAATTAAAGAGGAATTCTCAGTTGCTGCAGCGAACGTTGACCCAAGACTCGCACTGATAGACGAAAAAATTTATCGAGAATGCCGAGTACTTGTTGAAAAACTTGATCTTGGAGAGCCAGGACCGTCAACGACTCCAAAGCGTCAATTTTCAAATACTGTTCAAAATGAAGAATCTCCTGCGAGATCTCTGAAATCTCCTGCGAAGTCCTCGAGACGATCCCCGTTGATTGAAGTGAAAGAAGAGCCGAGTACCAGTACAGGTATTCGAGGTCATGGTTTCCATGGATACGAACATAATCACTTAAATAGACCGTCCGATACTGACGCTGACAGCGACAGTGAATTCAGTAAGCCTAAGAAGCCGACTAATGTCTCCCCTCGTGTGAGTAAAATGAGACTCTCTCCGTTGCGAAAGTGTCAACTGCAGCTTGAGATAATACGAAAGTATGTAAGAGCTACTATAGATACTATGAAGAAAAACCCGAGGATAAATGTGGAGAACAGTAAAAAAAGAAGTCGTGCAGCTGCAGTGAGTAATGCTCATGATGATGCTTATGCCAAATGTTCTAATCCAATGAGAACTGCGAAAAAACGAAGGCAGGCAACTCAGAACGATGATGCTGTGGACTCAGACGAAGTATTAGATTCAGATGATAATAAGGAGATCAAAAGGGAAGAAGATAATAAAGATCATTCTCCTCAAGATTTGGAGGAATTCTTGAATGCCTTTTATTATGACACAAAAAAAAGGAATGAACTGAATAATCTCAAAGCTTTAGCCAAGCTGCTACATGATGCTGTTTCTGTACGTGAAGGGAGGATTTGTGTGAAGAGCCGATTCGTTGCGGGAGAAAGAGAGATCTACGATCTAGATAATAATTAAACTCATTATATTACTTAAACCCATTCAGTGATTATCAATAGTTTCTACGTTGGTGATCTCTCCGTATTCCTAAAGAAAAAGGAGCGACAGTAACAAAACATTCGAATAAATTACACATAAAAAAAAAACACTCGTGAATTCACGCACCATCAATCGGATTTTCATCATTAAGTAATTCCGTATTAATGTTATTAGCCTGTAATTGTTCTTTTTTATCGTGAATATTATTCATTACTTTGTGCCTATTGTGCCTGTGTATACAGTGAAGTATAATAAATAATGGAATTAAAAATACAGAAATACATGAAACAACCAGAATCCATGTTCATCACGCTTTAAAAAGAAATTAAATAAAAAAATATCATGAGAGTAGAAAAAAAAAATCTTTTTTCAGTGACAAGGACTTCATAATTTTATTTATTCCTATATTTCAAAATTTTGCGAAATTCAAAAACTACAGAACTGTTTTATCAACAGACGTTTTTCTCTTCCCATTCTTTTTTCAAATGCGAGCGCGTCTCGCACAGTTTGCCGCCAGACTTCATTGAGCCCGTACATAAACAATACTTGAGGATATCGAAGTAGCAGGTCCAAAATGATCTATTTTCTTTCTTTTTTTTTCCTATATTATTGATATTTGAATTATTCTGATTTCGTAACATTTTATCAATATTAAAATAATATCCACGATAGTAAATTGTTATTAACACCTGAAGGGGTTACGCCACTGTAGAATTTTTAAAAATCAGACTTTGTTACTTCAAAAACTATTTCGAATCTTCCAGAATATTGGCAAAAAAGGTATCACCTAAAACCCATTTTTTCTAATGAAATTTAGAACTTTTCCCCAGGCATTCCTTCATATTTATAGCATAAGTCAAAAAATTAATCGTATCTTTCTCGAAACATAATTCTTTAAATTATCACGCTGCATAACTTCAATAATTTCCATTAATTTCATTTGAATTTCCCTCCATTATCTTGGAAACAACATTTCGAGTAGAAATACGTAGGATATTTTCAAAAAATTGATTTGCAAGTTTTTTATTAATAAAGGATTACCGATTTTTTTAGTCAAAAATTGAACGTTTTCATTCAAATTCTCGCGAATCACACGAAAAACAATATTTTCGAAAACCCCTACGTATTTCTGTAGCTATGTGTATCTAGAATGAGCCAATTCTCGTTTTTTTAATTTGAAATTTGCACCAGTGACACTGTGTGCCGCAGAGTGTTTCAAATTCAAAGAGCCTCGCAAAAATGGCTCTGGTGTCGTCCTGTTTTCATATTTTTTGATGAATTTTTTTTGTTTAAACTCTCGAGTATATGCTCAATCATTCCCTCAATTATTATCATTTTATCGCCTCTTTTTCCACCAAAAAAAATATCAAAAAAACGCCTTTTTCAAGGCTTTTACAGTGGTGTAACCCCTTGACGCTGCTGGACGTTTCCCCCACTTTGCAGCCTGTGAAGCAGGCAGGCCGAGGAGTCCTCGTAAATTGAGGTAGTGGGGATGGGAAGCGCACACGATAATCATCCCCACTTCAGCGCCACCGGTACTAGTGAACCCAACTTCAACGTTAGAGGGTCATTTTTTCCGTTAGCGTCGTGTGAAGTGGATCTAAAAAAAAAATCGTCATTCTATTCTGTAGCAAAATTCACAAGGGCAAAGTAGATCATCAGAATTATTTAAATATCCTTAATATTTACCGTTAAATTTAATTATTCAGTAAATCTGTTCTGTTTTTTGTACAAATCACGAAGGACAACATAATTCCGTGTATTGAAACGAGTCTGTCCTCGCTAAAAGTCCAATAATGTCGCAGTCACAAAAGAAATTAGTTGACTATTCAGATGAATCTGATGAAGAATTGACAAACGATCATGACAGGTCATTATCAAACGATATTCGAAAAATATTGCATTATTGTCGCACTGAGAAAAAAAAATTGTCTTGTAGGAAAAAAAATTCAAATTTTTTTTTCACAATTTCTATATTTCTATATATTTTTTTAAATTTTATATCTATATATATTGAAATTTTCTTGAGTGAAGTGGATTTTCTTCAACTGAGTAAATTTTCTTGCAACAATTTTTTTTTATTTTCTTATTGCGGAAGAATCGTAAGTTGTCATTGTCCTGTCTCAAATTCGTTCCATTCTTTTTGTTTTTGAATTACTTGAAAATCGAAAGTGACAAAGGATTTTTTGTGAGAATCTTCCCTGGTGGACCGGTCGATTACCTATATCGATATGTTCACTCAGTCGATCTTTTATCGGTCAATGGTCGATACGAATTCGGAAATTTTTTTTGAAAAAAAGGAAATGAATCGACTTTTACAAATAAAAAAAAATTAAAAAAAATCGACTTTTACTGTTATTTTCCAAAAGATTCCAGAATTCGTATCGACTATTGATCGATAAAAGATCGACTAAATCGACATATCGATATGGGGACACGACAAATAATCAATAGCTCATCAGTGAATTTGCCAGGATCTTTTGTAGAGAAATTTAGGCCCTTAATAGGGTGATCATGAAGAATCTTTTCTCTCTCAGATTGCGAGATATCAACGAATAAATGATTTGAATATTGGGATGAACTTTCAATTACATCGAAAATAACAGACATTGATGATGTTAAAGATAGCATATATATGACGATTTTTTTGTTTTTTTATTCCAACAAATAAGTAGAAAAAAAAATATTTAAAAAATTTGAATATAAATTTTTGATTTTTTTCTACATGTTCATATTTTTTTTTCCAAACAATTTATTTATTATG
This sequence comes from Aleiodes leptofemur, assembly GCA_963942555.1. Taxonomy (NCBI): domain Eukaryota; kingdom Metazoa; phylum Arthropoda; class Insecta; order Hymenoptera; family Braconidae; genus Aleiodes; species Aleiodes leptofemur. The sequence goes on from OZ012609.1 coordinate 2,079,810, forward strand.
ATAAAAAAAGACTAAAAATGGTCAGATGTGTGCTCATGTCGTTATCATAAAATCGCAGACAATTCACGATTTTTAGGATTATTTTCTTATCGAAAAAAAAAAATTAGGGAAGAAAACATGCACGTGGAGAAAATTTAAAAAGTCATAAGTGCAATTTTTTTAAATATTTCTTTATAATAATTCATTTGTTGAAAAAAATGCAATCAATTATGAGATGTGTTATAATTTCATCATCATAATTTTCATTATATTTAAATTTCGTTTTATTCATTCAGGAAGTCACCAAATCCTTCAGAGGCCTCATCAACATCTCAGAGAGATAATAATGCGGACAATGGATACTGTTCAGTGTCAGGAAGTCAAGAATCTCCATCTCAAAATCGAAGTTATAAAACAAAATGTTATGAGATAAAGGAGCTAATTGAGATGATCAACTTTCTCATTAAAAATGACAAGATATTGGACTGCTGCTCAATCGACACTTGGCAGCTCATGGTAAAAGATGTAATTTCATTATAATCAAGAAAAATTGAAGAATTTAAATAATATGATACTAAAAATAGCAGAAATCTGACAATTTCTAGATTTTTTTCTTTTTTTTCAAATCAATTAGTTAAAAAAAAAAAAAAAATATGCACAAGTAGGAAATTCAAAAAACTACGAATGCTATTTTTTGAATATTTTTTTAATAATGATTGATTTGTTTAAAACAAACGTCAAAAAATTGTCAGGTGTGTGCTGATTTCATTTTCATATTGAGATGATTATTGAAAATAGCAGAGATCTGCCCAATTTTTACATTTTTTTTTTTTTTTTAACAAACCACACATTTAAAAAAAATGAAAAAAATGCGCAAGTAGCAAATTAAAAAAAAAACTATAAATGCAATTTTTTAGATATTTTTTTAATAATAATTTATTTGTTAGAACGATTCCAAAAAATTGTCCGATGTGCGCTAATTTCATTCTCATGAATCGAGCAATTACATTAATGCATAAATTTAATTCCAGAAATCGAAGAGGCAAGCACACAGCTTGCTCAAACTGTTCAAAGAGAAGATAGCCCCGAATATCGCTCAATTCCTGAAGACAATGAGTAAAATTTGGGTGGAACAATTATTGGATGAATTCAGGAAAGCCCTCCAGCAAGCGCAAATTCCTGAAACCCCTTTAAGTGCTGTGCGTTCACCATCACCAATCTCTCTCGCCAGAACCATCTCATCGTCATCCACAGACAGCTCCGAATTTGATGCACCAGGATCAACTGAACAGCAGAAATCAGTTACTTCATCTGAATCTCTGGACGAGAGAATTGTCTCAGACTCCGAGGAGGAGACTGAGATAATTGGCCCTCCGTTATTCAATGTTTTGAGGCTGACTAGTACTGACTCCACTGCGAGTCAGCGACTTGTTGTCGAAGAATCGTCACAATCAGAAATAAAAAAATGTGCATCTGTTACCAGTGACATCAGGATGAGAAAGGAAATCAGCAAATCTGCTGCTACACTATCAACACCGAGCATCGTATCAGAGACTGAAACTGAAGAGGATGAAGACGATGTAGTCTTCATTGAGGCTGTTCACAGAAGCAATAAGACTCTGGTTGAAATGAATCTCATTGAGACTTCCAGTGAGTCAGACAGAGAATCTTCGGATGGTCCCAGGGTTGAGCAGGAGACGCGTAATTCTCCGAATGTCCTAACGAATGCTGAAGAGAGTTATCCTGTTGGGACTAAAGAGGAAGTGCGAGAGGAGAATCATTCGGCAGCTCTTGGAGCTGAAATTCCTTCGAGGATTGAACGAGAGCTGAAAAACGAGAGCCAGACTCTCACTCCAGGGACAACTCCACTCCAGGTGGATTCTTCATGTAGGATAAATAATGACGAGCACAAAGAGCCAATTTATCCGCAGAGCACAATTTCTCCGATAATTGCTGATTCTGATACGAATACTTTCGACGACAAAGAATTGATAATTGAAGAGGAGCCCCCATTTGCTCCAGTGAATCCTGAACCGAGAGTCTCGCAAATTGACGAGAAACTCCTCGAAGAATGCCGAGTACTTGGTGAAAAGAGTTTTCTTGAAGAGCCAAAATCGTCAACAACTCCAAAGTGCAAACGAAAATTGCGGGAATCAGTGCCAGATGGTACTCCAAATCTTCTCAAATCTGAGTTCAGAAGATCATTTCTGCAATCCCCAAAAACTTCAAATATTCGAGTGATAGAAGAGGCTGCAATATCTCGCCTAAACGGTGAACCAGTGCCGAGTACAAGTGGTGGCATTCTAGGTCATGGGTTCCAGGCCTCAGAATATAATCACTTGAGTAGACAGGACGATTCTGATCGTGATGGTGACAGTGGATTCATCCAGACCAAGGCACCGCCGAATGTCCCTCTTCATGTAAACAAGAATGCATCTTTGCTGCAAGGCATTCAAACGCCTCCTGGTACAGTAGATGGAAATTTCCTTGAGACTGTGGAGGAGTTGACCAGCCAACAAACTGAGGAACAGTCTATGATTTGGGTCGAAGGAGTTGATTCCACTAATCCAAATGATAAGACGACACAATTTCCATCAGTGCAAGAGACAAACTCGAAGGCTAGCATTCGAAAAAACTCGAGGAGGAATGTGAAAAAAAGTAGGGAAAGAAGTTACGAAGCTGCAGGAAGTGATGCTTATTCTAAGCATCCAGTTGCAAGAAAGAAGAGAACAAAAGATGATGATCCAGAATACAAATATCCTTATGTGTTGAGAATGACTAAAAACAAGAGACAGAAATGTGACTGCGATGATAATACTGATGCTAATTCTGATTCTTCAGATGATTTGGATGAAGTAGTTGATCCAAAATATTTAGATGATGAGGAGACTCAGTCCTTATTAGCGAAAGAAACGAGGAGTGAGGCTACCGGGCAAGAAAATCCGAAGAGAGATGCAAAAGAGAATATGGAGAGATTTGAGGAGGTTAATGCTACTTCTAAATCACCTGTTTCAATTAGACGAGAAGAGACGAAGAGGGAAAAAAATAATAACCATGAGTCTGATCATCAATGTTCTCATGATGATGATGATGATAATGCTGCTGGTTCTAAGTCTCCTTATTGTAGTATAAGGATGTGGGAGAGGATGTATGGTCCAATAACGGTGGAGAAAAGAGAAAGACGTGAACCAATCAAGTTCAAGGAGGATTTCTCCATGGAAATCAAAGAAATTCCTCGTGATTCTGAATTTTCACGGGAATTATTGGATGCCCTTCATCATGACATGAGATATAATGTCAAAATAAATGGACAGCCAATTCTCGAAGATTTAGCCTTGTTGCATTATTTTATATGTAGACCAAACGATATACTACATTATAAGTGCAGACCTCGAGTGTTCACAATGATCAGCAATCTGAAATGGAAGATTTTCCAGGATAAAAAAATTAATGCACTTTATTACAGATTCTATGATTTCATTAGAGGCTATATTCATCAATTTGGTTTACCACAAGAAATATTAGATATATTTTTGTACTGGGAATGGCAGAAGAGCTTGGCTAAAAAAACAAAAAAATGAATTCAGGAACTATTTGTTTTTCATATTACATTCAAACTTGAAGTTATGTACAACGTTTTGTTCACATGTATTATTGTTAACGAAAAAATGTATTATTAATCTGTAATTGGTATTTTTTATCGTGAATATTCTCCATTCTCTTGTGTTTATCGTCGCTTCGAATGCAGTAAAGTACAATGAATAATAGAGTTAAAAATACAGAAATACATGAAACATTTAGAATCCACGTTGATCCTGCTTAGAAAAAAAAATAAAAAAAAGAAAACATTTCATCGTTCTCAGTTCTATTTGTATTGTCTTGGGAATTCAATCTCCTTGTCGGTCATCCCAATCGAACCCAATGTCAGTAAATTATTGTCAAATTAAATTAGCTAGTTTATTAATTAGTATTTTGTTAATTTTTGGAAAATTAACTGGCGCTCAACAAAATTATATTTATCGTCAAATCTTGAGCCCCGACAGCCTAAGACCCAAGCCGCATCGGGTGTAGCTTCTTGACTTGCATTTAAAATAATCAAATCAACAAATAATCTATACTAAAAAAAGAAGCTGTCTCAATATTAAAATTTTGTACTTATAGTCTTTCAAATTGTTCACATGTACTTCTTTTCCATTTTTCTGGAATAATTTAATAGTTACGAAAAAAAAATAAAAAATTGTCAGGTTTACTATTTTTAGTGTCTTCTCTCGGACAATGGTTTTCATTTGGATACAAAGAGACAAAAAATCGACGAAATTCTTGTGATTTGTTTGTTTGAATTTGAACACACTCGAAAGCCGGGGAAGCGGTGTAAGAAATACAAGGGGATTTTTTTTTGACGACTCGCTGACGTTGTTTCGTTTTTTCAATCTAGTGGTTCCTTGATCCTCTATTGAAGCCTATAAAAAAAATTATCATGTAAATAAAAACAAAACCGAGGCTTTTCTTCCACCATTGGCCTTCTAAATGAGCGCTTCTCGTACAGTTTACCGCGAGAATTCGATGAGCTCGGATACAAACAATATTTAGTCTCATCAGAGGGGCTATTCGTTTGGAAATCCGGTGACACTCTATTTTTTAAGCTTTATTTGAAGAGAATACGATCGGTACTTTTTGAGATATGTCCATTTTTCGAAAATTAGTTTTTAATAGAATTTCTGGAAACTATTCAACTGATGTTATTTATACGCATATATTATCTCGAGATTTGTATCAGTTAGATGCCTGTAAATTTTGAGCTTATTTGCATGATTAGTTCTCGAGTTATTGGCGTTTTAATGAATTTTTCAAAATTTGATATTTTGATGATGATTTGAAAAAAGTTGTATCACTTCCATTCGAAAGCATATTGCTAAAGTATCAGCAGAAAAAGCTATATCAGTTGGAAAGCAATACTATTATCCACTTGTTTTTTAATTAGAAGATGATTATGAAATTTGTGATTTTCAGAGGAAATTCAAAGGAATCTATGAGTCTTAAGTAGAATTTAGACGAAAATTCTACAACTTACTTGAATTTTCAAATGAACATAAATATTCAAAATCAAAATGACTTGAATTTTCAATTTTTTTTTTGAATTTTGAATAATGAATTGTCAAAATTTGATATTTCGATGATGATTTGAAAAAAGTTGTATCACTTTCATTCGAAAGCACATTGCTAAAGTATTAGCAGAAAAAGCTATATCAATTGGAAAGCAATACTATTATCCACTCGTTTGTTAAGCCTAAACGAACAATGATAGGAAAAATGTTGAAGTTGTGAGTCTATAAGTTAATAAAAAATCTCAGGAGTGAAGTAAAAATTTTTTCCACGAAAAAAAAAAATTTGCTCAGGTTTGTATATTTATTGAAATAAGAGTCATTTTCCATTAAAGAAGCAAATAACATTTACACTCATTATATTATTTAAACCCATGCAATAATTATCAATATTTTCTACGTTGATTATCTTTACGTCTTCCTGAAAAAGAAAAAAGGAACAGTAATAAAACATTCGAATAATTTACAAATAAAAAGAAACACTCGTGAATTCACGCATCATCAATCAGATCTTTATCATTCAGTAATTTTGTATTAACATTATTAGTCTCTGATTGTTCCTCCTTATAATAGCTGTGGTGTCTTTATTTTTTGAGGATTTTTTTTTTTACTCCAGTATATGCTCAATCACTCCCTTAAATATTATTCTATTGCCTCTTTTCCCACTCAAAAAAAAAATATTAAAAAAAAAAAACTTTTTTCAGGCTTTTACAGTGGTGTAACCACTCAACGCTGCTGGACGTTTCCCCCACTTCGCAGCCTGTGAAGCGGGCAGGCCAAGCAGCCCTCGTAAACCGAGGCATAGTGAGTCCAGCTTCAGCGTTAGAGGGTCATTTTGTCCGTTAACGTCGTGTGAAGTGGAAGTAAAAAAAAATCTTCATTCTATTCTATCGAAAGTGACAAAAATTGAAGAGGGGACTTAGAATCGGAACTACTTAGATATCTTCAAACTCGATCGTCCAATTTAATTAGTCAATAAATTTCTGTTTGTTGTAAAAATTACGAGAGACAAAATAATTTCGCGAGAAAAGTGAATCTGGCTTTCGAAATATTTTTTTATAATAATTTATTTGTTCGAAAAAATGCAAAAAAATTATGAAATGTACGCTAATTTCATTAACATAATTTTAATTTTATTCAAATTTCATTATTTTCAAATTTTGTTTTATTCTTTCAGGAAGTCATCAATTCTTTCAGACGCCACATCAACATCTCAGAAGGGTGATAATGTGGAACAGAATGGGCGATGTTCAGCTTCAGGAAGTCAAGGATTTCAGTCTCAAAAACAAAGTTATAGAACAGAACATTATGAGATGGGGGAGCTTATAGAGATGATGAACTTTCTCATAGACAATGACAGAATATCGTCCTGCTACTCAATCAACACTTGGAAGCTTATGGCAAGAGATGTAATTTCATTTTAATCAAGAAAAATTGAAGAATTCAAATTATATTGTGAAGTCCATCAGTCGTTCATTTTACGTAAATAAATAGACAAAAAATATTCAAAATATCGAACAAATGAATACATTTTTAGAAAATATTATTGGTTGCTTTCCCGCGCTTTTCTGTGGGCTAGCAATAAATTTTAGAGACACTGTGCCGTCTGCTCAAGGGTCTCACTTCAAAAATCCTCGTTTTTGGAAAGAGATTCGGATTTCAAAACGCGTAACAAAAAGAATTAACGAAGAGAAAATTTGAGTAAAAGGAAAACCAGGTATGGGCTCTCAAGTGACGAACGACGTAGTGGAGTTGGGCCCACTCTCGCTGTCTCTCTTTTTTTTACGACCCTCTCATCTGGTCGAGAGGGTCCGTTGAATATTTCCTTTTAAAATTCTGTCGCAATAATATCCAGACGTTTCTACAAGTGTTTAGAATTTTGGAGACTACGAAAATTTAACGGAAATTATTTCAGTAGTGAAGAGGTAAAACAGGATAAATCGACTTATCTTTGAGGTCATTTCAAAGGAAATATCTCGGAAACTAAGCGAGATAAGGTGATATTACTCATCTGTTTTTGTAGAGAATTTTCAAGAGTTACAAAAGAGTTTTAGGGCAAAATTGCTCTTTCTCGGTTATTTTTCAAGGTATTTTCAAAAAACTTAATGAGAAAAAAAGAGACTTATCTTGTTTTACCTCTTCACTACTGATTTGGAACAGATGTTTTTGTTTGACTCGAAAAATCTAGAAAACGGTATATTGTGGAGAAGAGAACGGGCCTCCCCAAAGCAAGACATAAGTTCACCTACATATAGGAAATTAAGACGAGACCATGAGGAGGGGATGGAGTGACCCTGAAGCATTGGTCCAGAAGACCTTTGAGAGAAAAATCTAAGACCAAGAAGTTACGTCATTAGTCTTCGACTCCTCTCCCTTAAGAAAATGAGGAAACGCCTCAAAAATAATTAAAAGGACCACAGAACTCTAATTTTTAAAGTTAGTCAAGTTCAAGCTCCGAAACCGTCAAGTTCAATTACTTTACAAGTGTCAACCGATTACGTCTACAAAAATGAGAAAAAAGGAAAAGAAGAAAACAGTTAAAAAGTGAAATAGAAGAATTTGAATATCATTCGAAAAGTTAATTATTAAACAAATAATTACAAATATTGTTCATGTTCAATTTCAAGTCAGTTCAAAATTAAATCATAAATGTGTTTGAATTGAATTCAAAGTAAAGTTTTCAAACGAATAGAATCAGAATAACTAAAAGTAGAAAGTCGACAAAAAGATTTTTATGTTTTTGTAAAATCGCGGAAATTGTTAGAATATAAATCAAATTGTTGTTTATTAAAAACTCCTTTAAATTCTTCTTTAAATCTCAATAAAATAAAGAATCTTGTCAACAGTTATTGTCATTCGAACATAACAATATGATACTGAAAATAGCAGAAATCTGACAATTTCTAGATTTTCTTTTTCTCTTAAAATCAATTGTTTAAAGAAAAAAATGGAAAATATGCATATTTAGTGAATCAAAAAAACCATAATTACAAATATTTAAATATATTTCTTCCAAAGTAATATATATGTTTACAAAATTCGAAAAAATTGTCAGATGTGTGCTGATTTTATATTGAGATTTATTCATATTGAGATGATATTGAAAATAGCAGAGATCTGCCCAATGTTTCCTTTTTTTTGCTTAACAAACAAATTTTCGGAAAAAGAAAAAATGCGCAAGCAGTAAATTAAAAAAACTATAAATGCAATTCTTTAAATATTTTTTTAATAATAATTTATTTGTTAAAAAAATTCAAAAAAATTGCCAGATGTCTGCTAATTTGATTCCCATGAATTGAGCAATTCCATTAATGCATAAATTTAATTCCAGAAATCGAAGAGGCAACCACGGAGCTTGCTCAAACATTTCAAAGAGGTGTTAGCCCCGAATATCGCCCAAGTCCTGAAGACAACGTGTAGAATCCGGGAAAAACAGTTACTTCAGAAATTCATGAAAGCCCACGAAGAAGCGCAAATTTTTGAAAACCCTTCGTCAGTCTCTCTCGCCGAAACCCTCTCATCGTCTTCTGCCGACAGCTCCAAAGTTGAAGCAGCATCAACTAAACTTCAGAAGTCAATTGCTTCAAAAAAGCCCAAAACACCGATGTCTTCAGGTTCTCGTAGATCTCTGGACGGGACAGTTATCTCGGACTCTGAGGAGGAGACTGATACGAAAGACACAAGACTGATAAAAGTACCTCCACTCATCAATGGATCTGCTGGTCAGCGACCCGTTGTCAAAGAGTCGTCACAATCAGAAATTAAGAAATCTGCACCTGTTACCAGTGACATCAGGATCACAAAAGAACTCGGGAAATCTGCTGATGCAGTATCAACACCGAGCATCGAACCAAAGACTGAACCAAAAGAGGATGAAGACGATGTAGTCTTGATTGAGACTGCGGCCTGGAACGACGAGGCAAAGCTGGTTGAAGTAAAGCTTCCCATCGAGCCTTCCGATGAGTCAGCCGTCGAGACAGCTATTCTGCCGCCTGTTGTTAATAGGAGAAATGACGATAATAATCGTCAAATGCAATCGGTAGAAGAGGAGAGTAGAACGGAGCTCAATGGAGGAATAGAATTTTCGAATTGTCTTAGGCTCGATCAGGATAAGCCTTGTTCTCCAAGTGTCCCATCGAATGCTGGAGAGAGTCATCCTGTTGGCATTGAAGAAGAAAAGCGAGAGAAAAATCTTCCAACAACTCCTGAAGCCGAAATTCCTTTTAAGACTGAACTAAAGCTGAAGAACGAGAGTCAGACCTTTACTTCAGGGACACCTCCACTCCAGGTGGATTCTTCATGGAGATCCAATGATGTCAAACAAGAAAAGCCTTGTACAAGTGCTCCGACGATTTCTGATTATCGTACACATGCTCTCGACCATGAAGAACTCATAATTAAAGAGGAATTCCCAGTTTCTCTAGTTGAGGTTGACCCAAGACTCGCTTCGCCGCAAAGGTGTCAACTGCAACTTGAAGAAATGCAGAATTGTATCAAGCAACTGATGGAGGTACAATCTGCGGATCCACTCAACGAAGTTAATTCTACTGATCTGGATGATGGGGAGACAAAGTTTCCACCAGTGCGAGAAACGACGTCGAAAGCTACCATGCAAAAAAACTCGGGGATAGATGTGAAAAAGGGGAGAAAAAGAAGTAATTCAGCTGCAGGAAGTGATGCTCATTTTGAACCTCCAGTTGTGGAGAAGAAGGGTAAAAGAGCTGATAATGCTGATTACAATGGTTCTAATCCGATGAAAACCGCGGGAAAATCGAGGCAGGAAACTGCCAACGGCGATGATGCGAATTCGTACGAAGTATTTCATTCAACGGATTCAGATGATAATGAGAAGACCAAGAGGGAAGAATATAATAAGGATAATTCTAAATGTCCATGTTTTCATGTTGATTATGCTTGTTCTAAATCTCCGTGTCGTAGCATCAAATTGTGGAAGAAGATGTATGGCCCGATAACGGTTGGAAGGAGAAAGTGCCGCAAACGAATTGAGTTCAATAAGGATTTCTCCATAGAAAGGAAAAAACTCCCTGAAGATTCTGAATTTTCGCAGGAATTATTGAATGCACTTAATCATGACATGAGATATGCAATACAAGGACAAGATATTCTTGCAGATTTAGCTGTGCTGCATTATTTTATATGCAGACCAAGGGATATTCAATCGATTGGGGGAAGAAGAGTGTTTGAAAAGATCTACGATCTAAAATGGAAAATTTTGCAGACTAAATTCAAAATTGGTGGATTAGGTTTTAACAGATTTCATAATTATATTAGAGGATATATCGATGAATTTGGTTTACCAGAAGAAATTATGAATGAATTTTTGCACTGGGAATGGGAGAAGAGCTTGAAGCACAAAACAAAAAAATGAATTCTAGTTTTTATATTATATATTTAAACTTGAAGTTATATATAACGTTTTGTTCAATGTATTATCGAGTAAAAAAAAATTATGGACGTGTGATAATTTTAAATAATTTAAGACAATTTGTAGATTAAGAATGCTAAAAGTATTTGAAGATATCGATGTGAAATAGTGTAATTACTTGAAATGACTATTTTTTTTTACGGCTCAGTATTGGAGTCTATTCAGCCTTTCCATGAATATTAATGTGTTTTTTTGTTAAGCCTAAACGAACAGTGAGAGGATAAATCTTGAAGTTGTGAGTCTATAAGTTAATGAAGAATCTCGGGAGTTAACTGAATATATTTTTCTACGAAAAAAAAGAAAATTTGTTCACGTTTGTATACTATTGAAGTGAGAATAATTTTTCATTAAAAAAAAAAAAAAACATCTACACATTATATTACTTGAAACCATTCAATAATTATCAATAGTTTATACGTTGATTATCTCTGCGTATTCCCGAAGAAAAAGAAGCGACAGTAACAAAACATTCGAATAAATTACACATAAAAAAAAACAGCTTCTGCTTTAAAAAAAAATATCAAAAAAATAAAGAATTCTTTGTTATTCTAATAATGAAATCAGAACGCATCTGCTACTTTTTTGAATTTTCCAACAAATAAATTATACTATTAAAAAAAAATTTAAAAAACATGCGCTTATATAGTTCATTGAATTTTCTGCACGTGCATATTTTTTATTTCTTTTAATAATTTATTTGTTAAGAAAAGGAAAATCTTGAAATTTTGTTAGATGTCTGTTATTTTCACTATCATTTTTTCTTAAAAAAAAGAAGCTTTATAATAGCATTGATTCTCACGAATTTCGAAAAAATGGCGAAATTCAAAAATCACGAAACTGTTTTATCAACTAATGCTTTTCTCCCCCCTCCCCATTCTCGTTTCAAATGCGAGCGCTTTTCGCACCTTTTACCGCCAGAATTCGTTGACCTCGTACACAAACAATACATAACCTCAATCGTTTAATTATAGTTATTCAATAAATTTCAGTTTTCTGTTATAATTGTGAGGAAAAAGATGTTCCTGTGAAATGGAAAAAGACTGTCTTCACTAAAAATCCAATAATGACGCAGTTTCAAAGAAAATTGCTTAAACATCATCGCACTACATTCATCAATGATTCAGATGAAACTGACGAGGAATTGCCTAATGATCCTGACAGGTCAATATCAAAAGATATTAAATCAATAGCTACTCAAACAGTAGATCCCAAGGCCATTAGGCGCAGTCAGTACTTGAAGAATGTTGCAGCATTGTCAAAAGAATCGTAAGTTGCCATTGTTTTTGTCTCAAATTCTTCGACATAGCTTGAGGTAAAGAAGTGCCTTTGATAAATTCATTGAATTCTTCATGTAATGTTAGTGTTTTTAAGTGTCATTGTCATTAAAGTGTACGTAACTTAACATATACTCAAAGGGCATGTTAAAGACACGCAATAGGCACTTCTTTACCTCTAGACTTATCGCAAATTCTTTTGCTTCTCTTTGTTCTTGGATATCTTGGAAATCGAGGGTGACAGAGGATTTTTCATGAGGACCTTTTTTGTAGAGAAAAATGAGGCTCACGAAAAGGTTATCATGAAAAATTGTCTATCTCTGTCAGATGCTGAGATATCAACGAAAAACTGATTGGGGTATTGGGATGGATTTTTAATTTTACTGAAAATAACAGACATTTGACAATTTTTAGTTGTTTTTCCTTTTTTAGACATAAATTTATGAAAAAATGAAAAATATGCCTTTTTTGATTTGGGACGAGAAGATAAATTATCATAAAGAAATATTTAACAAATTTGGAATTATAGTTTTTCAATATTCTACATTTATTGAAATACTGCAAATAAGTGCAAATTTCCTGAAATTTTTTTTTTATAATTTATCTTGTTGTTCTAAAGCAAAAAATGAATAAATTGTATACATTTCGTATTTTGTTACGCCCTTTCCACTCTAAGTCGATGATTTCTTTGGAAAAATTCTGAAAAATTGTTAGAAGTTGTTGCTAATTTCATTATCGTAATTTTTTATTGTATTTACTAATTTTCAAATTTTATTTTATTCATTCAGGACATCAGCAACTTCTTCAGAGATCCCATCCACATCTCAAAAGACTGATAATACGAAACAGAATGGATTCTGTCCGGCATCAGGAAGTCAGATGTGAGCTAATCTCTTTATTATCATAAAATAGCAGACATCTTACAATTTTCAGTATTATCTATTAATAAAGGGAATTATAAAAAAAAGAAAAAAACATATGTACATGAAGAAAATGCAAAAAACTATGCAAAAGTACAAATTTTTGTAATATTTTTGTATTACAATAATTTATTTATTGAAAAAAACTTTGAGAGTAGTCAGACGTCTGCTAATTTTATTATTATAATTTTTTATTGCATTCAAGAATTCTCAAATTCATTTTTTTTTCATTTAGGAAGTCATCGACTCCTTCACAAGCCCCATCAACATCACAAAAGACTGACAATACAAAACAAAATGGATTATGTTCAGCGTCAGGAAGTCAGATGTGAGCTAATTTTTTTATCATCATAAAATAGCAGGCATTTGACGATTTTTAAGATTATTTATTTAACGAAAGTATTTGATAAATAAAAAAAAATATGCACATGGAGAATATTGGAGAAATTATAAGTGCAAATTATTCAAATATTTTTTTTATTAATAGTTAACTTGTTTGAAAAACTTTGAAAAAAATGTCAGATGTGTGCTAATTTCCTTATCCGAATTTTCATTATCTTTAAGACTTTTAAAATTTGATTTTGATTATTCAGGAAGTCATCAACTCTTTCACAAGTCCCATCAACATCTCAGAAGGGTAAAGATGATAATACGAAGCAGAATGGCTTCTGTTCAGCATCAGATAGCCAAGAATCTCAGTCTCAGTCTCAAACTCAAAGTTATAGAACAGGATTCTATGATGTGGAGGAACAGGTGGAGATGATCAACTTCGTCATTGACAATCACAGAATATCGTCCTGCTGCTCAATCCACACTTGGCAGCTTATGGCACGAGAAGTAATTTAATTATAATTAAGAAGAGTTGAAGAATTAGCATAATATGACACTAAAAATAGCAGAAATCTGACAATTACTAGATTTTTTTTCCTTCTTTTAAACTCAATTGTTTAAAAAAATGGAAAATAAGAACATTTAGTTGATTCAAAAAACTATGAAAGTAAATTTTATAACTTTTTTTTTAAATAATAGTTCGTATGTTTGAAAAATTCCAAAAAATTGTCAGATATGCGCTAATTTTACTTCAATACTGAGATGATTTTGAAAATAGCAGAGATCTGAAAATTTTCCGTATTTTTTTTCTTAAAAACAAATTATTTTCATAAAATAAAAAAAATGCACAAGTAGAAAATTTAAAAAACTATAAAAGTGAATTTTTTAAACTATTTTTCAAAATAATAATTCAGATATTGAAAAATTCCAAAAAATTGTCAGATGTATGCTAATTTCATTTCCATCAATTCATGAATTAACATAGTGACTCATTGTACAATACTCCATAAATTTAATTTCAGAAATCGAGAAGACAACCACAGAGCTTGCTCAAACAATTCAAAGAGATGATAGCCCCGAATATCGCCCGATTCCTCAAGACAATGCGTAGAATTGGAGAGCCAAGATTATTGGAAAAATTCAGGAGAGCGCTCCAACAAGCGCAAATCCTTGAAGACCCAACAAGTGCTCTGCTCTCACCATCAGCAGTCTCTCTCGCCAGAACCCTCTCATCGTCTTCTGCCGACAGCTCCAAAGTTGAAGCAGCATCATCTAAACTCCAGAAGTCAATAGCTGCAAAAGAGCCCAAAACACCGATGTCTTCAGGTTCTCGTAAATCTCTGAACGGGACAGTTATCTCGGACTCTGAGGAGGAGACTGATAAAAAAGACACAAGACTGATAAAAGTACCTCCACTCTTCAATGGATCTGCTGGTCAGCGACCTGTTGTCAAAGAGTCGTCACAAACAGAAATTAAGAAATCTGCACCTGTTACCAGTGACATCACGATCACAAAAGAACTCCGGAAATCTGCTGATGCAGTATCAACACCGAGAATCGTACTAAAGACTGAACCTGAAGAGGATGAAGACGATGTAGTCTTCATTGAGGCTGTGCCCTGGACCGATAAGACAGATCTGGTTGAAGTGAAGCTCCTCCTCGAGACTTCCGATGAGTCAGACGCCGAGACAGTCATCCTGCCTGTTAGTAACCGGAGAAAAGACGAGATTGATCGAAGAAGGGAATCAGTGGAAGAGGAGAGCAGAACGGAGGTCAATGGAGATAGGGAATCTCCGAATTGTCTTAGGGTCGAGCAGAAAAAATGCAATTCTCCCAACCCAAGTGTCCCAACGAATGTTGGGGAGAGTCATCCTACAGAAATTAAGGGGGAAAGGCTGGAAGAAAATGATGCAGCAGCTCCTAGAGCTGAAATTCCTCCGAAGATGCAACGAAAGCTGAGAAATGAGAGCCAGGATTCTACATCGAGGACAATTCCAATTGAGGCGCGTTATTCACGGAGAAAAAAAAGTGTCGAGCACGAAGAACCTGTTGATGTACAGAACACAAGTACTCCAACAATTGCTGATCTTGGTTCAAGTACTCCAGAAATTATTGATCTTGGTTCAAATGTTTTCGACGATAAAGAACTGATCATTGATGAGGACCCTTCACCTGCTCCAGCCAATCCTGAATGGAGACTCTCGCAAATAGACAGGAAACTCTTCCAAGAATGTCGAGTACTCGTAGAAAGGCTCATTCTTGAAGAACCAAAACCTCTGGCAACTCCAAAGCAGAAACGGAAGCTGCGACATTCGGCGCCAGAAGGAACTCCAAGTCTTCTCAGATTTGGGTTCAGAAGATCTCTTCTAAAATCCCCAAGAACTTCAAATCCTATTAAAATTGAAGAATCTCCTGCTAAATCTTCGGAATCTCCTGCAAAATCTTTAAGAACTCCAGTAAAATCTTCGACGACTCCTCCAAAATCTTTAAGAACTCCTGTAAAATCTTCAAGAACTCCTGAAAAATCTTTAACATCTCCTGCAAAATCTCCTCAACGATTTCCGAAGATTCGCATCATCAAAGAGGCTGCAGCATCTCGTCTAGATCGAGAACCAGTACCAAGTACAAGTGGTGGTATTCTAGGTCATGGGTTCCAGGCCTCAGAATACAATCACTTGAGCAGACACTACGACTCTGACAGTTCCAGTGACACTGGATTCATCCAGACGAAGAGACCACCTAATGTCCCTCCTCGTGTAACCCGAAACGTCCCCCTTTCGCGAGGAGTTCAACTGCCTCCTTGTCCCATAGAAGTGAATTCGCATGAGAGGGTGGAGGAGTGGATCCTCCAGCAAATAGCAGCACAATCTGCGGTTCTAGACGACCAAGTTGATTCCACTGATCCAGATGATGAGGAGACCCAGTTTCCACCAGTTCGAGAGACAAGGTCGAAGGCTTCCAAGCGCAAAAACTCGGGGAAAAACGCGGAAAACAGTAAAAAAGGGAGCAATGCAGCTGCAGGAAGTGATGCTCCTTCTAAACCTCCAGTTGCTAAGAAGAAGAGGAAAAAACCTGAAGATGCTGATTCAAAATGTTCTAATTCGATGAGAACGACGAAAAAAAGGAGACAGGAAAATGACAATGATGATGATGTTGATGCTAATTCTGAGTCTTTCAACAGTTCTAAGAAACTGAAGAGAACACAACCTGCGGATTTGGATGAAGTAGTTGATCCAACTGATGATGAAGAGACGCAGTTTCCTCCAGTTCCAGAAACAACGTCGAGATTTTTTTCCAGACGAAAGAACTCTGAGAAAATTGTTGAAAATCCTACGAAAGGAGCTCGTGCAGTTCATCTTGTAATTGATTCTGAATCTCCTATTGCAGTAAAAAGGAAGACGAAAAGGAGGATAGAAGCTGATAGTGATGAAGCTGATCCAAAAAGTCCTAATTCACTCAGAACAGAGAAAAAAAAAGAGGAAACTGATACTGATGATGAGATTGAGATTCTGGAAGTTCGGAGATCTAAGAAAAATCCTGTTCAGCAGAAAAAACAAGCCAGTCCAAAGGCAAAACCGCAGAAAGGTCCAAAAAAAGCTAATAAAACTGCTTCTAATTCTAAATCTACTGTTTCAACGAGAAGAGGAGCAAAAAAGCGGAAAAAGGCTGATGACTGTGGTTCTGATGATGAACATCCTCCTCGTTCAAGGAGAAAAGTGAAAAAAGAGAGAGAAAAATCTGATGATAGTAGTGATGATGCCAGCAGTTCTTCTGGTTCTTCCGGTTCATCTCCTTACAGAAGCATAAGAATGTGGGAGCGAATGTACGGTCCAATAACTGTTGGACACAGAGAAACTGGTACAAGGATCCAGTTTAAGGAAGATTTTCACATGGAGCGTCCAAAAATACCTGCGGATAGTGAATTTTCCGAAGAATTATTAAAGGCACTTTATCGAGACTGGAAGCGCGAGAGAAATCCAAGGAGAAAAGCTCTCTTTATGGATTTAGCTATACTGCATTATTTTATATGCCTACCAAGAAAGATAAGAAACTGCTTTGGAAAACCTGTGATTCGGCACATTTTAAGACAAAAATGGAAAATTCTTGCTAATAAAACATTTGAGGCACTTCGAACCAGATTCAGAAATTATATTATGGGATATTTTACGGAATTTGGTTTACCAAAAGCAATTCACGATTTATTTTTATACTGGGAATGGCAGAGAGATTTAGGTATTAAAATGTATGAATAAGTTTTACGATTATTTGATTTTTTTTTTAATAAGTATTGTTTAATGGTGGGGAAGGTGGGGTAAAATGGGCACTTTGATTGAATGATTTGAGATAGAAATTTTCTGATGATTCCATTGAAAAGCTGAAGAAATTTTAGATGGAAAACATGAGTCAAAATCATTTTTTTTTAATTTTTTGAAAATTTTTCTTTTTTGGACAAATTTTGAAGGGGTTTTCCTTTTGAAAATCGAAAAAATTCACTTTTTCGGTGATATCTCCGGTTCTTTAGGTTGTAGTGACTTGGGGCTGATCTCAAATGAAAGATGAGCTCATTTCTCATCGATTTATGTGGTTCCAATTTTTCTAAAATCAATTTTTCAATTATTTATAGGCCATTTTCTGAAAATCAGTTTTTGCCCTATAATTACTTGAAAAAATTGATATTTTTCTTTTTGAACCCCATAAATCGATGGGAAATGAGCTCACCTTTCATTTAAAATCAACTCCAAGTCGTTACGATCAATAGAACCAGAGATATTCTCGAAAACCTAAAATTTTCCGAAGAACAAAAGAGTTTTACCTTCAAATCTTGCGAGAAAAAAAGAAATTTTTGAAAAATTCCAAAGAATAACTTCCGACATATGATTTTCATGGGAAATTTCCTCAGCTTTCCAATGAAATCATCAGAAAAAACCTATCTCCAATATTCCCATCAATTTCGAGTAATTTTCATAGTATAAAATACCAAAACTAACATGTGCCCGTTTTACCCCATCTTCTCCTATTATCAGATAGAAAAAATATGAACATATCATAAATTTGATACTTTTTGTTTTTTTCTTTAAATCAATGAATTTACTATTTAATGCATTTTTTTTGTTAACGAACAATGAGACGAAATTTTTTCTGATAAAAACAATCGGAAAAATGTTAATGAAGATTATTCTAATTGTATCTTTCTTTTTTTAGTGGAAAGCCAGGGGAAAAAGAAGACGAGAGCGAATACTCGTCATCCTGATCACGAACGTCCTCAACCGAAAAGAACAGCGAGAACCGATGAAGAGGAAACTGATGAAGATGATGCTGATTCTGATGCTAATTCGCGGTCTTCTGAAAGTAGCAGGGAAACAAGAGCACAATCTGTAGATTCAGCCCAAGTGATTGATATTATCACATTGTCTTCAGATGATGAGCCTCACAAATCTACAAGACAGAAAAGCCCGGACCAGAAGAGCCCGAAGAGAAAGGCAAAAGTCAATAGAAAAAGAGTTCATGCAGCTTCCAATCATTCTAAATCTCCTGATTCAATGAAAAGTGGACCGAAAAAGAGGAAAAAGGATGATAATGATGATAATGACTACAAATATCCTGATTCTATCGCATCAGTGATTAAGAAGAGAGAGGAAACTGATGACAATGATGATAATGATGATAATAATGATAATGATGATGATAATGATGCTAATTCCACGTATTCTGAAGGAAGCAAGGAAGAAATAAAAGTCCAAATTTCAGATTCGCCTGAAGAAAGTGAGTTAAGTGAGTTTAAACATTCAGATGATGATGAAAGTCATTCGCCAGTACTGAAAAAAATGAGGGGAAAGGCTATCGTGCAGAAAAATCCGAAGAAAAACAAGGAGAAAGCAGAAGAAAAGATGAAAAAATCCGAGAAAATTCATGATAGGTCCAAATCATCTGTTTTAACGACACAAAAAAAAGAGACAAAGAGAGAAGAAGATGATAGTGACGAGTCTGATCATCAATCCTCTTCTTCTTCTTCTTCTTCTGATGATGATAATAGTGCTGCCAGTTCTGAGTCTCCTTTTCGTAGTATAAGAATGTGGGAGAGGATGTATGGTCCGATAACAGTTGAGAAAAGAGAAAAATGCAAGCGGATCAACTTCGACAAAGATTACATAATAAAAAAGAAGAAAATTCCTCCAAATCGTGAATTTTCACGGGAGTTATTAGATGCACTTCATCATGATTTGAGGCATAAAATCAAAAGAGGTGGACAATTTATTGTCGAAGACTTGGCATTGCTGCATTACTTCATATGTAGACCATACGATATAAAAAATAGTTCGAGAAGAGAAGTTTTTCGAAAGATCTGCAATTTGAAATGGAAGATTTTCAATAATAAAAAAGGCTTGACACTTTATCATAGATTCTATGGGTATATTAGAGGATACATCGATAAATTTGGTTTACCAAATGAAATATTGGATGAATTTTTGTATCGAGAAATGGAATTACAGAGGAAAAACATGGGCAGCAGAAGAAGAAAAGATTAATTAAA
This sequence comes from Aleiodes leptofemur, assembly GCA_963942555.1. Lineage (NCBI taxonomy): Eukaryota > Metazoa > Arthropoda > Insecta > Hymenoptera > Braconidae > Aleiodes > Aleiodes leptofemur. Next base: position 2,099,393 of record OZ012609.1, read on the forward strand.
CTATTTGTTTTTTTTTATATATTATATTTAAACATGAAGTTATGTACAACGTTTTTTTCGTTCAATGTATTTATCAAGTAAAAAAGAAAAAATTATGAAAGTGTGATAAATCTGATATTTTAAATAATTTAAGACAGTTTATAGCTTAAGAAGTGCTAAAAGTATTTGAAGATACATATGTGAAACAGTGTAATTACTTTCCATGACTATTAATGTGTTTTTTATTTTTTTTTTAAGCCTAAACGAACAATGATAGGAAAAATGTTGAAGTTGCGATTTTATAAGTTAATGAAGAATCTCAGGAGTAAACTAAATATATTTTTCTACGAAAAGAAAAAAAATTTGTTCACGTTTTTATATCTATTGAAGTAAGATTAATTTTTCATTAAAAAGAAGAAAAACATTTACACTCATATTACTTGAACCCATTCAATAATTATCAAATAGTTTTTACGTTCATTATCTCTACGTATTCCCGAAGAAAAAGAAGAAACGACAGTAATAAAAAATTCAAATAAATTACACATAAAAAAAGAAAAACACTCTGTGAAATTCACGCATCATCAATCGGATTTTTATCATTAAGTAATTCCGTATTAACGTTATTAGTCTGTAATTGTTCTTTCTTATCGTGTATATTTTTCATTCTTTTGCGTCTATTGCGTCTGTGAATGCAGTAAAGTACAATAAATAATAGTGTTAAAAATACAGAAACACATGAAGCAACTAAAATCCATGTTGATCGTGCTTTTGCTGTTTGTTCACGCAATTTGATAACATAATTGCATTCATCAAATATCCTTAATGTCGAATTTTTCTCAATATGATCATCGTATTTGCATTTTTCAGTGTATTTAGTATCGCATTTTATTTTAGCCGGATAAGTCGTGATATTTCTGTATTTAATCCAATTATTTAAGCTGACGCAGCTGCAGTAGTCCAAGGACAATGGATTATTTGAGATATCCAGGGTCTGGAGTGAGCAGAAAATAGAAATTTCCTCGGTTTTAATGCTTCTTATTAAATTTGCAGAGACATTTAAGTACTTCAATTGCGGTAGAATACCAAGGTGTGGCAGTGACGTTAATTTATTCTGTGATAAATCCAGTATTTCGATGTTTGAATCCTCGGCAAAGCTAGTTGATTCAATCGATGCCCTTTCCATATCATTCATCGATAAAAATAAACGCTTCAACGATGGCAGTGTCAAGAGACTCTTTGGAAATTCGAAAATACTGTTACTATCTAAGTTCAAGTGCACCAAATTACGTAAACGCGAAAATACACCATCGTCAATTCTTCTTATTATGTTGTCGCTTAAATAGAGCGTTGACAAACTCGTGTAAGCTGCGAGGGTCTGATTGTTGAAATTTCTCAGGCGATTCGATGATAAATCCACTATCTGTGAACAGAGAGAGAAAAGAATTTTTTAAATTAAATTCCAGGATACATTTTTTTACCTCTACGTTTGAATGAACTGGAAATTTTATGAATACCTTGGAAACTTGGAGTGAGAGGGAAAAAGAGAGGGAGAGGGAGAGAAAGGAGTTGGAGGGGGGTCACTCGCAAAGTCAAGGAAAATTCCTCCTGGAAAATGTGGTAATTGAGAATTCTCTTTTGTGTTTTGCGTGAATTGTTGAAATGTTTGATATTTCTATAAATATGAAAGGAAAAAATAGGGGAATAGAATATAAAGACCAATAGATGGACGATTAAGGATGATTGGGAGGTACAATCGGAAAAAAAGGTAAATTTTTGGATAAAATCGTTAAAAACAATTTATACAAGAGGAAATTATCAAATCTAATTCAGTGAATCTGTTGAGAATATAATGAGAAATAGAATAAACCTTAGAAACAAAAAATTAATTGAATATTGCAAAATTTTTATTATTTTTTACATTTCTTTGAATCTTGAAAATTTTGAAAAAATGTAAAAAATAATGAAAATTTTGCAATTTTCGATTAATTGTTTGTTTCTAGGGATTATTTTGTTTCTCATTGCATTTTTCACAGATTCACTTCATCAAATTTGAGAATTTCATCTTGTATAAAGGTTTATTAACGGTTTTATGGAAAAATTTGTCTTTTTTTTTCGATTGTACCTCCCAATCATCCTTTAGGAAATGTTGGGGTTTATTGGAGTGTATAAAATATGCAAATTACGTAGAGAAACTGCAGAAGAGAGTGACACAGAGGAAAATGTGCAACAAATAAAGTAAAACTCAATTTAACTTTGATCATGAGAAGATAATTAATGAAAATCGGGAAAAACGCGGAATATAACTGAAACTTTCAATAGATAGACAGTAGCATATTCGCTGTGCCATGATTATGAATTTTAATTAACTAATTTGTAAACTGAGAGCAAAAAAAGGAGGTAGAAACTATAAAATATTTGTTCCATTAGTCCTTAACAAACATTTTTTTGAAATAATTGGTAAAATAGTTGAATTTACTGAATTCTGCTCCATTGAAACAATATAAACTTTTTGAATCTACTGAATTTCGTTAATTTGAACGAATCAAAAGTTTGAAGAAACAAAATTTACCAAATTCAACAACTTTTCTATTTCTTAAAGAAAAAATATTTCCTAAGGACCAGTGAAACGAATATTTGATAGCTTTCACCAGTTTTTTCGGCTCGGAAACTGGAGAGAAAAGCAACAAAGCCATTTAGCGCGTTTCTATCCGTACAGTAGAAAAACGTTAAAATTTTGTATAAAATCGTTGATAACAATTTTTATGAGATAAAATTCTGAAATTTGATGAAGTGAATCTGTGAAGAATGTAATGAAAAATAAGATAAGTCCTAGAAACGAAAAATCATTTGAAAATTGTAAAATTTTCTATGCTTTTTACATTCCTTCATTTTTTCAAGTTTTGAAGGAATTTTCAAAACCACAGAAAATTTTCCAATTTTCAATTAATTTCTTGTTTCTACGACTTATTTCATTTCTCATTACATTCTTTACAGATTCATTCCATCAAATTTGAGAATTTCATCTCGTATAAATTGTTATTAACGATTTTATACAAACATTTAACTTTTTTTTTGACTGTACAGATAGAAACACCTTAATTATTTCCATAACACTCAATAAAAGGGGAACCGTCCATCTTTTGGTAGGTGTCTATCGACTGGTCATGTTACCCTATAAAAAAAATTATTAAAAAATAATTATTAATGTGATTGCAGCAAATCCCAAGTGATTCTTGATATAATTGATTTTTTTTACAATTCGCGCTTATCCCCCCCCCCCTCCCCCCCCCCCCCTTTTTCACGTGAAAACTCGTGGGAATAAGCGAATGCATTACGAGATCTCCTTTTCGCCCCAATAATTCCCAGACGAGAATCCAGTTAAATTATTTTTATCAAATCTATTTATTATCACGAGATTCATTCCTATCTCTTCGCAAATTCGCGAAAAAAAGAAGAAATTTTATATTTTATATTTATATTTATATTTATTTTTTTCATATTTATTTTTAAATTTTATATTTATTTTATATACCTCAACGTCTGTCCTGAGACTCGCAGGTATTTCCTTGAGACCCAAATCAGCGCAAACTGCTTGCAGCATTTTCGTTGATGTCTTACTGTATTGACATCTGCGCCTGGGTTGTTGTACATGATCAGACAATAGTAGGCCATCAGTTTGAAATCCAAATGCAAGAATTTCACCAGGTACAGTTGATGACAAACTCATCCATAGAACGAGAAATTCAATTAATCCGTGTGCATTCATTGCTGCTGCATCTGAAATTAAAAAAAAATGTTTAATTCATCTATTTTTTTTTTTAGAAAAAAAAACGAAATAGAAAATGAAAAAACTCAAGTAAATTTAAAGAAAAAATAGAAAAACTCCTGGAAATCTAAAAAAAAATAGGAAAATTCAAGTAAATCCAAGAAAAAAATAGAAAAATTCAAGTGAATTTAAAGAAAAAATTGGAAAACTCAAGTAAATTTGAAGAAAAAATAGAAAAACTCAAGTAAATTTAAAGAAAAAATAGAAAAACTCCTGATAATTTAAAGAAAAAATAGAAAAACTCAAGTAAATCTAAAGAAAAAATGAAAAAACTCAAGGAAATTTGAAGAAAAAATAGAAAAATTCAAGTAAATTTAAAGAAAAAATAGAAAAATTCAAGTAAATCTAAAGAAAAAATAGAAAAATTCAAATAAATCTAAAGAAAAAATAGAAAAACTCAAGTAAATTTGAAGAAAAAATGGAAAAATTCAAGTAAATCTAAAAAAAAATAGAAAAATTCAAGTAAATTTGAAGAAAAAATAGAAAAACTCAAGTAAATTTAAAGAAAAAATAGAAAAACTCCTGGAAATTTAAAGAAAAAATAGAAAAACTCAAGTAAATCTAAAGAAAAAATGAAAAAACTCAAGGAAATTTGAAGAAAAAATAGAAAAATTCAAGTAAATTTAAAGAAAAAATAGAAAAACTCAAGGAAATCTAAAAAAAAATAGAAAAATTCAAGTAAATCTAAAAAAAAAATAGAAAAATTCAAGTAAATCTAAAGAAAAAATGGAAAAATTCAAGTAAATCTGAAGAAAAAATGGAAAAACTCGAATAAATCTGGAAAAAATTCAAAACCAAAGCGCAAGAGAAAAAACTCCTTTCGATATGCAGTTTCTGTTCATTTTAAATCCCCTGATTAAATAAAAAATGGGATGAAAAAGTGAAAAAGGCGCTAATAACGATGGTGATGATCACAAATACCCTAATCCTATGAGACCAATGATAAAAAAGAGATTCTTAATCATCTGCAATTAATCTGCAATTAAAAATGAATTTTTAATCCACCTATTTTTTTTTTTAACGAAAGAAAAAATAAAAACTGGAGGAAATGTGTAAAGAAAACTAAAAAGATAGTTAAAAAAAATGAGAAAAAAAAAGAAAATTGTAAAAAAGAGATGAGTGCCACTCGGTGGGTTGACTTTGATGGGTTGAACCTTGGGGCCACTCTCTCTCCGTATGTCTCTTGGGCTTCAAAAATAGGACTTATCGTTTAAAACCGTCCGCCCAGTCCTCCAAGAAGACGAGTAAACTCCACACATTTTTTTTTGCCTCTTCTCTCGCGAAAAAAAAGGGAAAAAAAGAGAAAAAGAAGAATCCCAAGAGAGAGTTTTTACCTCTCAACCTCTACTCTCTCTGTTGATTTTGTGGGATGAAGTAGGGGGGCAAAGTACAATTATGCAATTTACATTAAACAATGCAGTTGCAAAATGGGGCCAAGAAGTGCTCCAATTCTCTTGAAAACCATAATTCCCACGAAATAGCGTGAAAAAGCCCCGAAATTCTCTTCAAACGAAGAGAGATAAGAACATTTTCGTTGATATCATTTTTTTTGGAGCCCTCGATCTGCCCTGGAAAAAGGTCACGCTATTCTCCCATATCTCTTGAAAATGTTGAGAAATTCTGGAAAAAAAACAAGTGGATAATAGTACTGCTTTCCAACTGATATAGCTTTTTCTGCTAATACTATAGCAATATGCTTTCGAATGGAAGTGATACAACTTTTTTCAAATCATCATCAAAATATCAAATTTTGAAAAATTCATTATTCAAAATTCAAAAAAAAAATTGAAAATTCAAGTCATTTTGATTTTGAATATTTATGTTCATTTGAAAATTCAGGTAAGTTGTAGAATTTTCGTCTAAATTCTACTTAAGACTCATAAGATTCCTTTGAATTTCCTCTGAAAATCACAGATTTCATAATCATCTTCTCATTAAAAAAACAAGTGGATAATAGTATTGCTTTCAAACTGATATAGCTTTTTCTGCTGATACTTTAGCAATATGCTTTCGAATGGAAGTGATACAACTTTTTTCAAATCATCATCAAAATATCAAATTTTGAAAAATTCATTAAAACGCCAATAACTCGAGAACTAATCATGCAAATAAGCTCAAAATTGACAGGCATTTAACTGATACAACTCTCGAGATAATATATGAGTATAAATAACATCAGTTGAATAGTTTCCAGAAATTCCATTAAAAACTGATTTCGAAAAATGGACATATCTCAAAAAGTACCGATCGGATTCTCTTCAAATAAAGCTTAAAAAATAGAGTTTGTCGAGAGGGAGTTTTCCACAAAATATGAAATTTTTCTATAAAACCGTTTTGCTGTAATTGAGACTTTTATGCACACAAACATACAGACATGCCCTAAAAATATCATTTTCTCTCTATTTAGATCATTTTAAATTTCTTCTATCAAAAAAATTACAATCGAAAATTCTGATGATTACATAGCTTCTATTCGGAAGCAAAAAAGAACGAAAAATATCAAGAAAATCGAATGTTTCCTCAGCCTCTAATTTAAAATAGCTGAGCCCCAATTGATACCACTATCGGTTGCCTAGATCCAAGAAAACAGATTAGCAGAAATCACCTCGTGCCACTCGACTGAATAATCCCAATTATTCTCGTAAATGACCCAATTGAAAATTCGAAAAAAAAAAGCCCGCGCTAATGCAGTCGACCCAAATCCACCGATTTTATATTTTCTACTCTATAATCCATATAATCGTCCTAACACCAGTTCTCCACTTGTTCTACATAGAAAAAAGGCCCATAACGATTTTCCGTTTATTTCTTTCTCTCATCATTCTTATAATGTGTTTTTTTTTCTTTTTACTTTATTTTTAATAACACACTCGTGGGCGTAACTACACACGCAAAGGAGCACCGAAGGTAGTCTATTGGTGAATGCTAAAATACTCTATTTCGGGAGAGTATGCCGAGACCGCGAAAACCACTTAATTTATTCAAGACTTCTCTCACTCGATATTTCTTTTTTTTATCCCTTTAAATCCACGGTATTTTCATTGTCACTGGATTATAACAGGCGTTATAATCTCTGACTACAAAAATAGATGAATAAATAAGAGAAAGAGAGAGATTGATTGATTAATTGATTGATTTATTTTTTATTTGTGCACATTATGTTGTACAACATTTCTAAAAAGGGGAAAAAACAATAGTGATAACAGCATTAAAGAAAAATTAAAAAAAAGTTAAATAACATAAATACACTGAGAAAAAAAAATAGGGGAAAAACAATCAAATTTTGATGCTATTGGTCCTTAACGATTTTTTTTTAATTATTTGAAAGAATTAAAAAAATTGTTGAATTTATTGAATTTAGTTAATTTAAACAGATTAGCGTGTTTCTATCTGTACATTAAAAGAAAAAAGTTAAATTTTTGTTTAAAATCGTTAATAACAATTTATACGAGATAAAATTCTTAAATTTGATGGAGTGAATCTGTAAAGAATGTAATGTGAAATAAAATAAGTCCTAGAAACAAGATGTGGTTGAAAACTGTAAAATTTTCTGTGTTTTTGAAAATTTCTTCAAAACTTGAAAAAATGAAGAAATGTAAAAAACACAGAAAATTCTCCAATTTTCTATTAATTTTTTGTTTCTAAGACTCATTTTATTCCGCATTACATTCTTTATAGATTTACTTCATCAAATTTGAGGATTTTATCTCGTCTTAATTGTTATTAACGATTTTATACAAAAATTTAACTTTTTTTTTACTGTACAGATAGAAACACCTTAACTAGTTAAATTAACTAAATTCAGTAAATTCAACATTTTTTAGAAATTATTACAAAAAAATATTTGCTAAGTACCAATGGCATTAATATTTAATTGTTTTTACCACTATTTTTGTTCTTAGCTTAGTTTTATAACAAAAACAAATAAAAATTCATTGTGCTTAACTAAAAAAAAGAAATTTTGAAGAGATAAGAAAAATAGGAATATTGAAGTACTGAGAGAAACAATAAAAAATAAAGAAATAAAGAAAAATTTAAAGAAAAGAGAGAGAAAGAGCAGGATAGAGCAACCGGTTTCTCTATTTTTTAAAATGAAAAAAAAAGAAAAGAATAACACAAGAGTTATCAGGATAGCAAGATGCCGATAAGATACGTCCGCTTTTAGTAGTTGATAAGAAAAGAAGAAAAATAAAACGGGAAATGAAGGAATAAAACGAATTAAAATGATACAACCGCTAGAAATGAGGAAATTAAAGGTAAATTGCTCATTGTATTAAATCGCAATTCGTGCTACGAGCGTATATTCGTGCCGAAAAAAAAAAAAAAATGAAGGAACCTTATCTTTCCGGAAACTATGGGGGAATTGGGGTCGATCGTTAACACCAATGGTAAAGCAAGAATGATTTTTCCCCAATTCCATGGAAACATAATTCACCCCCGGGGGCGATTGTACTCGTGATACACATTGTAGGATCGATTGAATTATTCTAGTGAAATGATATATTTAAGGTAGTATCCAAGAGTTTGGTTGATAAAACAGAGAAAAAAATGAGGATTTTTAAGATAAGTTTCCAATTAATCGCTGATAATTCGGGGAAAATGCGCTTTAATTTACCCGAAAGTGATTAAACTATTCGCAAGTCATATCTTCAGCCTGTGAATATAATTTTTTTTTCTCGTATTTTTTTCTACATTAATCTTCTATCACATGCATGAAACAGAGAGAGAGGCAAATAGTTACGATTACCTTCTAATTAAAATTTCTCAATAACTATACGGTGAATTGAATATTTTTTTCTTCTATTATTTAGTTAAAATGCTGTTCTTTTCACCAATTGTTTTTAAATAATGCATCAACCCTGTGGTTTTTTAGTAATTTCGTTATTTCCGTTCGATTTAGGGCGTTTCATCCCCAAAACTGCTATTTTCAGTAACTTTGATAATTCATAAATTTTTTTCTTGGATATACGACCTTATTATCATTCAATAGTTGGAAGTGGCCTTTTAGGTCTCTGCTGATTTTATAATTAATTTAAAAAAATACTTTAATTAACAATATGTATCGATGTTTCGGCCTCTGAGGCCCTCTTCAGGATACAAATTTTAATCATTTATAAAACGATCAATTAAATCAAAAATACAGAAATACAAAAAATATAAAAAAAATATTGCTGGCTATTATAGTTAACAAATAATTCAGTAGTGAAGAGGTAAAACAGGATAAATCGACTTATCTTTGAGGTCATTTCGAAGTGAATATCTCGGAAACTAAGCGAGATAAGGTGATATTACTCATCTGTTTTTGTAGAGAATTTCAAGAGTTAAAAAAGAGTTTTAGGGCAAAATTGCTCTTTCTCGATTATTTTTTAAGGTATTTCCAAGAAAATTGATGAGAAAAATAGACTTATCTTGTTTTACCTCTTCACTACTGAATTATATTTTTTCACCTTATAAATGAATGATAATTCATATCTCATAAATTGCACGGTCAAAAATTATGAAAAAATTCAGAAAAATGTGGAAAAATATCATCTTCAATGCAGCATCAAAAAAATGAAGATTTAATAATATACTCGAGTTTCCTGGAATACTATCTCATATCAAATGATGATATTTCACTCTCGAGTAAACTAAAAATTTCCCAAATTTTCATGATCCGTTAAATTGAAATACATGAAGAAGTTAATGTTATATAGCCAACTGGACTTCTCGTTTACACGTACAACTCGAATATGTCAGAAATAAACGCTGAAACATTCAAATATTATTACAGCCAAACGATTTATAGAGTACGTCTATTCCCAGTGAAAAAGCATTTTTCTACTAGTGAGACTTTTCACAACCCCAGTTGATTTGACGTTTTAACCACACTGTGTGTTGTGTTAATATAGAATAGAATAGAGAAACAATGCTTATTCTTGATTGATATCAACAAACACATGAATCATGAAAAGCACCATCCCCCCTTATTCTCCATATATACCTGTCAGTACCAACACGAAATGTTTTGTGTTAGCTTTTTTTTTTTCGAAAGAGAGAAGCGAAAAAGTTGAAATGAGGACAGAAATGGTGGATAAAAATCAATGATTCTAGTTTTGTGTGTGCCATTATTATGGGGAAAAACTACCCTTTGTATCATATATATATAGCCACACACCCTCTTCCTTTCAATGACTCATTCAGAAAGAAGGGACAAACAAAAAACTTTTTTAATTTCATCAACTGCGAAGTAAATTAATTGTTTCTCTCTTTCTATCTCTATTTGACTTTATTTTGAATTTCTCAGGTTGAAGAAAAAGAGAAAAAAATTCTGTTTTATTTATTTTCTTCTTCTCTTTCGGCTCAGGAGACGTAAACACTGGAGCTTTTGAGGATGACCAGAGTTTATTGAGAAAAAAAAACGTTGTTTGATCATGCGTAGATATGCCCCAATTCTTATTTTTTCATCCTGAGGGGGAAAAGAAAAACGGAGATGAGATGAGAGGATTCTGAAGAAGAAGGAGAAGAAAAAATTCAACATAACACTTGGAAGACAGGAAGAAAGAGCTCAAATATTGCGTCATTGTCATATATATGTGTTTGTATGATGAAAAATTACTCATGAGGTGTTTCTTTTATCTCTGTTGTATGTGAAAAACGTGAAATAAAACTAATATTACGTTTATCCTCATTGTACACTCAGAGATTACGATTACTGAAGGTGAGACGATGCAAATTTCCTCTTTTTGAATTTAAAAATTCCGCTTCTTCTATCTCCTTCGATTCTTTGTGCGTCAGGAAACCACGTGGGCATGCGGAATTGATCTCTATCGTTTTTTCTATTCCAAACATGAAAATAATCAGAGTTGTAATATACAAGAAGTTTATAAGACAAGTCAATTTCATTACATTCGCAGTTAATCTGGCTTTTATCAACTCGGTATTATTATAAGAGAAAGAGAAAGAGAATATAAAGTCAAAACAGAAATAGACACAGATATGAATTTAATTTAAAAACACGATTTGTTATCTGAAATTCTTTTTTTCATGAAGGGTACATTTCAGTTTGATTACTCATTGTGTTCAACAATGTGAAATCAATGATATTAATGAGTTTTTCAATGAATTATGGGAATTTCAGTGACACAGAGACAGAGTGAGGTCACTTATACTGAGAAAAAAGTGGTAAAAACTGTAAAATATTTGTTTTATTGGTTTTTGGAAAATATTTTTTTAAATTAATTTTAAAAATTTGGTGAATTTACTGAATCTTGTTTGTTTGAAAATAGTTTATTTATTTAAATGAACAAAATTCAGTAAATTCAAACAGTTGATTGGTCCTTAGCTAATATTTTTTTGAAATAATTGCAAAAATTTGGTGAATTTTATGAATTTTGTTTATTTAAACACAGTTTATTTATTCAAATGAATAAAATTCAGCAAATTCAACAATTTTCTAAATGATTTTCAATAAATGCAAACAGTTAATTCATTTAAATAAACAAAAATTCAGCAAATTCAACAATTTTTTTGATGATTTCAAATAAAATATTTGTTAAAATTCAAATAAAACGAATATTCAACAGTTTTCAACACTTTTTTCTTTCAAATTGTAGTATTCGCTATTCTAAAAGTTATATCGTTACCTTAGAGATAAAGGGGCGTAAGTGCTATGTTTATATATATATAACTTAAGCTTCTCCATTTCCAAGACAACGATATATTTTTTTTATTATTTAATAAAAAATGTATATTACCGTATTTTCAAATTTCAAAAAATTCAGATTTCAGTTCCAATTCGTCCAAAAAAAGCGCACACACATTCCAGGTTCTTTCTCCATCCCGAAGAATCTTTGCCGGTGCCCTTTTCACATTGTGTGGTTCTGCCTCTTAAAATTCAGAGAGCGAAAACCCCAAAAAAAAAGAAACACTAGTGTCTGAAGAGCCGCAGAAATCGTAATTCCCGCCAAAAAAGGGAAAAACTCGCCGATTTTCTGAATAAAGGATCAATTAATAATAAAACAGTTCAATTCAAAAGTGTAAACACACACAGCACAATATATATATATATATATATATATCTTCACTTTAAGTAAACCTTGAAGCTCTTTCGCTCGAGATCCGAGGTATTCGTTGCTCGATGTCTCACTAAGTACTGGAGAGTCCGTAGAAGAGAGAACTCTATTCTTGCGAGACGAAGCAAAGAGGGGAAATGTGCCCATGTGCAGCGTTCTACCTCTGTTGCCTTTGAATTTCGAATACTCCAGCTTCTCTCTCTCTCTTACTCCCTTTCTCATATTATCCACACGATGCCAACCCCCCTCTTGAATGGCGCAGCATGGTCACGAACATAAGAGGGGTTGTATGTGCATTGTAAAAAAAAAAAAAAAAAAAAAAAATGGGGGAGAGAGAGAGAGGGAGGACCCCAACACACTACGAGAGAGTTGTATTCCACCTGGGTTCTCTCTTCTCTCTCCTCTCTTCTTCTCTTCTCTCTCCTCTCCCCCCCCCCCCCCCCTCTCTCCTCACCACGTATATAATACGCAGTGCTTTGTGTGCCTTACAGGATTTTTTTTTACGGTCTCATCTGTCCTATGGAATATCTCTTCCTGCGTTGTACCGAATCTTCCTGCGTTATACTAAAATAAAAAATAAAATATAAAATAAAAAAGAAACAGGAAAGAATGAAAAAACGAAAAAAAAGGGGGAAACTTCCTGTGCATCCTTTTTTTCGCACCAATTTTTTGGTGTTACGTAGGAGGATTGTTAGGATTATTATCATTATTATTATTATTATTATTATGAATATGCAGGAAACTTAACTGGGTCGTTGCTGGTGTGTTTGACGCATATTCAGCTGAAGATTCATATAGAAGCAGGTTCTTTTGAAAGGAATTAATCATGGTAGTACCAGTTTCCGGACATACCTCAGTTTATGGATGTATCTGCAAGATATAGGAATAATTAATATTTAAGTGAGGCAAAAGAAGGATGTTTTATTTCAATATTTGAGATTTTTCGATTTTTTTCATTTTTTTTCGGATTTTTCAATTTTTTTCGAATTTTTTCAATTTTTTTTTTTTATTTTTCAATTTTTTTTCATTTTTTGAAATTTTGTAATTTTTTCGAAATTTTCTCAAATTTAACTCCAGCAACCTTCCTTTGCCCATATACATTTCAAAAATCAGTTTTATTTTAATATTTGAAATTTTTCGATTTTTTTCTTTTTTTTTTGTATTTTTTTCATTTTTGTTTTGAATTTTTTGAATTTTTTCGAATTTTTTCAATTTTTTCGAAATTTGCAAAAAAAGGATGTAAAACATGGAAAATATAACATCAAAGGAAATAAATTCTATTCTATTCTAATATTTAAGTGAAAAAATCTAGTTTCTTTAATACTTGAAAAATGTTAAAATAACAATTATGTTAATTTTTTAATTCATTTAATTGTAGATTTTTCATTATTTCAATAATTTGATTCTCACTTGTCCGGAAACCGGTACAATTGCCTTAATCTGATGGTTGTGAGTTCAAACCTCGTTTGCGCATTTCCTATTTTCCCCAAAATTTGATTCTGAGATTTTCACAAATTTTATAAAAAAAAGCCCCTGATCTGCACATTTACCATAATATTAATTAGCACAATGGTAAATATGTAAATTGGCGCGCTTTTCAAAATAGAAGTAATTTAAAATTATTTTACTTTTTCATTTTGCCATTGTCCGGTAACTGGTGCCTTCATAGTAAATGATGAAGGATATGCGCCTTAAGTTTATCGGTTTTTTTTACTTGTTACCCGTACCTTTACGTTTTTTTTACTTCTGTTTAGTTGTTTCCACCGGTTTTTTTTCTTTTTTTTTTCATTCTAAGAAGCAATGGAGCTTAACCGTATCTTGTCTCTTGGCTGTGTGTGACCCCCGTTGGTTGACCTCTCCGAAGAAATATTTTTCTTCATATATATCGGGTGACTGGGCGATATCACCGGGTGAAAGGAGATACGTGAACTGATTTTGTTGTTTTTATTTTTTACTGGATTGACTGGAAAGAAATATGCTTTGTTGAAGTTTTTATAATATTAGATAAATGGAAGAGAAGAGAAGAGGATTAGGGGCAAAATGACGAAAATATTTTGATTTTCCATATTCCAATTCTAATTTTGAAGAACCTTATTTTTTTTAATAAACATCATAATTTGAATTTTCTTGGCTATAATTCTCTTGATATTTCCGCATAATACAACAGAGTAATTAAATCCGTATTTCAATGTTGCCGTCACGATTTTAGAAAAATTCTACTCAACGGCTAAATGCGATTCATAATACCTTGAGGCATGAGAGAGGAGAAGTAGTGGGGAAGAGAAGAAAAAAAGCGGATTGAGACGGAGAGAACAAAAAAAAAAGAAAGAAGTTTAAGAATTGCTTGACGAAGCACATAATGCCGATGGGATAAGCAGAATTTCAGGGATACTTTTATATCGTTGACTTAGAAGCAAAGGGGCGCAAGTGCTATACTTATACACAGCACTTATGCCCCTTTGTTTTTAAGGTGGACGATATTCTCTTACATGTTACATACGAGTTTTAGTATCACGTGTATTACCGAGAATATAATCGCACGGTGAGATATAATTACTGGATTTTTTATTTGAAAAATAATTCCTTTCATTCAAAATAAGGAATGGTTTGGTTTAGGGAGGAATGCTCTTTATCGGTGGAGATGAGCGATTTTGAATCAATCCTTGCAGGATCGATTGTTTTTTTTTGAAAATCGTTTTTTTTTGGGTGATTTTGAAAAAATCGATTAATTCGGTTTTTCGATTCTTTTTTGGAAAGTTTTTTTATCGATTAAAAAAAAAAAATGAAAATATGGTTTTCTCGCTAGATTTAAAAGTGGTGAAACGGAACTATCGAATGATCTGCGATATATCGAAGTCGATGCGAGATATCGCATCGATTAATCAATTTTTCAATATGATCCACCGGAAATTCCGATTTTTGGAAAGGAGATCCATTTGAGGTGAAACTAGTGAACGAAACTATCGAATGATATGCGATATCTCGAATTTAATGCGAGATATCGAATCGATTAATCGATTTTTAGAAAATGATCGATTGAAAGCTGCGATTCTTGGAAAAAAGATCTCTTTAAGCTGAAAACTTGTGAAACGGAACTATCGAATGAAATGCGATATATCGAATTTGATGCGAGATATCGAATCGATTAATCGATTTTCAGAAAATGATCGATCGAAAGCTGAGGTTTTTGGGAGGAAGATTCCCTTGAGCTTAAAACTAGTGAAACGGAACTATCGAATGATACGCGATATCTCGAATATAATTCGAGATATTGAATCGATTAATCGATTTTTAGAAAATGATCGATCGAAGGCTGCTATTTTCGGAAAAAAGATCTCTTTCAGCTGTAACTTATGAAACAGAACTATCGAATGAAATGCGATATATCGAACTCATTGTGAGATATCGAATCGATTAATCGATTTTTAAAAAATGATCGATCGAAAACTGCGATTTTTGGGAAAAAATCCCTTTAATCCCTTTAAACTGAAACTTGTAAACCGAAACTATCGAATGGAATACGATATATCGAACTCAATGCAATACATCGCATCGATTAATCGACTATCTAAAATCGATAGATCGCAAGTTGATATAATTTTTCCAAATTCTATTTATTTTACTAATAGATCGATTCCTCGAATTTCCCACTTTGTTTTTTTTTCTCCAAAAAAATCGTATTTTCCAAAGATCGATTCCTCAAGAATCGATCTTCTTCCAGAGAGAGCCCATCACTACCGACGGATGTGCATTCGGGCATTCTCGTCAAGGTCATCGAAGTCCGGAGGACGTCTAGCTCCCCCAGAGATGGCGCTGCACGCTCATTGACCGAATCGCTCCAATCGTAGTACAGCCATTGTGCCGAGTGGGTGGCGTACGTGTGCAACAGGCTCTCTCTCTCTCTCTCTCTCTCTCCCTCTCTCTCCCCTGTGTGTGTGTGTTACCTCGAAACCCACCGGGGGAGACACCCACCGAAACACGAATCAGACAAGTTGAAACATGCTACCGGTTGCAACTCAGTCGTCCATTGACGCTCGTGCTGTAAAGGTGTCCTACCACTTAATCACTCTAA
This sequence comes from Aleiodes leptofemur, assembly GCA_963942555.1. Taxonomy (NCBI): domain Eukaryota; kingdom Metazoa; phylum Arthropoda; class Insecta; order Hymenoptera; family Braconidae; genus Aleiodes; species Aleiodes leptofemur. The sequence goes on from OZ012609.1 coordinate 2,115,327, forward strand.
CAAATAAATAAAGAAAACTACGTTTTCTCTCCAACAAAAGGTTAAAACCTCATAAATAACGTGAATTAAATCAACTCCTTTTAATTAAAAGGAGAAAGAAGATTTTTCCATAATTTATTAATTTAATTAACTTAATTAAATCAAATAAACTCGCCTATTTCGGTGGAAACCGGTGAATTAGGTTAGAGTGTGTCTCTCGTCCAAGTGAAGGTGTGTGTTTAAACAATGTGAAGTGCTATATACATATATGTATATATATTCGCCGGTTAATAAATCCAACAACCAACTGAACTCAAATAATCAAATAATCAAACAAATCAATTAACCAAGCATCAATTTCGAGACTTTGTCTGATTTTAAAGAAAATGTGATTGATTTTCAGTCTTTTTTATTAGTTTTTGAGGGATAATTTTAAGGATTGAACACAATGGCATTGTTGAGAAGTGATACGAGCTGGTTAACACATTTTCTATTAATTGCTGGCATTTCATTGGCAATTGGAGGACCATCACCATCACGTGACAATGAATTAGAGGAATACTGTTCGGCTCATACATTTGAAAATTTACCAGGTGGCCTCAGATTTACCAAGGAAGTTGTTACATCTGAATATGCGAATATTGGATCGTTCAAGGCCATTCACTGCTGTCTGAGGGGATATCGCAGTATCGAGTGGTGAGTTTGCCCCTTTTTTTTGAATTTAATTTAGGGTAACATGACCAATAGATGGACGGTTAAGGAAATATTAGACTTTATTAATTCAGTAGTGAAGAGGTAAAACAGGATAAATCGACTTATCTTTGTGATCATTTCGAAGGAAATATTTAGGAAACTAAGCGAGATAAATTCATATTATTCATCTTTTTTGGTAGAGAATTTCAAGAGTTACAAAAGTAGTTCAGGGAAAAATTGCTCTTCCTCGGTTATTTTCTAAGATATTTCTAAAAAAGTGAATTAGAAAAAAATCGACTTATCTCGTTTTACCTCTTCACTACTGAATTCATATGAAATAGGCAAATCACGTTAAAAAGCTGCAGAAAAGAATGATGTACAGAAAAATATACAGTGAATCGACTAAAAATCAATTAAACTTGAATAATGCAGAAATAATTAAAGAAAATCAAGGAAAAAGTGGAAAATAACTTGAACCCCCAATAGATGAACAGTTGTATATTTGCAGTGGTATTATTTTAAATTTCGACCAATCAGTTTGTAATAAATAATTTATAAATCTATATAAATGTAATAATCAGGAATTGACGTGAAAAGCATAAGAATCATTCATTTATTTATGAAAATCCTCGATAATAGAAAACGTTCAGCTTTTGGTCAGTGTCCATCTATTGGTCGTGTGACCCTACTTAAGTTTAATTTGACGAAATACTAAGAATGTCAAGAGGAGCTTGAAGAATTTTAAATTATAAGCAAAACGTCACGAATTGACAATATTTTAGGATTTTATTTATAATCTTCCAATCTTCCATGATATTTAATTAATTACTACATACATGGAAATGAATCCGATTATCGACCGAATACACCAAAAAATAAAATTCTAAAAAAATAAAAAATAAAAATGAAGGAAATTTGTGAACTGATCGATGTAATTGGTGTTTATTTTTAACGCATTTTTTCCCCAGTTGAAAATGACTCACTGGGCAATACCAGGTACCTGACGCAATTTCTCTGATTTTTATTATTATTATTCTTTTTTTTTATTCTTCTTTTTTTCCCCCTTCGTTTTTCTGTGAATTTCTATGTCGGTCGATGTTTATCGCGGAATTTTGCGCTTCTGCGAAAACTTTAATGCGGAATTTTTAATGTTCCAAATAACAATTTTTTTTTAATGCTTTATTTTTTTTTTATTTATTCTTTTTGCTTCCGAATGGAAGCTATGTAATCATCAGAATTTTCGATTGTAATTTTTTTAATAGAAGATATTTAAAATGATCTAAATAGAGAGAAAATGATATTTTTAGCGCATGTCTGTGTGTGTGCATAAAAGTATCAATTACAGCAAAACGGTTTTATAGAAAAATTTCATATTTTGTGGAAAACTTCCTCTCGACAAACTCTATTTTTCAAGCTTCATTTGAAGAGAATCCGATCGGTACTTTTTGAGATATGTCCATTTTTCGAAAATCAGTTTTTAATGGAATTTCTGGAAACTATTCAACTGATGTTATTTATACTCATATATTATCTCGAGAGTTGTATCAGTTAGATGCCTGTCAATTTTGAGCTTATTTGCATGATTAGTTCTCGAGTTATTGGCGTTTTAATGAATTTTTCAAAATTTGATATTTTGATGATGATTTTAAAAAAGTTGTATCACCTCCATTTGGAAGCATATTGCTGAAGTATCAGCAGAAAAAGCTATATCAGTTGGGAAGCAATACTATTATCCACTTGTTTTTTAATGAAAAGATAATTATGAAATCTGTGATTTCCAGAGGAAATTCAAAGGAATCTATGAGTCTTGAGTAGAATTTAGACGAAAATTCTACAACTTACTTGAATTTTCAACTGAACATAAATATTCAAAATCAAAATGACTTGAATTTTCAATTTTTTTTTTGAATTTCGAATAATGAATTTTTCAAAATTTGATATTTCGATGATGATTTGAAAAAAGTTGTATCACTTCCATTCGAAAGCATATTGCTAAAGTATCAGCAGAAAAAGCTATATCAGTTGGAAAGCAATACTATTATCCACTTGTTTTTTTCAGATATTTCATTCATGTATTCTGCTGAATTTTCGTGATATTTTCATTGCAATTGCAATTTAAAAAATGCATTTTTTTTTATTATATTGCTGAGAATTGGATAATTCACAGTGTATGTGTGTGTTTCTCTGCAATTAAAAAAAAGAGAGAGAGACAGAGAAAAAAAAATCATTTCCACGTAAAAATAATTGATTCGAAGAATTTTGTCGTAATCAACATTACTCGGCATTGAGGCCATTCAACACTCATTATCCGATAGAGCCACGATACTTCCCCTCTTCCACGAAAAATTATTAATTAAAGAAGAAAAAAAAACTGGCGAAAAAAAAAAGAGTGGATAAATTTGGCAGAAAAAGCTGCAAATTGATTTTCCTTTCTGCGTAAATTTGCCAAGCACTACTTGAACTTCTATTATTCTTCGAAATATATCTAATACAAAATCGGCTTTTTAAGCACATTGACATCGGCGTAACATCAAATATTCACGGATTAAATTGTTACGTGGAAAATCGCGTCGATGGGGGTATAAGCTCTTTTCCACGAAACCTTCTTCCTAGCTTTACTTCACCTTTTTTTTTTTTTTCTTCTTTTTTCTTTTTCTTTTCTCTTCTGTAAAAGGAAAAAAAAAAAAGTGTGCATATATATACCGACCGGTGTCTTTGGCTTTTCATGGTAGAGTGAAATAAATCCCCGGCGAAAAGCGTGAAAGCCAACGGGGGGGCAAAAATTTTTCTTAGTACAGAGAATAAGTCTCTCTCTATATATATATATATATATATATCTTCCCCTTAGGAACAGAGAGGCGTAAGTGCTATGCTTATACATAAGACTTATGCCCCTTTAACTCTAAAGCGAAGTTATATATATACATATATATATATGTGTGTGTGCATATATATATGTATGTACATATATATATGTATCTCACTCACATACATATATATCGTGGTTTTAGAATTAAAGGGGCGTAAGTGCCATGCTTATACACAGCACTTACGCCTTTTTGTTACTAGGACGACAATATATATATATATATATCAGGCAAATCCACCGGAACACAAAGGGACTTGATGGAGGCCTCTTTCACCCACTCATTGACTATCGCCTTTTTTTTTCTTCTCTCTGGTCTCTTCATATTCCTTTTTTTCTTCTCCCTCTTCTTCTTTTTCCCCCCATCTCTGTTCTTCACTGGTTTTCTCTCAGTTGTATACCTACTTGGAGCAGAAACATGGAATACGAGGATTCCATTATACTCGGGGACAAACGAAGCAATTGCCAGTCCATTATTTGTCCAACACACACACATATATATATATACATATACAGTCCCTTCTTCTTCTTCGCCGCCTTCCTCTTCTTCTTGTATATTGCTTTACCCTCAACCTTCCAGGTGCAAAAGGTAGGAGGTGTATATATATGTGTTGCACATAAAAAAAAAAAGAACTGTTCGTGTCTCGTGCAGAATGTATACACAAACGACTTATTTCACAAATGCTCGAGTGGTCAACCGGCTGTGTGTGCTTGACGAAGGACTCTTCTTTGATAGTATACCAAAGGGACACCTGTTACACAGAGTCATATTTTATCGTTTATTTGCTTCGTATTTAGGGAGAAATACGGATTTTCAGAGGAGATAAGGGGCTGTGTCTCGTTTGATGAGAATCAAATGATTTATTATTATTATTTTTTTTTTTTTATTCATGTAAAAGTAATGAAAAAGAGAAATTTGCAATAAATAATTGGGATTTTGGAGAAATTTGAGATTTTTTTTAGTGGAAATCATCGGGAATTGGGGGAAAAAGTTGAGATAAGGCGTTTTTAATGATTTCATTGAACAGCTGAGGACATTTTAGGTGGAATTGATCGTCAGAATTGATTTTCATGATTTTTTTGGAGAATTCCACTTTTTTTTAGTCGTAATTGGGGGTCAAACCCTTTCCATTATTGCTAAATTTCGCTTTTTTGAGGATAATTCCGGTTCTATATGTCGTAACGTGGGAATTTAGAATGGAGGTGAAAGGTGAGCTCATTTGCTATTGATTCGTGAGGTTTTGAATCAATTTTGATCGATTTTTCAAATATTTGTAACGCATTTTGTTAAAAATCAGTTTCTTTTCCATAATTAGGGTCACACGACCAATAGATGGACACTGACCAAAAAATGGACGTTTTCTATTATCGAGGATTTTCATAAAAAAATGAATGATTCTTATACTTTTCACGTCAATTCCTGATTATTACATTCATATGGATTTATAAACTATTTATTACATATCGATTGATCGAAATTTAAAATCATACCACTGCAAATATGCAACTGTCCATCTATTGGGGGGTTTGAGTTATTTTCCAGTTTTTCCTTGATTTTCTTTAATTATTTCTGCATTATTCAAGTTTAATTGATTTTTAGTCGATTCACTGTATATTTTTCTGTAAATCATTCTTTTCTGCAGCTTTTTAACGTGATTTGCCTATTTCATATGAATTCAGTAGTGAAGAGGTAAAACGAGATAAGTCGATTTTTTTCTAATTCACTTTTTTAAAAATATCTTAGAAAATAACCAAGGAAGAGCAATTTTTCCCTGAATTTCTTTTGTAACTCTTGAAATTCTCTACCAAAAAAGATGAATAATATGAATTTATCTCGCTTAGTTTCCTAAATATTTCCTTCGAAATGATCACAAAGATAAGTCGATTTACCCTGGTTTACCTCTTCACTACTGAATTAATAAAGTCTAATATTTCCTTAACCGTCCATCTATTGGTCATGTTACCCTATCTTACAAACTGCATAATTATCTTAAGAATTCATCAAAATCGATTCAGAACCCCATAAATCGATGGCAAATGAACTCACCTTTCACTTCCATTCGGAATTTTTGCCCTAAGACAAACAGAACCTGAGTTATTTTCATTAAAAAACAAAAATTTCCAATTCTCGTGCAAAAAAATTCATTTTTTGTGCAAAAAAATTAGAAAATCTTGCAAAAATTTTCGAAAATTGATGTTTCCTCATCTATTTCCATTAAAATTTTCTCAACTTTTTCGTGGAATTATGGCAAAAAATCTATATCCCACCATTTCATCAGAATATCGATTCCCCCCCCCCCCCCCCTCCCCTTTTTTCCTGTTAATCCACTCAATTCGCGAAATCCATCAACTTTATAAACTCCAAAGTGATGTTTCCTCGTAAATCTCGTATTTGCGTGGACACATTGTTTAAGGAAGAAACGCAAGCAATATTCCCATTTTTTTTTGTACCCCCCTCTCCTCTTCCCCTTCTTCCCCTCTGATTCCAGTGAATGCGTTAGACTGGTAAATTGTGTGAAGGGTGGGTTGTCACGAGGGCCACCATTATAGGTAATGATACTTGGCGTGTCTGTCGGCGCATATACAGGAACAAGAGAAACGTCAGGGATTCGCACACTTCACTGTGGGGACAAAACAGGTCGGAGTTGTGTGCGAATCGCGTCCACTTGTCTCTTTCTCATTCTCTCTTTATCTCTCTCTCTCTCGTCACTCCGAAAATAACGGTGGGACAATAATCACTTCGTGGAAACTTTGTTTTCCAGTGTCTCTCGTCAAAAGGCAACTCCAACGTTGTCTCTCAACCTTTTTTTTTTTTTAGTTTTTTTTTCTCCTTTTTTTTTCTCTCTTCCTTTTTTACGATTCGGGATAGAGACACAAAATCGCGAATAATAATTCCCATTAAATCCCTTTTTTTTCTTCTTCTTTTCCCCTCAACGAATTAAATTTATGATTTTAATCATCAGGAAATTCGTGGAATTCCAAGAGTTTCCATTTTTCCTCGTGATATCATTAACGAATCAACTTCCCCTCCCCCCTCCCTCCCCCTCCCCTTATTCTCCATCATAAAATCCTTATTGCCCTCGTTTGTGCAATTTTCGCCTTTTTTTCCCCTACAATTATATTCACTAACGATCCATCGACATTTTCCACTCTCAACAATTCCCTCAAGCCCTCCCCCCCCCCCCTTCCTCCTTACCCTCATAATAAATGCAAGTGGTGTAAAAAATATTTGTTGTCCCCATGTGTGAACACAATAGAACTGACTCATAATCCTGAGATGATGTAACTGAGACCTTTTTTTTTCTCGCAGCAAGAAGATTAAATTATATAGCGTAATATCTTTTTGGGAGACAATAGAAATAAAATAATAATAATAATAATGATAATAATAATAAAGGCACACACGTGCAAGCATTGAAAATATTTTTACGGTCATTTGCATATATATAGGGGAAAGTGGAGCAAAATGGACCTGTTTGTTTGGAATGTTTGGGATTTTCTAGAGAATAGGCAGCTTTGTGAAAAAATTTGAAAAAATTACACAAAAATGGAGATATACTGGAGCATCTTCTCAAATTTTTTCAGATTTTTTCATCGAGTCCTTAACTCCGAAAAAAAATCCTGAATTATGCTGTTGCAGAGGTCCATTTTACCCCATTCTCCCCTATATATATATGTATTTTTTTTCTCTCCTTTTTAGCTACACTCCCACTATATATATGTATATATATATATATATATATATATGACTCCACTCTTTGGGTCTCTATCGTCGAGATTTAGTACCAACTTTAGAATGAAATGCTCCTTTGGTTTCTCTCACTCCATTGGCCCTCTTCTCCTCACACACATGGTGTTTAACCGGTCTGCGGTCAAGTTTTTGTACAGTTGATACAGAAAAGACCTCACGAGCTCACGTTTTGTGGTGAATTGCTTTTGTCTCATTTATTTCCCGCGCTGTCTCAATCTTTATCCATTCCAATGGGGAATGGCCATTGAATTATTTACTCAATTTTTCAATTTCATTGATAAAAAGAAGGAGAAAGGATTTCAGATTTAATGGAAAATTGTGGAGGTTTTACTTTTTTTTTTTTTTTTTTTTTTGGTTGATACAGACCGGAATTGCATTTCCTGTTGATAAAAAAAAAACAGAGGTAAATGCCTCTCTTTACCTCTTTGTCTTTTCTCTCTCGTTGAGGTGACACACGTGAATAAGACATATCCGCTTCGTGAATTCATGGTACATAATAAATACATCATTAGCATTCAATAGTCTTTTTTTTTTTGATAATTTATTCGTTGAGATTAAGTTTCGCAATCTTAGAAAAATAATGTTTTTATTGAAAATTTTATTCTGAAATTAAATAAAATCTTTTTTTATGATGATGACATTAGGATACTGATGATTTTTCTAATTTTTTTGAGCAAATAAATTATTATTAAAGAAAAAAATTGCACTAAATTTTGAATTTTCTATTTTTTTTTTGTTATGAAAAAGGAAAAACCTGAAATTTTCAGGTGTTTATGATTTTTAGTAGCAATTTTTTATGGCAATAAAATTAGCACATAGCTGAAAATTTTTTGGATTTTTGTAAACAATGAAATTATTATTAGAAAAATATTTAAAAATTTGCATTAATCATTTTTGAATTTTTTTCATGTGTATATTTTTCATTTTTCAAATAATTTATTTGTCAAAAAAAAAGGGAAAACACTGAAAATTTTCAAATTTCTGTGATTTTTAATATTAATTCCTTAACGATAATAAAATGAGCACAAATCTGCTATTTTTTGAATTTTTTAAACAAGTAATTATTATTTTAAAAAATATTCAAAAAATCTGCACTTATTGTTGGAATTTTTATCTGTTTATATTTTTCATTTTTTGAAATAATTCATTTGTTTGCAAAAAAAGGTAAAAAATCCTGAAATTGTCAAATGTCTGTGATGTTCAGAATCATCTTCTTTTTTTCTTCCAGTTGCCTCCCGAAACATTCTCCCCTTTTTTTTTTGTCAATTCCCCATCCCAATCTCCCCCAACTCTCTTGGTGTGTCTCCCTCTCAAATAAATCTCGGGTTGACATTCACGATGTCTTTTACAACTCACTCACTTCTATTATTTCAATTCAATTCAAAAAACAACTGAATGAATGCTTCCTCCTCTTTTTTATTTTTTTATTATCCATTTAATCTATTTCCGTTTTGTGTTCATCGATAACACAATTTGCCGCTTCTCCTCGCGTGTGTTTGTCAAAAAATTCCGAGAAAATACAGACATTAAAGTTCCACGTGTCCTTATCTCTGACCCAAATCTGTCAATTAATTTTGGGTTGTTAAAAAAAAACATCCACATTTTTACCATTTAATCAATTTTACATTAAATAGAAAAACAAGTGGATAATAGTATTGCTTTCCAATTGATATAGCTTTTTCTGCTGATACTTTAGCAAATATGCTTCCAAATGGAAGTGATACAACTTTTTTCAAATCATCATCGAAATATCAAATTTTGAAAAATTCATTATTCAAAATTCAAAAAAAAAAATTGAAAATTCAAGTAAGTTGTAGAATTTTCGTCTAAATTCTACTCAAGACTCATAGATTCCTTTGAATTTCCTCTGAAAATCACAGATTTCATAATCATCTTCTCATTAAAAAAACAAGTGGATAATAGTATTGCTTTCCAACTGATATAGCTTTTTCTGCTGATACTTTAGCAATATGCTTTCGAATGGAAGTGATACAACTTTTTTCAAATCATCATCGAAATATCAAATTTTGAAAAATTCATTATTCAAAATTCAAAAAAAAATTGAAAATTCAAGTCATTTTGATTTTGAATATTTATGTTCAGTTGAAAATTCAAGTAAGTTGTAGAATTTTCGTCTAAATTCTACCTAAGACTCATAGATTCCTTTGAATTTCCTCTGAAAATCACAGATTTCATAATCATCTTCTCATTAAAAAACAAGTGGATAATAGTATTGCTTTCCAACTGATATAGCTTTTTCTGCTGATACTTTAGCAATAAGCTTTCGAATGGAAGTGATACAACTTTTTTCAAATCATCATCAAAATATCAAATTTTGAAAAATTCATTAAAACGCCAATAACTCGAGAACTAATCATGCAAATAAGCTCAAAATTGACAGACATCTAACTGATACAACTCTCGAGATAATATATGAGTGTAAATAACATCAGTTGAATAGTTTCCAGAAATTCCATTAAAAGCTGATTTTCGAAAAATGGACATATCTCAAAAAGTACCGATTGGATTCTCTTCAAATAAAGCTTAAAAAATAGAGTTTGTCGAGAGGAAGTTTTCCACAAAATATGAAATTTTTCTATAAAACCGTTTTGCTGTAATTGAGACTTTTATGCACACACCCACACAGACACGCGCTAAAAATGTCATTTTCTCTCTATTTAGATCATTTTGAGTATCTCTTATTGAAAAAATTGTAATCGAAAATTCTGATGATCACATAGCTTCCATTCGGAAGCAAACATCAAAGCGTAGACGTATTTTTTTATTCGCGCGCCTATTTCTGCCTAATAATACAAAGAAACTTGCATTTGCTGGGAATGATACTTCAAAAGAGGAAAAGACGGGGGAGGAAAGACGAGGGAGGAGGGAGGGAGAAAAAAAGGGGGGAGAGATATTGAAGTACCTATTTCACGTACTCGATGACGGTAGCGAATGTAATGAGGAATGGCGCGCGCGTACACACGCAACCAACGATTTCCGAGAAGTCCGTAATAGGCGGCTGCGTCGCGGTGCGAGAAAGTATGAAATACCTGTGCAACCATCGCGCTAACGAGTAAAAAGAATGATGAAAAAAACTTAAATAATAACAATAATAATAATAATAATAATAACTTCCAGTGGATCTATATAAACTACATACAGACAAATGGAATCGGGTTTTGAGGTCTTTTTATCTTATTTTTCATTTTTTATTTTAATAAAGTAACAAGAATTTTTGAAAAAATGTTACAATTTATGTTTTTTTTTAATTCTGGATAAAAAAATATGTTGGTCATCTTTTTCCATTAATTTCACTCATTCCAGAACTTTTGCGCTCCAAAATATGAAATCCGAGAAGTCCTTAAAAAAAACTAAAATTTTCAAGTTTCGTACAAAAAAATTGAATTTTACAAAAAATTTCAAAAATTATTAAAATAATAATAATAATAATAATAGTGATTCCAGAGAATTCTATATGAATTACAGATGGAATTGGATTTTAACGTCTTTTCCTCCTATTTCTCTTTATCAAAGTAAAAAAGTCTTTAAAAAATGTTACAATTTTTGTTTTTGTCTTTTGGTAAAAAATATGTTAATTTTTCTATTTCCATTGACTTTACTCATTCGTAATTTTCGCGCTACGACAAATAAAACCCGAGATTTCCTTCAAAAAAAAACTAAAGTTTTCAAATCTTGCGCCAAAACCTAAAATTTTCAATTCTTGCGCCAAAAACTGAAATTTTCAATTTTTTTTTGCAAAAAAATAGAATTTTGCAAAAATTTCTAAAAATTGATAGAATAATGATATTAAAAGTAACTTCAGAGGATCCACATAAACTCTACTCAAATGTAATTGGATTTCTTGATCTTTTTCTCTTATTTCTCATTTATTAAAGTAACAAGAATTGTAAAAAGCAAAAAAATGTTACAATTTATATACGCTTTTTTCTCATCTCCTTCTAGCGAAAAAATATATGTTAACTCACCTTTTTCCATTAACTTCTCTCATTCTTTCTGTCTCTCCCTCTTCTTCTTCTGCTCCTTTTTCTTCTTATTCTTCTTCCTTTCGAACCCCTTTTTTTCTCTCCTCTTTTCTTTTCTCAAAGGGGGGGAGAGAGAAGCCAGACGCAAATTAGCAGAGCCACTCGGGATAACATCAGGAAGAGAACTCGTTTTGCAGTTTGGAAAAAATAAAAAAGAGTAAAAGAAGAGAAAGACGAAAAAAATAAAAGGATTAAATAAAGATCGATGTAACGAAGCTTTAAAACATCCCACAATGCTGCATAAAAGAGCGCACGCGCGCGAGACACAAAAGTTTACTCCTCTTCTTCCGAGTATTCTCACGGGGCAGTAAGAGAACGCGGTGAGGAGAAGGGGCAAAAGAGGGGGGGGGGGGGGGGAGGAAAGAGAGGGACCAATTATCCCTTTTCCAGAAGACAATTATCGCGTCTCTTTTGAGCTGTATGTGCGCAATTGCACAGAGGAATGAGTCTTGCACAATTGTCTCTCATTTTTTTTTTTTTTCGCAAACTTTTCTCTTTAATCCTTTTTTTTTTCTTTTGGAGTAAAAGGGGAAAGAGTGGGGGGGAGGGAGGTAGAAAGAAGTGGAGTGGAAGTTTGAGACGCTTCCGAGAATTGCCGAAAATAATTGATGAGCTGAGGCAAAGCACGTTTGTGTTACTCGTATGTGAAGATTATACACATCCCTCCCCCCTCCCCCCTCCTCCCTCTCTTTTTCTATAACACAGACATGTGTGTGTGTGTATTTATGTGCGATGGCTTGGAAGACACACGGGTTTTACGCGAACGCGCCCCCCCCCCCCCCCCCCCAGTGCGATCCATTTTGAACGAGGGCGAGGGCAATCTTCCACTTTTCTCTTCGTAGAATCGTTTTAGAAAAGAAGAGAGGAAGGAATAAATGAAAAATGAAGGAAAAAAAATGAGGGGGGGAAGGAAGAAAAAAAAAGGGAATTATAAAGTAAAGAATCTGCCAATGGTCTATATGTACCCCCATCCTCCCCCCCTCCTCCTCCTCCTCTTCCTCCCCCTTTTTTTCTGCTCTTCATACTCTCTGTACACGCATACACGTTTTTCACACGCAATATGTAGTACAAAGTGCATCTCGATGTGTAAATTATTATTATTAATGAATTTCGTGGAATAAGACGGACATTGTTGCAATAAGTGACTTTGTGTGTTGATGTGATCCTGAATGTGGTGGACGAGGAATTGAAACAAGTTCTATGGTGGTAAATTTTCCTTTTTTTTCGTTTTTATATCATGCAACTTCATATTAACTCAATTATTGGGAATTATTTATACTTTTTGACGTATGAAAGAAATAGAGACATGTATTTACGAAGAGATGAGGTGGGATGAGTGAAGATATAATTTGTTTGAAATTAAATATTATTTATCACTGTTAAAAATTTCCGGCTGAATTTTCCGTGCAAAATTCCGGAAATTTAAAAATGACTCACATTTTTACTTTAATTTCGAATGATTACGTCAATTGAAAAATTAAAACATCATCGATTTTCGAATAATTTTAATTGTTTCTTAAAAATTTAGTAAAAACAGGGAAAATTCGAAAAAAAAATGAAAATTCAAGTCATCTTGATTTTGAATATTCATGTTCAGTCGAAAATTCAAATAATTTGTAGAATTTTCGTCTAAATTCTACTTGAAACTCATAGATTCCTTTGAATTTCCTCTGAAAATCACAGATTTCATAATCATCTTCTCATTAAAAAAACAAGTGAATAATTGTATTGTTTTCCAACTGATACAGCTTTTTCTGCTGATACTTTAGCAATATGCTTCCGAATGGAGGTGATACAACTTTTTTCAAATCATCATCAAAATATCAAATTTTGAAAAATTCATTAAAACGCCAATAACTCGAGAACTAATCATGCAAATAAGCTCAAAATTTACAGTCATCTAACTGATACAACTCTCGAGATAATATATGAGTATAGATAACATCAGTTCAATAGTTTCCAGAAAATCCATTAAAAACTGATTTTCGAAAAATGGACATATCTCAAAAAGTACCGATCGGATTCTCTTCAAATGAAGCTTAAAAAATAGAGTTTGTCGAGAGGAAGTTTTCCACAAAATATGAAATTTTTCTATAAAACCGTTTTGCTGTAATTGAGACTTTTATGCACACACACACACAGACATGCGCTAAAAATATCATTTTTTCTCTATTTAGATCATTTTAAGTATCTTTTATTAAAAAAATTACAATCGAAAATTCTGATGATTACATAGCTTCCTATTTTTTTCTAATAGTGTATTTACTTTTTTTCTTTTTCTTTTGATTTAAGGTACAAGGATGATCGAGCATATCCTTGGCCAGGAGCAGTTAGCCACTTTATATTGTATCCAGAGAGCCGTAATCAAACGATCTATGCACAAGAGGCAAGACCCTCTGACGCTGGTAGATATTCATGCAGAGCTAGAAACGACACAGACACACTCATCGGTGATATTAGCCTCGAGATAGTCGGTGAGTTTTGCACTTTTTTCCTTGTTTTTGCCTTTTTTTTACATGTTAAAATAAGAGGAAATGAGAGATTGTTACAGTATCATTATTGATTGTCTTTTACCTTTTTTTCTCTTCTTTTTTTTTTTGCAATACAGGCGAGGACACGAGTGGTTACACGGGTAAACCATTGATAACGTACAAACCAGTATCCCAGCTGGTACAACTTGGTGGTTCAGCCAGGCTGTTCTGTGAGTCATATCTTGGTAAAGTAGATTTACCGGATACAAGGAACTCGGTTACCTGGGCAAAAGCTGGCAGCAATGCTACACTGCCGAGTCAGGGAAGAGTCTCACAGCATCGTGTTTCGAGGTAAAAAATTAGTTACTTTTTTTAATGAAATGAGAAAAAAGTGCAAGACATTTGTTTTATTTTATTCTATTTTTTTTGATGATTTGGAGCAAAATGGACATGAGGGAATAAACGAACACGTGGTTTTGGTATTTTATACTATGGAAATTACGAGAAATCAATGGAAATATTGGAGATAGATTTTTTCTGATGATTTCATTGAAAAGCTGAGGAAATTTGCCATTGAAATCATATGTGAGAAGTTATTTTTTAGAATTTTTAAAAAATTCCATTTTTTGTTCAAGATTTGAAAGTAAAATCCTTCTGTTTTTGAAAAATTTCAGTTTTTCGGGGATTTCTCTGGTTTTATGAGTCGTAGCGATCTAGGGTTGATCTTGAATGAAAGGTGAGCTCATTTCCCATAGATTTATGAGGTTCGAAAAAAAAATTATCAATTTTTCAAGTCCTTATAGAGAAAAAACACATTTTTCACAAAATGGCCCATAAGTTTTTAAAAAATTGATTTATAAAAAATTTGAACCACCCAAATCGATGAGAAATGAGCTCATCTGTCATTTGAGATCAACCTCAGGTCGCTACGACCAACAGAACCGGAGATATCGTCGAAAAAGTGAATTTTTTCGATTTTCTGAAGAAAAACCCTTCAAAATTTGGCCAAAAAAGTAAAATTTTGAAAAAAATTCCAAAAAACTTTTGACACGTGTTTTCCACCTAAAATTTCCTCAGCTTTCCAATGGAATCATCAGAAAATCTCTATCTCGAACCGTTCAATTGTAATATCCATTTTATCCCCCATTCTCCAAAATTAATCGATTTCCTCCAGAAATCAGAGTTCCCTTTTTTCCCATGAATTTTATAATGTTTCTTTTTTTCATTGATAGAATGTTAAAATTACTCATCCCCCTGAAATTGGCTAGAAGGGTCCAAAGAATAAAGGAAAGATTCTGCGGTGAACCACAAAACTCCTTTTTTTTCATTCCCTTTTATTTTATTTTTCTTCTGCAGAGAGAAAAGAGTCTTCGAAAAAAAAAAAAAAAAATTACGAAAGAGCGAGACAGGTGAAAATTGCAATAGATGGCAATGGTACGTTATATAGAGTCCAAGAGCACGTCGACAAGAAGTTGGGAATCTTTCATCGGTTTCAGACGCGCACCGTCATTACTCTAATGATACCTTTGCACTGTGTTCTTCTTCCGTTCTTCCAATCGTTTTTCCCTTCTTCCCCCCTATAGTTCTCCTCTACCCATAGCCAACGACTGTCTATTCTCTACTCCTTTCTTCTTCTTCTTCTTGGCTCTCATTGAATTCACAGTGTATTGGAGGTGAATTTCAATGGTTATTTCACCGAGGGAATAGATTATTTGAATATATTTGCTTAACAGCGTAATTCGCTTATAAGTTGATCGTTTTTCTTTGGGCGTTTAAAAGTAAAATTTATTTTACACTTTTTTATTTGCGCGCCTCTTTAACTGCTGTACTATTTACCACTCAAAGATGTGTTTTACAATGCATTACGTAAATATTTAACAAATCACACGTTATTCACATAATTTACGTAAATAGGCAGAGAGAGAGTCCATTTACTACATCCACTCATTTTTTTTGAAATTATTCAAACAAGTACCCCATAAATAATTTTTTTAATAATTTAATAACTTATCAATTAAATTTAATTTAATTAATTAATTTTTTTTTCTTTCTTTTAGGGAAGACGAACAAGTCATTGGATCTTATCTTGAGATTGATGGTACAATACCAGAGGATTATGGAGAGTACGAGTGCAGAGTCAGCAATGGTGCTGACGAAGAAATGACGCTATCAGCTCACATTTATCGTCGTGGTAATTGAGCTTGTCTTCTTCTCACTTACTTTCACTATCTTGAAGAAAAAAAAAAAAATTTCAAAGAATCATTAAAATCTTGGAAATACAAGGAATACATTAAAATTTATTTTTTCATTGAAACTTTAGCATGCATCATTTGATATTCAATGATCCGAGTAATTGCTGATAATTTGTCTTGTTATTTAATATTTTTTTTTTACAAATTATCTTGCAGAATCGAGATACATCCTTGTGTTTAGAAATGTCTCGTGGAGGAGGGCATTGATGCTTGGGATTTTACTTATTGTACTTGTCGCAATGACAATCACCACTTACATCAGATGGGGAAGACCGTTTGCTTTATTCTGGCACAACAGGTTTTCACCCCTTGAGGAAAATGGTAAGAACTTCCCCTTTTTTTCATAATTTTTGCATTTTATTTTAGGGGAAAGTGGGGAAAATGGTGATTTAGAATGAAACAGTTTGAGATTGATTTTTTTTGATGATTTAATTGAAAAATTGAGGGAATTTTGAGGTGAAAAACACGTGTTGGAGTCAATTTTTTGAATTTTTTAGAGAATTCAATTTTTTTAGGCAACTTTTGAAGTGTCTGCCTCTTTTCATTTTTTCAAAAATTCACTTTTTGCGAAATATTTTCGGTTCTATGGGTCATAGTGTGAAAATTCTGAATAGAGGTAAAAGGCAAGATCATTTGCTATCGATTTATGAGGGTTTCCATTAAAAATATCGATTTTTAAGGTATTTAAGGCCACTTTTATGAAAATTTTCTTTTACCCCTATTAGTACTCTAAAAATTCATATTTTTCAATTAAAACCCCCATAAATCAATGGCAAATGATCTCACCTTCCATCTCCATCCAGAATTTTTCCTCTAAAACCATTATAATTTGAGATATTTCCAAAAAAAACAGAATTTTCCCAAAAAATGAAAAGTTCCCCTTCAAATCCTGACTAAAAGAGTCGAATTTTTTTTAAAAATTGCAAAAAATAATTTCTAACACATGATTTCTACCATAAATTCCCTCAGATTCTCAATGAAATGATAAGAAAAAGCCTATTTCCAATATTTTCAATGATATTAAGTATTTTCCATAATATAGACATCAAAATTCAAAAGTGTCCATTTTACCCCACCTTCCTCATATCTATAAGTTTTCTTTTTACTACAATTATCGTGTAAAAAGTTTTACTTTCATGTTTCTATTCACACACACACAAACAACAGGAAATCCTCATGTTTTTTACCTCTTTTTATTTTTAACTCTAGATGGTAAAACCTACGATGCACTTGTCTGTTATCACGAGAAGGATGCACCGGTTGCATTGGGAATACTTGTTACTATATTGGAAAGTAAATACCGTTTCAAGTGTACAACACTCGAGCTTTCGCACTTGAATCGTAACTGTAAGTATTTATCTTATCATTTGACCGTCTGATTTATTTTAAAATGTGTTTTGCAAGAACGAAAAAAACTATTTTCAAAGAATTAAATCAGAATTTGCCTATCTCTCACGAGATTGCGCGAGATATTGAAGAACAAATAGACGCACGTAATAATTTAAACTCATTGAATTTTTTTTATTTGTCTCCAGGGAATATGGAAATAGCACCGCACGCATTATCAGCACGTCGTGCAATAATTCTCATGAGTCCAAATGCAATTGAACATTCATGGACAGAGGCAAATATCAGTTCAGTACTGAAACAAATTGCCCAATTGCCGATAAGATCAATTGTCGTATCTCTAAATGATCTTCCTAATATTTCAACGTTAATTAAACAAAGAGCAGTTGAAACTTGTGTCGATCCAATATGCAATGGAGCACAACATAGCAGAGTTACTGTACTGAGATGGCTTGATAAGGACAGAGATAATAGAAATGATAAGAAATTTTGGTACAGAATGAGACTATTATTACCGCCAATTAGACCACAATCGATTAATGATAAGGAATCAAGGTGTCAAAATGTTGCTATGATAATTCAATCAAATTCAACAAATTCAACAACACTAAAGGCACGCTCGCGAGAAAGTCTAGAGGTTCTAGTTTAGTTATTATAACATTATTGTTTACAATAATTATAAATTGTGATATAAGAATCATAATGTTAACATTTTAAAGAAAAGGAAATAAGCGTTAAACGCTAATTCGTTCCCAGATTTAGAAGAGAAAAAAGAACATATTAATTAAAAGTAATTATTAATTATTCAATTGATAATTCATTTAATTAATTGTCATTCAGCATTCCTCATTTACATGTTTTTTTTTTAATTATTATTTCGTTTATATCTCATTTGCTTTGTGTACATAAAATACGTGACTGGGTACGTAAGTTCTCTCGAATTTTTTTTTTTTGCTATAAGGTTTATATTAATAACTATTATCTATTTTTCTCCTTTAATTTATTTGTATTATTTTCTATGTTCAAAAAAACACAATTTTAGAATATTCAATGAGCTCGATTAAATTAAAAACACTAGTGGCTCGCGTTTCATTTTTAATTTGTGTAGTGAAGTGCAATGAGAAATTAATATGAGTGCAATTTATTATTTTAAACAATTTTTAAAAAATTCTTCTTTTTTATAACTTTATTTGGAAGATTTAACTCATAGGGATATTCTTATTATACTTCATTACGATAATTCAATTGCAAATTAATTATTATTCTTAATGTTTTTCTTTGGAAAAAAAGAAAAATGTTTTCTTTAGAAAAAAAATGTTTTCTTTAAAAAAAAAGAAAAAACACTGTCACTTTTTTTTTTATTCAATGTCAGTATTACGTTATGCGTACAATTTAGTGCCTGTGAAATGTATGCTGAATATTTTTTCGTTGGATAATTGCCAAACTCAACTTTAATTGAGTTAATTAAGAATTTTTCTCATTTTTTGTTAAATGCAAAAAATGAGAAGGGTTGAACAACCTTTTTTGTTTTGTATTTACAAAAATGGGATTTTGATTAATGGCTATTGTGGGAATGTAATGTGAATCCTAATATAATAACACACAATACGTAAGTTATCAATGAAACGGGTTTCGCATTTAGAGAGGAAAAAAAAACATTAACAAACACAAGTATTATTACTGAGTATATATATGTGCTCGTGTCTTGATTATACTCGTTTGTGTTCGATTACTTTTTTTTTCTTTTTCTTTTCTCAAAAGGAATTCTCAGGCACTTGTGTACTTGAGGGCGAAAACTCCGAATTATCCTTTTTTCAATTATTCATTCTGTGTTATACGATTGTTTATAATTATTTCTTATCTCTTTTTATGAATAATTATGTTAGAAATAAAGATTCCATGTTTTTGATACAATTTCAATTAAATTATAGTTTCTTTATTTTATTAATATTTTCCTAATGATGATTTTCCTTTTGTAAAAAATACTGGGAGCATTGGAGAAGGTTTTTTTGTAAAATATTTATAAATAAATATTATTTAATGAAAATAATTTCTCAATTAAAAAATGAATATCAAATATTTATTGAATTTTTTTTTTCAGATAATATTTGATAATTCTTTTTTATTTGATAATTAATGGAAAAATTATATTATTATTAAATTAAAAGGAAAGAATAATGAAAAATTGTTTTTTTCTTTCATGAAAAATTTTATTCTTATCATAACATGATGTACAATAATTAATTATCATAACAATTATTTCGAAAAGAATATTTATAAATTAAGATTACAAAACATGGACACATGAACATGGTGCTAAATCGATCAACAATTTACGTTTTTTTCCGAGTATCATCATAAACATTAAACAAGAATAAATGTTGCTGATAAAGTTATTTAAAAAAAAATTAAATGTGATAATTGAGATGATTTACAAATTTTTTTTTTCGTCTTCAGTTCAACATGTATACAATTTACAACAAAAAAATTAGCACCAAGAAAATGTTTTCATTTAATTATATATATTTTTTTTTCAACAAACACGTTGAAAATGGCAGCACAATAGTTTCATTTAAATTTAATTAATAAAATAATGTTTTTTTTCCTGATTCAGATTATCGCACACAATTACCATTATAAAACGTGAAATACCCTTTTTTTCTTCTTTTTTTAATAGAAAAGATATAATTTTTCTCACGCATGCGTTTTATAAAATCTAAAAAAATACTTCGGATAATTTACATAATATCCTTATTATTTACAAATTGAAATTAAGTAACTGTTAGATTTATTCAATTAAATAAACACTGATTTAATTTAAATTTGAATGATAAATTCAAAAATTAATTAAATGATGTGTAAATAATTGAAGAGACAATTTTCCTTTATTATTAAAAATAAATGGTAAAAATCAAATATTATTAAATGAAAAAGATCAAATATTTTCTTTCAACATAACAAAAAATATTTTTACCAAATATTTGTACATGTCTCAATTTTTAATTCTTCAAAAAAAAAATTCATTGAAATAATAAGTGATTATCACTGGCAACCGCTAATTTCATTGTTTAAAGAAGGGATTAGATAAAAATAATACTGCGTGTGTTGTTTCTTCTCTTTTTTTTTTATCATGTAAAAGTGATTGCCTCATTTTCTGTTATCTGTGCATTTGAGGACACAATTGCTTTTTTTCACTCTGATTGTGTGCGTGACAATATTCACCTTAATGAACTAAATTTCCAATAGAAATATACGAAGATAAATGGAAGAGAAAAAAAAGTGGGAAAAATAATTTTCCCCCAAGTAGCCAGAGTTTATTGATAAAAAAGAAATGATAAAAACTTTTTAAAATTTCTTCTTTCAAAGTTCCCAATGACTATCTTCGTATATACGATAAGCTATCACTTCTTATAAATTCTTCTTTTTTTTTTTAATAGTAAGAAGGCAATTCATTTCTAAGGCACCTACCGTTCACGGCCAGCGGAAGTTTTTTTTCTCATTATTTCTATGTATTAAATACTTATTTTTAAGGATTTTTTGAAGATACAATCGCAAAAAAAAAGTTAATTTTTTGTATAAAATTGTTAATAACAATTTATAAAAGATGAAATTCCCAAATCTGATTCAGTGAATCTGTGAAAAATGTAAAGAAGTACAAAATAAGCCCGCGAAACAAAAAATTAATTAAAAATTGAAAAATTTCCTTATTTTTTACATTTTTTCAAATTTTTTCAAATTTTTCAAGATTTAAAAAAACGTAAAAAATGATGGAAATTGAAAAATTTTCAATGAATTTTTTGTTTCTAAGGCTTATTTTATTCCTCATTACATTCTTTACAGATTCACTGAATCAGAAATATAAATATAAATTATTATTACCGATTTTATACAAAAATTTAACTTCTTCTCGATTGTATCTACCAATTATCCTTAAGGTAAAGGACCTAATAGCTCACTCGCATATTTGTATACCTATATCTACGAATAATTGATAAATATAAATCTACAAACACGTGGAGTGAGTAGGTACTTTACCTTACACATACATATATATATATAAATATATATATAAAAACACTCAATTAATCATCACTTCATAGAGCTAGAATGTAATTAAGTAGATGTAAATGTCTTTTTTCCCCCCCAACTCTCAAATGTCCCCTCAAAGAGAAGTAGCGGGATGATGAAGAAGATAATTTTGTTTAGCGACACTCGTCAAAATATCCTGCATCTGTCTCCCAGTCTCCTTAACAATATTCGACAAGAAGCTGTTCGGATTCTGCAGGAGTAGATGAGGATGATCAAACTCCACTGCACTTCCAGCATCCATCACCAGAATCCTGTCATTGTCCATAACAGTATTGAGCCTATGAGCAATAGTAAGTACCGTACACTCAGCAAACTTGATCCTGATGGTTTTTTGAATGAGTTCATCAGTCCGAGGATCGACATTAGCAGTTGCCTCATCCAGCACAAGAATCCTGTTGTTCCTAACAATAGCCCGAGCAAGACAAACCAACTGTCTCTGTCCAACGCTCAAATTGCTGCCCCCCTCATTGATATGAGCAGTCAATCCCATCTCTTTCAGCTCAACATCCTCAAGCGCTGCCCACAGTACATTATCCGAATAGCTATCAAAAGGATCCAGATTCTTCCTTAAACTTCCCGCGAAAAGGAACGGTTCCTGTGGGATGATGCTGATCTTGGACCTCAGATCATGGAGCCCGATCTCCCCAGTCTCCACTCCATCGATCAAAATCTCCCCCTCAATATCCGCGAGTCTGAACAACGCAGCGATGAGCGAAGATTTGCCTGCCCCGGTTCTCCCAACAATTCCGACTTTTTCCCGCCTCTTAATTTCAAAATTCAGGTTTTTGAGGACCGGTGGCTCTTCCGGTGCGTAAGATAGGTAAACACCCTTGAATTCGATTTTACCACCTTCCGGCCAGTCCTCCTTCGGTTTCTTATCAACTGCGCTTTCCAAAGGTGGCTCACTCTCGAGATTCGTGTACTCGAGAGCTCTTTCTACCGAAGTCATCTGATTCTCCAATTCCGCACTTTGCCGCATTCCCCATTGGAACATGCCGGTCAATCCTATGCTTTGGGTGATCGCCAAACCGACATTTCCGCCCTCAGTGTCGCCCCCCTCTTGCGGCAGCACCAAGAAGCTTAAAGTTACTAAAGCTATGTAAATAAGGCAGAAGATGTCGAGCCAGAATCCAAAGGTTCTCGATGTAGCTATGAAGATGTACCAAGCTGAAGAATGCAAATCTTGATGATGATCAAATTCTTTCGTCAACACTGTCTCGGCATCGAAGGATCTAATTGTCGCAAGTCCTTGTAATGTCGCTCCCAAATGACTGAAAACCGGGGATCTTGTTACTCCCTCGAGTCTCTTGACACTTCTGCTAGTCGACAAATAAACTACCCTCAAAAAGTAGAAGATAACTCCGATAATAGCTGTGGGGATCATCAGCCAGTAATTAGTGACACCAACAACGACGATAATACCGATCAATGCTAGTCCAATCTGCACGCAATCGATCAATGCCATCGGCAATAACTCATCGATAGCGCCCATGTCTTTAGAAAACCTGTTCAAGACTCTTCCAGAAGTGTTTGTATTGAAGAATCTCATAGTCGCTCTGCTGATGCTCCTGAACATCCTGTCGTGCAGTTTCTGGGAAGCCTTCATGCAGTACTCGAAAAAGGCGAATGATCTTACTAAGGTAACAACGATTGTCGCGACTGTAAGACCAGTGAATATGTAAACGCAAGTATCGGTATCGAGGATTCTGCTGTAAGGAACACCATCGGAAGTCGTGTTGGTCGCAGCTTCATTGGTTACGACAGTATCGTTATCGTTGCCGAATCTATGCTTTTGATCCTCCTCCTCCAAATTGACCCAAAATGCGATAAAATAGTCTCCGCCACTAGCCGCCAATTGTGCACCCGCACAAAGAAGAAAGACGATCATAGCTACGCACCAATTGCCGCCCGCAGTGAAGTAAGAAGCGTAAACATGGCCTCCGAGACTTCCTTTGCTCCTCATCTCAGCGACTTCGTCGGGTTCCGCCTGCGCTCGCGACGCGTCATTCGTCAGCATAGATGATATGGAAGTGATGCTAGTATGTCGGGAAGTGCTCCTGCTCGAAACTTGGGACACTGTGTCCTCTTCTTCTCTCGGGTGTTCCAAAAGTCTTCCGAAGTCGACTCCACGATTAGCTAATTCGTCGTAAGTTCCTTCAGCCTCGATCTTTCCGTCCTTCATAACGATGATCTTCTCGACGTCCTTTAATAGCTGGATTTGATGGGTGACGAGGATTCGTGTTCGACCTCTCAAGTACTTCTCTATGCACTCTTCGAACATGTGCTTGCCTACGTGAGCATCAACCGCGCTGAGGGGATCGTCTAGAAGGTAAATAGGGGCGTCTGCGTAAACTGCGCGGGCTAGGTTGATCCTAGCTCTTTGTCCTCCGGACAGACTTATCCCGCGTTCGCCAACAATCGTCTTGTCTCCGTAAGGAAGAAGGGAGAAATCCCTCTTCAACTGACAGACCTTAACAACCTGGTCGTACCTTTTCGTGTCCATCTTTCTGCCGAAAAGGATGTTAGTGCGGACGGATCCTGCGAAGAGCCAGGGTTCTTGACTTGCGTATGCAACGGATCCATGAATGTCGACAGATCCTTTGTAGATGTTTAACTCTTTGAGGATAGTATTAAGAAGAGATGATTTTCCTGAACCTACTTGACCCACAACCGCCACTAATTGTCCTGATTTAACGTGCATATTCAAACCGCTCAACGTGTCCTCATTATCCTTGACCGCCCATTTGGCATGGACGTTCTGAAGGATGATCGATCCTTTCTTTTCCGCGTCGAACTTGTTGTCGACACTTCCGTTAACTGTTTTGTTGGCCGAGTGTCCTTCCGAACCGTCTGCGTTTTTGGTTTTATAAGCGGAGACCTCGTCGTACATGAGGAAGTCCTGCAAGCGTCTTATCGAAACTGCAGCTTCCGCCATTTGCGTTATTCCTTGAGGGAAAAAGACGGTCATTGTTTGTCTTAGGATGTTGTAGTAAGCTGTTATCATGAAGACTTTTTCCGCGTTTATCTGGTTTTTGTCGTCGAGGAGAATATAAGCGAGGATGGTTAAAAAAAGGGAGGATCTTGTTGTGAAGATGATGAAGGACATGACTACTCCTCGGATGTAGGAGGTAGATCTGATCACTTTTATCTCCCGTTTTCTCGCGTTTTCTATTAGTGCACTAAAAGGATTTTCCCATGTATACATCTTGATTGCTTGAATTCCGGTGATAATCTCGTTGGTTAGACGAACACGTTCGTCTGTTCTTATTGCGGTTCTCAGACGCAGGATCGAGGATCTTTTTCCGAGCCATCCTTGAAGTGGGATGAACATTAAAAGAGAGGCGACACCGATTACAGCGGCTATGTTGACCTCTTGGTACATGAAATACGTGATTATGATGGTTTCCAATGGACCGATCCATAAATAGTGGAGGAAAATAATTGCTACGTCGAACCGATTGACGTCATTGGACAATAGATTTACGGCTTGACCTACTGTCGTCTCGCCCAGTGCTGTTCTCGAGAGCTTTAGGGCCTTTCTGTAGATGAGGGAGCAACAGGCTACGCGCATTTTCATTCCCATGTGGAGGATAGCCATCATGTAGGGGTGGACGACGAATATGTTGACGGCAGAACACATTATGATGCCACCGGCGTAGAAGTAGGCCTCGGTTTTCGTTACTGTGTCCGTTGAGTAGTAACGGAGAAGTCTGCCGAGCGCCAGAGGCTGGAGAACCCTGTTGATAAGAAGAACTTTCATCATTGAAACGGATTTTAAAGGGGGTTTTGAGGCTGATTTTGTCATTTTGCGGATCAGTCAGTGGATTTGCATTAAGAAAAGGAAAAGGTTGTTGAAAGAAAATTTACTTAGGGTCACACAACCAATAGATGGACACTGACCAAAAGATGGACGGTTTCTATTATCGAGGATTTTCATAGATAAATGAATGATTCTTATACTTTTCACGTCAATTACTGATTATTACATTCATATAGATTTATAAACTATTTATTACGTATCGATTGATCGAAATTGAGGATCATACTACTGCAAATATGCAACTGTGTCCATCTATTGGGGGTTCAAGTTATTTTTCAGTCTTTCCTTGATTTTCTTTAATTATTTCTACATTATTCAAGTTTAATTGATTTTTGGTCGATTCACTGTATACTTTTCTGTACATCATTCTTTTCTGCAGCTTTTCAACGTGATTTGCCTATTTCATATGAATTAATAAAATCTAATGTTTCCTTAATCGTCCATCTATTGGTCATGTTACCCTAGTTGAAGAAAATCTAGTTCACTCCAGAAAATTTCAATATATCGTCGTTCTAGAATGAAAAAGGCGTAACAAGATAGGAAACGTAGGAAACGACGATATACAGATATTGAAATTGTGAAGGAAAATTTTGTTAAAAGTCAATTTTCTTGCTACAATTTTTTTTTTCCTCTATAGAGGATTCTTTTGAGGATATCTTTGGAGCGAGTGGGTTTAGAGGAGATTTTTGAAGAGTGCTTCTTTTGAAAGCATTTTTGTGGGCTACAAAAAAGGGCTCTTGGGAGATTTCTCTAAGAAACCTGATGGCTTCTGAGATATTTATGGGGGAAAGTTTGATAGGGGGAAGTGGGGCATGAAAATCACTCGAAATCAGGGGAAATATTTGAGATAGACTTTTTTTTGATGATTCCATTGGAAAGGTGAGAAAATTTCCGGTGAAAAACATGTGTGGAAATTGATTTTTTCATCATTTTTGGGGAATTTTACTTTTTTAGAGAGCAATTAGAACTTTAAACCTTTACGAAATCGAAATATTTCATTTTTTTGAGGATATCTCCAATTCTATGGGTCGTAGAGACTTGGAGTTGATCGCAAATGAAAGGTGAGATCATTTGCCATCGATTTATGGAGATTTGAAAAGAAAATTAACGATTTTTGAATTTTATTGATCACTTACAAGGCAAAGAACTAATTTTTACAAAAAATTCCCATAAATACCTCGAAAATATATATTTTCTCTTCTAAAACCCTAGAAATCCATGGCAAATGATCTCATCTTTCATTTAAGACCGACCCCAAGTCGTTACGACGAATAGAACAGGAGATTTCCCCAAAAATGTGATTTTTTTCGATTTTTGAAATCGCGACCGAAAAATCGAATTTTCCAAAAACTAGAAAAAAAACAAATTATACATGTTGTCCAGTGGAAATTTTCTCAGCTTTTCAATGGAATCATCAAAAAAATTATATCTCTAACCGCCTCATCAGAATCCCCATTTTCCCCTATAAATTCCAATCTCGCTCTTTTATCATCGCTAAAATGAATCGGGATGAACGTCAATTTCAATTAAATACCTCCTAAAATGAGCAGAATAGGGGAATTCATATAAAGTCTCTTTTTATAAAGAAAAGACAAGAATTGCAAGAAAGGAAATTACAAAAATTTCCCTATTTTCCGCAAATCCCGAGATATCCTTAAAAAAACCAACGTTCGCTCCCAATCCCTTTTTTTTCGAAAAATCTCCATTCCTATATATAATCAAATATATATATATATTAATATATTAATGTATTAATTTATATTATTAAAATATTTTTAATAATATTGTCGCGTTAGAATCAAAAGGGCGTAAGTGCTATGCTTACACACAGCACTTACGCCACTTTGTTACCAAGGCGACCATTAATATATTATATTAATATATATTATTATATTAATATATTTATATATATAAAAAGTCAAGCCCATCAAAAATAAAAAAACAGGATAATCTAAAAAAGCTAGAAGAAAGGAAATGACAAAAGTTTCCCTATTTCCCACAAATCCTCAGATATCCTCAAAAAAACGACGTCCACTCCCAATCCCTTTTTTTTTCAAAAAATGTCCTTTTCTATAAAAAAAAAAAGCCAAGCATGCCCATTAATAATAAAAAAAACAGGATAATCTAAAAAAATCTTAATGGATTAAATCATAACAAACTGAGGGGCTCTAGGGTATTAGATACACGCGAACAATTTTCATGATGGGACTTAACGATGATTTTATCTCTTCATGTCTTCTCATGTGGGCCTCACCAATAATCCCGCTCGCGTGAATTGGCACGTACGGATGTTTCAAGGGACGATAGTAACTGATGAGCATACCGAGAAATATCGGTTGCAGTAGCCTGCATTTACAGAATTATCAACAATTTGTCACTTTTTATTTGCACATAAATTTTCTAATTATCTTATCACTGGGCAAACACGTTTTTTTCCTCTTTTTTTTCCATTTAATTCATTACACACAATTAATCAATCAAAATAAGAGGAAGGATGACTCACCTGAGGACAATTTCCATAATAGCCAAGGCAACACCGTACAAAGCTATTCTAGCTCCAAATACTTTGATCAAAACACGATTTAAACTTGGTGTTTTTTTTTTACCATTATCTTTTCCTTTTTGTTTTGATTTTTCCTGTTGTTTGTTGAAACGTTTGACTTCTTCCTCCCATGCTGTTGATATTTTTTCACCCAAATAACTACTTTTGTGCTCTTTCAAGGGCCTAGTTAAATCGTCTATCTCAAGATCACGCTTGTATCCAACCCAGAAAATCTTCAAAATCCACCTAAATTGAGTGAATAAATGTAAATTATCAGTAAAGCAATAAAATTAGATAAAGCCACATTTTTACTACTCTAGTTTTCATTAAATATCTTGGAAACTAAGCGAGATAGAGAAATTTTTGAAGAAATCTTTTTTGTAGAACATTAAATTCTCTACGAAAAAGGTTTCTAGTGAAATCGCTCTATCTCGCTTAAATTCCGAGATCCTTTAATGATACTCTTCATCACAATAACAAAAATTTAAAAAAAGATTTTATGACTTCGAGATAATATTCTAATTGTAGGAAAAATCGGAGCAGGATTAGTAGATTTTTTTTAAAAGAGCGGCAACTTTTCAAAAAAATCTGAAAAAATTCAACAAGAATAGGGATATACTGGAGTGATTCGTCAAATTTTTTCAGATTTTTTTAAGGAGTCCTTCACTATGAAAAAAATTCGTAAATAATTTTTTTTCCACTTTTTCTTTTAAAATTTTGTTAAAAAAGTGCAAAAAAAACAAAAAAAATGCAGTAAATAACTTACGCAAATGTGAGTGCACTGAGTGGATTTGCACCTTCTCTTGGATTTTTTCTCTTCTCAATAGCTTCTTTTCCATCCATAATTGTATCGTTAAATCCGTTATTCCGTTAATAATTTTGAATCCTCCTCTACGACAATGAGCATCTGTCGATAAATGCCAGTTAGTAATGACGTTTATTTTCCTCCTCGAATTACGATTACGATAATAATAAAAATAAAAAAAAAAAGAGTAGCAGGAAATGATAAAAAAAAATATTATTTATAAAAAAAGGAGAAAAAAAAATACTGAAATTTATATTATTTGTAGGAAGATTTAAAATAAACGATGCGTATAATGACTCTTGATTTCACTGTGTAATCATAATCGGCAGAGATTATATGAAAGAAAAAAAAAATAAGATGGATTTTATTTCGTTGGGTTGTATTTGGCCTGAAAGACCAGAGCCAACTGAATCGTATTCACTAACTAAGAGATCATCAAATATTGTTGTTAAAACCAAAGCCACCTTGATATCCCACTGTGATAAACTGAGAAATGAAAATTGATTAAAGACTTTATTCTGTATGAAGACTAATGGTGAAATAGATGATACGATAAGTTAATTTTTTTTTGAATTATTTTCTTGATTAAAGAAAAAAAAAAAAATCTTCATTGAAAAAATCATGGAAAAGGTCTTTTTGATGTTTTATATAAAAATGAATTTTTTTATTTCAGCAAAAATTGAGGAATTTTAAAAGTATTTAAGTCATTGAGCATCAATGGCAATTAATATTTGAACAGTTTGGATGACTCGAGTGGTTTGTAAACCTGTCCTATTTACGAGAGAAAATTGTGTGTGATAAATAAAGTACTCGAACTGTGTGTGGTATTATATACTGTCAAGGTAATGAAAAATCAATGAAATTTATCAAAACACACTTTTCATTTTATCGGGGAAAAAGAAAATTCTAGATTTTATCTTGAGATTCTAGGAGTCTTCAGAAATTGATTATTTATGAATTTTTTGGGGGGTTCAAGGGGAAATGCACTTTGCCCCCTTTTTTTAGAGAATTGAATTTGAAAAAAAAGGGCAGATCTTGAGATTATACTGAAAATAGCAGACATTTGACGATTTTTAGGCTTTTTTCATTTTTAACGAATAAATTATTTTTAGAAAAATGAAAAAAATGTATATTTAGTAAATTAAAAAATCTAAAATTGCAAATTTTTTATATATTTTTTTTTTTTAGATATATTCGTTTAAAAAATTAAAAAAAAATTTTAATGTTTGCTCATTTCAATTATTTGACAATTTTTTGTATTTCTTTTTAAACAAATAAATTATTCTTTAACAAAAAGAAAAAAATGCACTATTAAAAAATTAAAAACTCTAAAATTGCGAATTTTTAAAATATTTTTTTTGTAATAATTTGTTTGTTTAAAAAAATTCCAAAAATTTGTCGAATAATTGCTTATTTCACTATTTTACAATTTTTATTTTTTTTTCTTAACAAATAAATTATTCTTCGAGAAAAAAAAATATGCACTTGTAAAAAATTTAAAACCCTAAAATTGCAGATTTTTTAAATATTTTTCTTTATAATAATTTATATTTGTTTTTAAAAAATCCGAAAATTTGTCTAATTTGTGTTTCATTGAATTTTTGTCAACAGATAAATTATTAAAAAAAAAAAAAAATATTTACATGTAAAAAATTCAAAAAACTACAAATGCGAATTTTTTCCATGTTTTTTAAAATAAAAATTCGTATTTGTTTTTAAAAAAATCCAAAAAATTCATCAAAATTGTGCTCATTTCTCTATCATAATCTCAAAATATTCACAAAAAACTCTAAAAATAATTCATTTAACAGAAAAAAACATGAAAATTCCTCAGTTCTTCCCCTCTTTCCCCTTTTTCCTCCTCATTGATTGACGTAAATCCATTAATCTAATGAAATTGGAATGAGTCAGATTATTACAGCTGTCTCATGCACTTTTCCACAGCAGTTAAAACACAATAATCATTGGAATAATCGAATTAACGTGAAGTCAAGATAAGGAATGGAAAAAAAAAATTCATGTAACAACATATTATCTACAGATTTCTTTTTCAATCAACAAGAAAAGAAAAAGAAGAGAAAAAAAAAAGATACCAAAAAATTCATGAAAATTCACAGTCAAATATGAGTAATACGATAAAAAGATTAATGAAGCTTTAATTAAAAAAAAAAAAATCATCTGTATTATTTCAAACTCTGATTGAAGTGTGATAAAGCACTTTTTACACACGTGTAAACCCCTTCTTACATAATCCCTTCTGCCACGCTTGTGTGTCAGAAGACGTTACATAAAAAAATTTAGTAGAAAAAAAAAAATCATCTTTAATAGAAAATAATTAAATCAAAAACAGAATCAGACAGAATTTGAAATAAACCTGTTTTTTTTTTTAAATAAATGAGAATTAAAAACACATGTTCATTAGTGGCTTAATAAATTGCAATAATGAGTAACCGGTGCCTCAACATAAAAAAAAATAAAAAAATAAAAAATGAGTCCTTGAAACCGCATGAATTGCTCCAAAATCCCATTTTTCCTGGGAAATAATCGAAGAAAAATTGATTAATCCACAATTAATTGATGAATTTGATTCTGAAAATGAAAATAAACAAATGAAAATGGAAAAATTGAAATTGGAGCAAGCATGCACTTTTTTTTAGTTATTTATATACAATTTAATTTAATTATAGACACGTGAATACAAATTATTAAACGTATGATTTTAAAATTGGGAAAAAATTGGGGAAAATTTTGCTATTATTATTAGTTTTAAATAAATTTTCTTTTTTTTTTTATTTTTCTTACCTCACAGGCACGATGTGTGTCTCACAGCCAGCTCCTGTCTGAGTGTGATTATTTCACTGACAGGCCTTGTGTCATTGGTTAACCCTGGTCAACTGGACACGTGATATCACTGTCTCATAACTCTCTTTGTGTGCCTTGTGCGAACTCCATTCGACACTACTGCGCGTGTGTGCCACCAAACGTGCGCTTTGTATTTGTGTTTATATGTGTTGGGGGGGAATAAAAAGAGATGGTAAAAGTATTGGCAGACACTTTCGAACTCTTTCTATTTAATTTTATTCAGATTATTTGAATATTCCTTTTTTTAACGGTTTTTTTTGCTTTTTTTTAAAGGCTTTTTCTTTTTTTTCATGAGTTTCATTTTTTGAAAGTCTCGAGATTTTTTGTTTTGCCTTTTTATTCGACTTTTTTCGCTTTTTTTAAATGATTTTTTCAATTTTTCAAAATTAATTTCATGAAATTCTTGAAATTTCTTCATTTGCCTTTAGATTCGACTTTTTTCGCTTTTTTAAAATGAGTTTTTCAATTTTTGTAATGAATTTCATTAAATTTTAGAGATTTTTTGCTCTGTCTTTTTATTTCACAGTTTTTTGCTTTTTTAAAATGACTTTTTCATTTATTTTTTAAATAAATTTTCATAAAATTCGAGATAAAAATATTTTTTCTGTCTTTTTCTTCGACTTTTCGATTTTTTTCTCATGACTTTTTCATTTTTTTGATGAATTTCATAAAATTCTCGATTTTTTTTTCGTTTGCCTGTTAACTCTACTGTTTTTTTTCCATTTTTTAGCGACTTTTTAATTTTTTTTCTCATAAATTTCATGAAATTCTCGATTTTTTTGTCATTCGCCTTCTTATTTCACCGTTTTTTCCCTTTTTTTCATGACTTTTTAATGTTTTTTTCATGAATTTCATGAAATTCTCGATTTTTTTTTTTCATTCGCCTTTTTATTCCAGTATTTTCTCCCTTTTTTTCATGACTTTTTCATTTTTTTTCATAAATTTCATGAAATCCTCGATTTTTTCCTACGTTTCCCCCTTTATTCCACTATTTTTTCCCTTTTTTAAATGACTTTTTCATTTTTTAAAATGAATTTCATGAAATTTTCGATTTTTTCTTCGTTTGCCTTTTGATTCCACTGTTTTTTCCCTTTTTCAATGACTTTTTCATTTTTCTTCTCATGAATTTCATGAAATTTTCGATTTTTTCTTCGTTTGCCTTTTTATTCCACTATTTTTTCCCTTTTTTAAATGACTTTTTAATTTTTTTTTTTCATAAATTTCATAAAATTCGAGAAAAACGAAAAATTTTGCCTTTTTATGCAAGTTTTATTCACTTGTAATAAAAATTTCAATATTTTTTCTTCTTCTACTGTTTTCTTATTTCTCATTGAATTTATGAGGAAACGATTCTAGACAATAATTCATTGCCTGTAATTTAGCTCTTTGTGGAAGTTTAAATTCATGTTACATATATGTTTACACAATGAGCCAATTCAAATTGTATATTCATATATATACATATCTATATATGTGTGTGTAGACAATGAATTAGTTGGCGGTTGGACTTTTTATGATTTGACTTGTGTTGACTGGGATCAATGAGTTTGTACACTCGCACTTGTATGTTACTTCATTCGATGAGGAATGTGTAAAGAAATGTGTTGTAAACTGTTTTTGTTTTTTTATTATTAAAAATTATTGGATATTGAGTTTTAATGATTCTAGAATTACTGGAAAATGAATAAAAACGTTTTTTTTTCATTTTTTTTACGTTTTTATGCGATAGAGAAAAAGTGATAATTTTTTCGGCCTTGACACCTTTCAAATTTTGCCCCCAATTTCATGAAAACAAGATGGCGCTGCAAGTTAATTCCAACGTTTTTTTTTAATTTTAGGTGTTCTCACCTTTTTTTTTTGGTTTCAGATGCAATTGCACGTGTTAAAGAGCTGAAGAGACCTGTGTTTACTTTAAAAATCAGTTGAAATTGTTGCAAGGGTAATTAACGATGTTGAAAGAGGATAAGAATGTTGAAAATTTTAAAAGTAAGTAAATTAGATATTAATTGAGTAGATAAGTGATAAATCAGTGGAGTCAATTTTTCACAATTTGTTTTTTCGAAATATCTCTGAAAATAGGGGAAATAGAGAAATTTTCATGAAAACCTTTTTTTGAGAGAAAAGTGAAAGCTACAAAAAAGGTCTCCACAAAAATTTCTCTATCTCCTCTATTTTAGAAGATATTTTGAAAAAACGAATCGTCAGAAACTTTTTCATTCATTTTTATGGAAATTATGAATTTTTTTTGACAACTCACATTTCTTCGATCAGGTTTTTGAGAATATCTCGGAAACTAAGCGAGATAGAGCAGTTTTGCCCGGATCTTAGTTTGTAGCTCTCAAAATTCTTTACAAAAAAGGATTCGTGTAAAATTGCCCTATCTCGCTTAGTTTCCGAAATATTTCAAAAAGAGTGTCAAAATGAAGTCAATTCATCTGAAAATTTCGAAATTTATGAAATTAAAAATGATTCAGGATTTTTTTTCAGGTCAAAGGGTGTACATAAAAATCTGAAAAAATTCACCAACAATGTTCACATATAGGACCATCTTCTCAAATTTTTTCAGATTTTCTCATCAAGTCCTTCCCATCGAAAAAAAAAATATTCGATTATATTTTCACTTTTTCAGTCATTTTTTTTTTTTTTCATGAATTATCAATGAAATAATAATAATCACTAATTTTTTTCAGGTTTGTGGTTGAAGTACGATGAAGACAGCACTGACAAGCACCAGCTCTTCTTCAAGGAGCACTCAGTAAAGAAGCAGGAACAAGAACTTCCAAGAGGCAGGACGTTGTTCGTCCTGAATATTCCTCCTTATGCCACAAAAAATTCGTTGAAAAGTGCTTTTGCAAGGCACTGCGGTTTCGTCAAGAGTGTCACCCTAAAATCAGCTTTTTCCAGTTCTCAAACCGGTTTTAAAGTAGCTTACATCGTATTTGCGAAGGAATCTTCTTTAGAAAAGGCTCTGGCACTTCCAAAAGACTTCACACTCGTCCTCGAATCCGGGGAAAATCGAAACCCAGTGGGATTATTAAAATGGATTAAAGAGTACAATGAGGAAGCTGATGCTGACGAGGAGAAATTGAAGGAAGAGATCGAAAAATACATGGCAAGTTATGATAAACGTGTTGAAGAACGCCTGCAAGCTCAGGAGCAGACTGAGGATGCTGATGGATGGGTGACTGTGTCGAGTAAGAAGAAGAGAGGACAATTCGCACCTTCGAGAAAAGAATCTACCATTGAGAAGGTCCAGACGAAGGAGAAGGAGAAGAGCAAAAAGAAGGAATTACTCAATTTCTACACTTTCCAGATCAGAGAGTCCAAAAAACAACGTAAGTATTTTTTTAACTAGTAAAGAAATTGAGTATTTTTTTAACTAAAAAAAAATAGAGTATTTTTTTGATTAATAAAAAAATAGAGTATTTTTTTAAGTAGTAAAAAAATAGAGTATTTTTTTAATTAATAAAAAAATAGAGTATTTTTTTAAGTAGTAAAAAATAGAGTATTTCTTCAACTAATAAAAAAATAGAGTATTCTTTTAACTAATGAAATAATAGAGTATTTTTTTAACTAATAAAAAAATAGAACATTTTTTTAACAAATAAAAAAATACAGTATTTCTTTAACTAATAGAAAAATAGCGTATTTTTTTAACTAATGGAAAAATATAGTATTTTTTTAACTAATAAAAAAATAGAGTATTTTTTTAACTAATAAAAAAATAGAGTAGTTTTTTAACTGATAAAAATATAACTATTTTTTTTAACTAATGAAGAAAAAGTGTTTTTCTTTTTTGATCAAAATAAATTGAGAATATATGCTGAAATAATTACCATATTTTTTTTTACAGATTTGGCTGAATTGAGGAAGAAATTCGAGATGGACAAGAAGAAGCTCCAGGAGTTAAAGACGAAGAGGACATTCAAACCATTCGGATAATTTCAATAAATTATCTTATCTTATCGCTTTTGTACAAAATATATATTTTAATTAATTCAAACTACAGCTCCTTTTGTTCCATACGTCATTAAGGTCCATTCGATGAGAAAGTGTCTGCAGGCGAGAGGCTGCAAAAGTGCCAGTAATTCTTCTGAAAGTGGAAAAAGAAATGTTTGCTCAAAAATAGAAAAATAATGAAATTCAAGAGGAAAATTAATTTTAAAAAAGGAAAAAAAAGGGAAAAAAAGGGAAATTGACAGGATGCTGAAAATAGCAGGCATCTGACATTTTCTATTTTTTTTCGCTACTAAATGAATTATTTTCAAAAAAAATAAAAATATGCACAGATAGAAAATTCAAAAAACTATGAGTGCAAATTTTTTAAATATTTTTAAAAATAATAATTCATTTGTTTAAAAAAAAAATTACAAAAATTGTGAGATATGTGCTAATTTCATTCCAATTTTTATGGAATTGACTCACGTTTGTTCCCATAGATGCAATTAGCTGACATTGCAGTACTAATTGCCTGTGCTAGTCTCTCCATCGCCAGGTCTCTCCCAGATTTGTTTTCACTCGTTTCCGGATCCTCCAGGAGTGTTGATAGAGCTCTGGTCGTTTGTGCCAGATGCTGAGCGGAAATTGCGTGTTTATTACTTCCGCTGTTTTTCAATCTCAACACTGAGTCCATCAGCAGCTGTTGGATCTTCGAATACAGCTTATTGCGCTCTTCCACAACGTTTTCATCGGCATTTCCCTGTTTCCTGCGGGCTGGACTCAGTATGCACCACCTGAACCACAATAAAATAAACATACATTTGACAATTTTGATTTAAAAAAAAAAAAATTATTGTAAAAAGACTATTTAAAGAAATTGCATTTATAATCCTTTGAATTTTCATTTTTTTTAACAAAAAAATTACTGTGAAAAAAGTATTTGAAGAAATTGCATTTATAATCCTTTGAATTTTCTGCATGTGCAAATCTTCCATTTTTTTAAAATATTTTATATCTTGAAAAAGAAAGAAAAAAAGCGAAATTTGTCGAATGTCTGCGATTTTATGATAATGAAATTAGCAAACATCTCATAATTTTTTTGCATTTTTTCAAACAAATAAACTATAATTAAAAAAAACATGTAAAAAATACGTATATATAGTTTTTCGAATTTTTCTGAATGTGTGTTATTTTTTACTTATTTGCTAATAATTCATTTGTTAAAAAAATGAAAAATGATCAGATGTCTGCTATTTTTATGGTAATTAAATTATCATACATCTCATAATTTAATTGTATTTTCTTTAAACAAATAAATTATTATCGAAAGAATATTTTTAAAAATTCGCACTTGTAGTTTTTCAAATTGTCCACATGTGTGAATTTTTTTTAAAATAATTTTTCTACTATAAAAAATTAAAATAATAAGAATTATCAGATGTCTGCTATTTTCAGAGTTATTAAATTAGCATACATCTCACAATTTCTTCGAATTTTTTTAAACAAATAAATTATTGCCGAAAGAATATTTTTAAAAATCTGCACTTGTAGTTTTTCGAATTTTCCACAAGTGTGTATTTTTTTAAAAAATAATTTTTTTGTTAAAAAATGAAAATAAATATTAAAAATTAATTTTTTTTGTTAAAAAATGAAAATAAATTTTAAAAAATAATTTTTTTGCTAAAAAATGAAAATAAATTTTAAAAAAATATTATTTTACTAAAAAATAAAAATAATAAGAATTATCAGATATCTGCTATTTTCAGTA
The DNA here is from genome assembly GCA_963942555.1 of Aleiodes leptofemur. Classification (NCBI taxonomy): domain Eukaryota; kingdom Metazoa; phylum Arthropoda; class Insecta; order Hymenoptera; family Braconidae; genus Aleiodes; species Aleiodes leptofemur. Next base: position 2,152,554 of record OZ012609.1, read on the forward strand.
TCATGCTATTTTTAGTGTCATGCACCTGAAGAGACCAGCAATCGGTGTAATTGGAGTCATAGGAATGCCCCCCGAGGGCAGAGCCACATTGTCCATCAAAGAAGTCGCCAATAATCCCGGATTATCATCGATCCAGTCCCCCGCCAGTTTCAATAACGTATTAGGTGGATCCTCGAACTCATAAACTTCTCCAATAGCTGTCAGCAAATTAGCAGCAAAATGAGGCACCAGAAGTGGCAATTTACTCAATTTGTCAATGGAATTTGGTGTATAAACGAAGAAATCGTCGAGCACGTGTTTTGCCAGTCCAACACTTTGTGCTGAAGTTGATCCAAGCTGTTGAATCCACATTCCCGAAGAGTCCAGGACCTCTCGATTCTGTGTAGCTATAGCTAATGACACAAGATTCCCCAGAATCTCATATCTTGGGTACTCAGCAGGAAATAGGAGGAGAAATATAGCGTTTCTCACAGCTGGGCTGTGATCTTGATTTTGAAAAAATTCACTCAAAACTTCGATCAACTGGAACTCTTGGAGGGCTCCTGGCTTCTTTTGCTGCTTCAATTTGTCGATTTCACCGAAGATAAATTCGTTTATGAGCTCTGTTTGAAGCTGAATCTGTCTGTAGGCGGTTGTGTTTGGAGCTCTTGGCATTTTTGCTGTTGGAAAATTTATTTAAAGTTTAATGTGCTGTTTTTTTGTAAACAAATATTAATTAGATCACGAAAAAAAAATATTTAAAAAATCTGCATATGGAGTTTTTTGAATTTTCTACGCGTTCCTATTTCGCATTTTTATGAAATTGAAATTTATGAAATAAAAGAAAATTAAAAAGTCATGAAAAAAGGGAATAAATAGTGGAATTAAAAGACCAACGAAAAAAAATTCGAGAATTTCATGAAAAAAAAAAAATTAAAAAGTCATTTAAAAAAGGGAAAAATAGTGGAATAAAAAGGCAAACGAAAAAAATTCGAGAATTTTATGAAATTCATGAAAAAAAATTGAAAAGTCATTGAAAAAGGGGAAAAAATAGTGGAATAAAAAGGCGAATGAAAAAAAAAACTCGAGAATTTCATGGAATTTATGGAAAAAAACTGAAAAAGTGATTAAAAAAGGGTAAAAACAGTAGAATTAAAAGGCAAACGATAAAAAAAAATCGACGATTTCACGAAATTCATTTAAAAAATGAAAAAGTCATGAAAAAAACCAAAAAAGTCGAATAAAAAGGCAGAAAAACTATTTTTAACTCGAATTTTATGAAAATTTATTTTAAAAAAACTAAAAAGTCATTTCAAAGAAGCGAAAAAACTGTGAAATAAAAAGGCAAACTAAAAAATCTCGATAATTTCATGAAATTTATTTCAAAAAAATGAAAAAGTTATGGAAAAAAAGTGAAAAAAGTCGAATCAAAAGGCAAATGATGAAATTTCGATAATTCCATGAAATTCATTCTAAAAAATTGAAAAAATCATTTTAAAAAAAGTGAAAAAAGTCGGATAAAAAGGCAAAGCAAAAATCTCTGGTTCTATTGGCCGCAGCGACCTGGGGTTAATCTTAAATTAAAGGTGAGCTCATTTCCTATAGATTCATGTGATTCAAAAGAAAAATTATCAATTTTTCAAGTACTTATAGGGCAAAAACTGATTTTCAGAAAATGGCCTATAAATATTTGAAAAATTGATTTAAAAAAATTTGAACCACGTAAATCGATGAGAAATGAGCTCATCTTTCATTTGAGATCAACTCCAGTTCACTACAACCAACAGAACCGGAAATATCGCCGAAAAAATGAATTTTTTCAATTTTCAAAAGAAAAACCCCTTCAAATCTTGGCCAAAAAAGTAAAATTTTCAAAAAATTGAAAAAAAATCGTTTCAACCCATGTTTTCCACCTAAAATTTTCTCAGTTTTCCAATGAAATCATCAGAAAATCCCTATCTCGAACCGTTCAATTGAAATCCCCATTTTACCCCATCTTCCCCTATTTATTAAAAAAAAAAAATCCAAAATAGTCAGATTTTCTGCTATTTTTACTATCCATTATCATCAATGTTTTCAATTTCATAACCTCTTCTTACCTATCGCAATTAGTGCCTCTTTAGCACAATGTGGAAATTCCAATTTTCGTAAATAATAGTAATTAAATTCACCCTCTGGTATCGAGTGCCCAGGTTGCTGCATTGTTGCATAATTCATGTTATTTTATTTATTAATTTCAATTTTTTCTTCTAGTCTTATTTAATTCTTCAGGTACGTAAACAAATGGTTGAGTGACTCAATTGGACAAGTAGAAAACTGCAAAAAGATGCACTTTTTCCTGCATTTTCTGTGTTTGTGTGGATTCTGATATCTGTCAAAAACTCGTGAAGTTCATAAAAATTCGAGTTTTGGCGGTGAAATTGAAGGGAAAATGTCGTCGAAGGTGTCAACCCCTTATCAGGGGATTCGGTACAGCTCTGATAAGCAAGTAGTCGTCCTGGATATTGGAGCAGCTTACACAAAGTGAGTTTAACCCCAAAAGTATTTAATTTTTAAGTCTTTGGCTTAGGAACAAAGTGGCGTGAGTGCTGTGCTCATATATAGCACTTACGCCACTTTGTTTCTGAGATGAGAAAATAATTAAGACACTTTTAGTAATTATTTATTTGAATTTATTTACAGATCCTCTAAATTGTTGCCTTGGAAACAAAGTGTCATAAGTGCTATGATTATATATAGCACTTAGGCCACTTCGTTCCTAAGTGCTATATATAAGCATAGCACTTAAGTCACTTTGTTTCTAAGGTGAAGAAATGATTTAGACACTTTTAGTAATTATTTACTTGATTTTATTAACAGAATTGAAAAAATCTTCAAATCGTTGCCTTGGGAACAAAGTGTCATAAGTGCTATGCGTATATATAGCACTTGGGCCACTTTGTTCCTCAGTGCTATGTATAAGCATAGCACTTAAGCCACTTTGTTTCTAAAGTGACAAAATAATTCAGACACTTTTAGTGATTATTTCCTTGATTTTATTAACAGAATTGACAAAATTCTTAAATCGTTGCTTCAGAAACAAAGTGGCACAAGTGCTATGCTTATATATAGCACTTACGCCACTTTGTTTCTGAAGAGAAAAAATGATTTTAGACACTTTTAGTGATTGTTCCCTTAATTTTATTGACAGATTTGGATATGCAGGAGAGGCTACACCTAGAGGAATCATCAGAACAGAGATAAAATGCCCAGAAACGAAGAAATTACGTGCGATTTTCAAATATAAGGACGTGGACGATTTGTACCAATTGCTTGTCGAATTTCTTCATGCAATATTCTTCAAGTAAGTTGAAGATGAAAGAATTAGATAGAATAGTGGAGTTAAAATAGAAGTATAGGGGAAATTGGGGCAAAATGGATCTATTTTTCAAAAAATATTGATTTGAATTTTTTTTTAGAGTGAAGATTTCTACAAAAAAAAGTTTGAAAAAAAATTTGCAACAAAATCTGCATATTGGAGTATCTTAAATCTATAAAATAACTATTTTTCATTCAAATAATTCTATATTTTTTTCCTTTTATGAATAGACACGTGATAATAACACCGAAAGACGTGAGACTGGTGATCCTGGAGAGTCTCTTGACCCCTTCAAAATTTCGCGAGACTCTCGCAAAGGTTTTATTCAGACACTTCGAGATAGCTTCGTTGATGCTGCTTCCAAGTCATCTAGTGACAATTAGCACATTGGGATGGGATACAGCTCTCGTGCTAGATGTTGGCTATCAGGAAGCTACTCTCATTCCTATCTACAAGGGGGTGCCTATTCTAAAATCGTGGCAGAGCCTGCCACTTGCTGCTGAAGCTGTTCACGAGTAAGAATCCCCCCTTTTCCCCTCAATTCTTATTGGATAATTCCAATGACAATTTTTTGCATTTTTTTGAAATAAATAAATCATTTTTGAAAAAAAAATATTTGAAAAATTGCACTTGTAGTTTATTTAAATTTTCTAAATGTGCAATTTTTTATTTTTTAAAAATCATTTGTTTGTTGATAAAAATTATAAAAATGATCAAAATTATCAGATATAGGATATTTTCAATCAAATATCATTAATTCCACGTGTTAATCTTCTTTTTCCCCACTTTAGGTTTATGAAAACGAGTTTAAAAGAAGCAGTTCCTGATATTGACTTCGACGAGAAGCTCATTGAAGACATAAAAGTGAGGACATGCTTTGTGACGACCCTAGAGCGTTCCAAGAAGCTGATGAGTGATAATCCTCCAGTTCCACCCCCTTCTGTTAAATATCCCGGATTAAAGACAATCATTATTCCTGGGACAATAAGGGAAAAGGCGTTTGAACTGCTTTGGGAGAGGGACAACGATAATCTATCGATATCCACAATGATCCTCGACTCTTTGATCAAGGTACAGATTTAACTCGTTTTCCAAGTAAAGGGTTTGAGATAGAAATTTTCTGATGATTTCATTGGAAAACTGAGGAAATTTTAGATGGAAAACATGGGTCAAAAGTTTTTTTCAATTTTTTTGAAAATTTTACTTTTTTGGCCAAGTTTTGAAGGGATTTTTTTTTTGAAAATCGAAAAAATTCACTTTTTCGGCGATATCTCCGGTTTTGTTGGTCGTAGCGATCTGGGGTTGAGCTCAAATGAAAGGTGAGCTCATTTCTCATTGATTTATGTGGTTCAAATTTTTTTAAATCAATTTTTCAAATACTTAAAGGCCATTTTGTGAAAATCAGTTTTTGCCCTATAAGTACTTGAAAACTAGATAATTTTTATTTTGAACCACATAAATCCATGGGAAATGAGCTCACCTTTCACTTAAGCTCAACCCCAGGTCGCAACGACCAATAGAACCCAAAATATTCCCGAAAACCTGAAATTTTTCAAAAAACAGAATGTTTTCACCTCCAAATCTTGAGCAAAAAAATGAAATTTTTGAAAAAATTCAAAAAAATAATTTCTGACATATGATTTTCATGGGAAATTTCCTCAGATTCCCAATGGAATTATCAGAAAAAACCTATCCCCAATATTTCCATCGATTTCGAGTAATTCTCATAGTATAAAATACCAAAACTAACACGTGACTCCATTTTACCCCACCTTCCCCAAATTCAATTTGATGATTCATAGAAAGCTATTGTTTTCTTTTGCAGTGTCCAGTAGACACCAGACAGCAGTTGGCAGAAAACATTCTTCTAGTAGGTGGGACAACAATGGCCAAAGGATTTACTGCAAGGCTAAAATCAGAGTTAATCGCACTCGTTTCGAGTGACTTGTACTCTGAAAAATTGAAGATTAGGACATTCAAGTTTCATACAGCACCTTGTAAGCCGAATTACACTGTGTGGCTGGGTGGTGCTATTTTTGGTATTGCTGATTTACCTTCTAGGTGCATATTAAAAGAGAATTATCTGAGAGAAAATAGAGTTCCTGATTGGGCGAGTCTCTTGGACAATAAGAGCGAGCGATTAAGTTATGGAATTTAAATTATTTTTAAATCGAAAATGTAATAATGATAATGATACTCAAAATAGCAGACAATTTTCGACAATTTTTAGTCTTTTTTTAGTATTAACAAATAAATTATTTAGAAAAAAAATAAAAAATCTATTAAAAAAATGAAAAACATTTAAAAAATTGAAAATTTGCTATTTATAAATGCAAATTTTTTAAATATTGCTTTTTTAGAAACAAAGTGGCGTATGTGCTCTGCTTATGAATAGAACTTACGCCCGTTTGATTCTAACATGAATTTTTTTTTTTTATAATTAAGATGTTTTAAAAAAATCTAAAAATTGTCGAATGTCTGCTCATTTCATTAATTAGCATTAATGATCTGCACAATTTTCTAATCACCCTAATAAATTATAATTAATTATCAACCACTTTTTTCTCCTCTTGTGATAAGAATCATTAAATTAATGATTAGAATTTATTTTCCCATTGAATTACACGATTTCTGTCATTTAAAAAATACTTGGCGAGCTGGATAAAAAAAGACTGGATTCATAAGGTCGTGAGGAGTGTTAGCTTCTCGTTCAATTGAAGCTGCGTTTTAATCAATTGTGATAGAGCAACAACCATGAGTAGGTCTTTGACGTTGCTATTGAACATCTCATCGAACTGGTCACTCGACATCTTCGGCACTGAGTGCACCATGTCGAGCAGGGCACGTCCAACCTGATTGTCTGGTGGCTGTTTACCGGCTAGGACGTCATCTACGTAGGCTAGTACTTGGTCCAGCATGGAGGAGAGTTTGGAACTTGCCTCGGCGATTTGAGCGAGGTCCATCATTGGCTCGACACTGCCACCAGTTTTTGGTCCACCAGATGGAGTCTGCGTTTTCTCGCAGAGCTGGAGTCCAACTATTTCAGGTTCATAGCAAGTTACCTGAAGAAAGAAGAATGTAGAGATCATTTTGGGGTTTTAAATGAGAATATTATGAAATTTTCAGACGAATTAATTTGATTTTTTTACTATTTTTTTGAAAATTTTATCATTTTCAATATTTTTTTTTTGAAAAACTCGTGAAAAAACATAGAAATTTTGGAATCTAAGCGAGATGGAGCGATTTTGTACTAATTTTGTTATTTTGAAGAGAATTTTGAGAGCTACAAAAAAAGATTAGGGCAAAATCGCTCCATCTCGCTTGGTTTCCGAGATGATTAAAAAAAAGTGATGAAATCAAATTTAATTTTCTGAAAAATTCAGTGGTTTTGAAGTATTTTATTTTATCATCAGTTTCTTGAGTATATCTTCGGAAACTAAACGAGATAGAGCGATTTTGTCTCAACTGTCTTCAAAATAACTAGTGACGAAATGAAATTAATTTATTAAAAAAAAAAATCTGAAGTTTTTAGGTAAATTGATTTTATTTGTCACTACTTTTTTAGAAATATCTCGGAATTTAAGCGAGATAGAGCAATTTTGCCCCAATCCTCTTTTGTAGCCCTGAAATTCTCTACAAAACCATTTTAGCACAAAATCGCCCTATCTCGCTTAAATTCCAAGATACTCCAAAAAAAAACTGATGAAAAAGCAAATAAATTTAAAAATTTTGTATCTTTACCTCTGAAAAAAGGGGGGTAAGTGCCACACATAAATTCATAGCTCAGCACTTATGCTCCTTTGTTTCCAAGGCAAAAACAATCTTGAAAAAAGTTCTTTTTTTAATAATTAAAATTTCTTTGAAAAAAACTAGCTACAAAATGAAATTCGTTTGAAAAGAAAAATCCGAAGTTTTTTAGATAAATTGATTTTACTTGTCACCAGTTTTTAAAAAATATCTCGGAATTTAAACGAGATAGAGCGATTTTGCTCTAATCTTCTTTTGTAGCTTCGCAATTCTCTAAAAAACCATTTTAGCACAAAATCGCTCTATCTCGCTTAAATTCCAAGATACTCTAAAAAAAAATTAATGAAAAAAAGTAAATTAATTTGAAAATTTCATATCTTCACCTCAGAAAGAAAGGGGCGTAAGTGCCACAAAAATATTATTTAAATAAATAAAAAATAGATGCATAGCTCAGCACTTACGTCCCTCTATTACCAAGGCAAAAACACTTTGTTTCTTGAGAAGAGTCTTTTTTTTAAATTATTACCTCAACTTTAGTTGGTGTAAACATGCATCCAGGTTTTCCATTAGGTACACCAAGTTGTACACAAACATAAGCCTTAATTCCCATTCTCGTGGTATTCATAAGTGTCGTATCAACAGTCAAATGTACTGGATTATTGCACTCTCTGGCATAATACTCGTGAATAACGGATGAATGTGTGGTAACTTCTTTGCCAGTTGCCCACCATCCAACGATATTTTCCTGAGCATTGACTCTATGATTGAGATCATAAAGGTCCATGGCATAACTGAGCTCAGCCTCCACCTGATCATCGTACTCCTTGTGTGGAACACAGAAGCAATTTGTCACTTCCACGATTCCCTTCTCAGCAGTGCCTGTGTGTCATCAAAAAATAGGTTAATTTTGAGGTTAAGTGAGCACATTTCGGAGCAAAAAAAAACATTAAAAAAATTATTTTTTTAAAATTATTTTTTTATTATTAAAGAAACTTACCTAAAAGAGTGCCAATTACTCGTTGGGAATCAGAATTTCTGCGTTCATATGCATCTACAATTTGAAATAAAACCACTGGGTGAACCCTGACAGTGAGATCCAGCGCCATGTTTGCTAGAAGAAGACAGAAAACCGGAGAATTTCTTCAATTGTCGTAAATTTGAACTATTCGAAGAGAAATCCTCGGAAATATTCGGGTTTTACACTAAAAACATTTAAATTTGAGCTTCGGGTCGACTTCGGAAGCGGAGAGTCGACATCCGAACGATGCCGAAGGATCCCGAAGCCTGCCGAAGTCAAAATTCACACATTTACGAAGCATTTGGCGGAAAAAACCGAAGAAAGCCGATGTTCGAGCGTTGATTCGTTAATTTCAACATTGGTGGCGCTTCGCGCGTTTAAATGGCGGAGTTTTGGCGCCAAAACGAGCGATCAAGATCAACACACACACGTAAATAAAAAAATGGAGATCAGAAAGTGGAATTGAGGTGATTTCGTTGAATTTTTGTGTTAAAAAAAAGGGAAATTGAGAGAAATTTGATTGAATAACGAGATTTAGTGAATTATTGAGAAAAATAAAAAATAAAAATAGAAAAAAGAATTGAGAAAAATAAAAAAAAATTGAGGAAACTAAAAAATAAAAATTGAAAATAAACAAAAAATTGAGGAAAATAAAAAATAAAAATTAAAAAATACCAAAAGAAATTCGAGGAAAAGAAAAAATAAAAACTAAAAAAAAATTGAGGAAAAGAAAAAATTAAAAAATAAAAATTGAGAAAAATGGAATATGGAAAAAGGAAGAGATACACAATTAATGTTGGCAATGAGGTCCTTAAGGACCTTTATCCTCACGACGTCCAGCTTTATCGTAATTATCCATTGGGCTTTTTAACGTTCAACGAATTCAAAGAACTCGGCATTGAAAGGCGGGAAATTCTAAAAATGATAGAGTTGATAATGAACAGATCGGATTTGAAGAGCATTGACGAGAAAAAACAGACACTTAGTGCTGCTCTCAGGAAGGATGGTTATACTCATGCTGCTAAATTGTTAAATGGCTCTGGATGTGCCTCTCACACAGATTTGGAGCTGGAGGCAAGAAGAAGAGACGCTATTTCCCATATGATTGCGAGAGTCGCTTATTCGCAGACCAATGAACTAAAAAAATGGTTCATTACTATGGAAGCTGAGTTCATGAAGCTCAGATTGTCTTCTTTGAACAAAGAGGGGATAACTCAGTTATTTTCTATCAACAATTTTCATTATGACATTGTAAGAATTTTTGGAAAACATCGTTTAATTTATATTCAATTTTTTCAGGAAAATTCATTTTATTTCGTCAGTTTTTTTAGGATTGGAGTTTAAGCGAGATGAAGCGATTTTCGTGACATTTCTGTAGAGAATTCGAAGAGCTTTAAAAGAAATGATTGGGAAAAGTGCTCTATCTCGCTAAGATTCCGAGATATTTTGAAGAAACTGAGCATTTTTGACATTTGACAAGTTTTTTTTTTTAAGAGATGCATTATTATGGAAAAAAAATATTTTAAAAATTTGTACTCGTAATTTCTTGAATTTTCTACATGTACATTTTTTAAATTATTTTTTTATTCATTTTTTAAAAGAAAAAAAGTCTTAAAATTATCAAATGTTTGATATTCTTTCTTTATCATAAAATATAGGGGAGAGTGGAACAAAATGGACATTGTAATGAAACGGTTAGAGATGGATTTTTTTTGATGATTCTATTGAAAAGCTGAGGAAATTTTAGCCGGAAAACGAGTGTCAGATGTATTTTTTTCCGATTTTTCAGAAAATTCTATTTTTTCGGCATTTTTGAGGGGTAAAAGCCTTTGATTTTTTGAAAATTTTCAGTTTTTTGGAAATATCTCTGGTTTTATTGGTCGTAGAAACTCGGGGTTGGTCTCAAATGAAAGGTGAGCTCATTTCCCATCGATTTGTGGGGTTTTGAATTCAAAAATATCAATTTTTGAGATAGTTATAGGCCAAAAACTGTTTCACGAGACTGTTTCACAAAATTGCCCATAAATATCTTAAAAATCGATATTTTTAAATTGAAAACCCTATGAATCGATGGCAAATGATCTCACCTTTCACCTCCCATCGGAATTTTTACGCTACGACAAATAGAACCGAAGATATTCTCAAAAAACTGAAAATTTTCAAAAAAGGAAGGACTTTACCCCTCTAAAATGCTCAAAAAAGTCAAAATTGCCAAAAATTCAAAAAAATTAATTCCGATACTTGTTTCCCGCCTAAAATTCCCTCAGCTTTCCAATGAAATCATCAAAAACAATCTACCGCCAATATTTCTACTAATTTCAAGAGTTTTCCATAATATTTGCCTAAAAATTTAGATGTGTCCATTTTAGCCCACCTTCCCTTAATTAATTAACAAAATTCATATTGTCTCTTTTTTTTTGAAAATATCTTAATAAGGGAAAAATGTTTGAGACTTTTCTTTGTGAAGGAGAATCAGAGCTCCAAAAAAGGTTTCTCCTAAAATTTCTCTATCTCCTTTCGCCTTTGAAATACTCTCAAAAGCCTTCTCCCACATTCACAAATGCGTTCATTCAATTTTTTAAATTTTTTAATTTTTAGTTAACCGAAGAGGAGAAAGACGAATATCGCGATCAGCTGTACACATCATCTGCAAAATTATCAAGCATAGATAACACTGAATTTTACAAAGTACCATTCTACAAAGTATGTGATTTAATCCGAGGCAGACGAGTATTTGTACACAATGGTATGGCATTTACGCCCCAATCAGAGCTTGCATCACTCTTCATAACTCACTTTAAGGAGCACCTAACACAGGAGTTCGATGTGAGTAATTTGTATTCACCATCAAAGAGAAATAATCATCGTTTATTACTCATTCTCACCTTCAATTTTTCCCTCCATTTACTCCCTTCTTCAACGTGTTTCTATCTGTACAGTAAAAAAAACGTTAAATTTTTGTAAAAAATTTTTAATAACAATTTATACGAGATAAAATTATCAAATTTGATGAAGTGAATCTGTAAAAAATGTAATGAGAAATGAAATAAGTCCTAAAAACAAGAAATTGCTTGAAAACTGTAAAATTTTCTGTAGTTTTGAAAATTTCTTCAAAACTTGAAAAAATGAAAAAATGTAAAAAACACAGAAAATTTTACAATTTTCAATTAATTTTTTGTTTCTAAGACTTATTTTATTTCTCATTTTATTTGAAAAAAATCGAAAAATCTCAAATATTTAAATAAAACTGATTTTTGAAATGTATATGAGCAAAGGGAGGCTGCCAGAGTTTAATTTGAGAAAATTTCGAAAAAAAAAAATTCAAAAAAATTCAGAAAAATACCAAAAAAATCAAAAAATCAAAAAATCTCAAATATTAAAATTAAACTGATTTTATATATTACATTCTATATATTCTTTACAGATTCACTCCATCAAATTTGAGAATTTTATCTCGTATAAAATTGTTATTAACAATTTTATACAAAAATTAAATTTTTTTTTTTTGACTCTACAGATAGAAACACTTTAACACAATATTAACTATTTTTTTTCTTATTCCATATTTTTTTTTTTCCCATTGCAGCATGCAACACAGGAATTTTACAGACTCCAGTGTGATGTGAGAATCTTTGAGTTTCTCAAGAATTTACCCAATTATTTCGCTGAGATGGAACGTGTCGTGTGGTCGAGTGAAACAACGCCAATTGAATCTCTGGATGAGGTAAAATAATGATAAAAAAAAAAGCGAAGAAGAAAAAGAAGAGAAAAAAGAAGACGAAAGAGTAAAATAATTAAGAAAAAAATCTTCAATGAAATAAGGAAATAATTTGTAGACATTTATAATTTTTTTTTTTTTTTCCCTCCTGCAGTTGTCAAGGACGTCTTATCCATTGTGCATGAGGACACTACACGAAGCGCTGAGAACTAATCATCATTTAAAAAATCAGGCTCGTGTACAGTATATCCTATTTTTAAAGGGAATTGGTGTCACAATGGATGATTGTCTACGTCTATGGCGTACAGAATTTACACGTAAAATGGAGCTTGATATTTTTGAAAAACAATATGCCTATGGTGTTAAATTTTTGTATGGCAAAGCTGGTAGCCACTGTAATTATACACCTATGGGTTGTAATAAAATAATAACAACAGCTGCTGGACCTGGGGAGTATCATGGATGTCCTTATAGGTCCATGGACAGTGAAATACTCAAGACTAAATTGACTGGATATAATTTACCAGCTTCAGGTAATTTTCAATGAGACTTGTGTATATATTTTTTTTTCATTTTTTTTATCATTATTATTATTTAATACGTAATTCAGTAGTGAAATGGTAAAACGTGATAAGTCAATTTTTCCAATGAGTTTTTCTTCTCTTTTTTTATGAAATATCTTGGGTAATAATTGAGATAGAGATATTTTTCTCATGCCCTTTTTTGTAAAATGAAAATCAGAAATGGAAAAATCTCTGGAAAAAAAGGCTCATCTTCTGTTTATCGAGATAATTCATGAGAATTAATATCATTATCTTAGAAACAAAGGGGCGTAAGTACTGTGTATTAGCATAGCACTTACGCCCTTTTGTTTCTAAGCTCATTTAACAATTTTTTAAATTTCTTTTTCAACAAATTGTTGTAAAAAAAAAATATTTAAAAATGGACCTCCGGTGTAACTTAATTCATGAATTTTTTCGGAGTGAAGGACTTTGTGGAAAAATCTGAAAAAATTTGAGAAGATGCTCCAATATGTGGAGATAGTTACTGAATTTTTCCAAATTTTTTGGAGAAGGCCTTACCCCTTAAAAAAAAACCTGAATCATTTTGACATACATGTCCATTTTACCTGTGAAATTTTTTTATTTTTTTAAATACTTTGTTAAAAGAAAAAAAAATGTAACAATTGTTTCCAATATTTTTTATTGTCGTAAATTAATTGCAGTTGACTCGATTCATCTACTATAACTATAATTATACTGCGACAATTAATCAAATTAAATTGGTACTAGTAATTTTAATACGAAAATTAATATCTTCCGTTGCCTTCAAACGACATAATTAACGTTGAATTACCAACAATTACATTAAATAATCAAACAATTTAATGTTTATTTAATTGTTTTAGGTGTGTCTGAGATTGTTGAGTTAGCCAAGGGAGGACACTATAATCTTGCATGTTCAAAGTACTTTGAGATAACCCATAAATGTCCACCAGAGCGTCCATTCATGCATCCAAATGCATATTTCTCAGAGAGTAGAGACGTAATTGCCAAAGTTACTGGTATTAATGCAGGTAAAAAAAGAGGGAGGGGGTAGAAAAAAGATGTTTATTGCATTCTCAAATCTTTCGTCATTTCACCCATTTATGAATGTATTTTTCCTTTTTTTTTTGCGAATAGATGCAGAGGATAAATCTCGAGTAACT